>NEWO01000309.1:179215-222722 GCA_003013225.1 Phalaenopsis aphrodite
AAAAATATTTGTGCTCAGCCAGCCTATCCAACGTCTGGACCAAAAAGGGTAAAGGAAAATGATCCTTCCTCGTGGCAGTATTTAATTTTCTGTAATCTATGCAAATTCACCATCTAATGACTTATCTTATTGGTATTATTTCATTATTCTTGTTTGTCACTACACTCACTCCTCCTTTCTTTTGAAAAGAGTGAGATGGACTTACTGAAGCACTATCTGAAATAAGATATTATTCCAGCATCTAACCATTTTAAAATTTCTTTCTTATCAACTCCTTTCATCATAGAATTTAATGTCCTTTGAGGATCAGCTCTTGGTTCTTGTTGATCTTTCAATAATATTCTATGCATACAAATTGAAGGATTAATTCCTTTAATATTAGCTAATGTTCGTCAAAAGGCTTTCTTATATCTTTTAAAAGTTTACAACAATTGTTCTTCTTGCTTATCAGTTAATTCTGAGGATACTGTAATAGGTAATATAAATAAATCTCCTAAAAAGTCATACTTCAAATGTGTAGGAGTGTTTTCAGTTCTAGTTCAGGAGGTTTCTCAACAAATGAGATGAAATTCTTATTAATTTCTGTAGGATCTAGCAATTCAATTTTTTTCTGAACATAATGCAAATCTTTTTTAGAATCATCATGAAATTTATCCTCATTTTCATATTCCTCATATTACTTTTCAAATTCCCTATCAAATAAATTTTTAAAATATTCATGGCTAGATATTCATTAGTATCCACTTTGAAGCACTCAATCTCTTGCTCTTTTGTAGAGTATCTCATTGATTTTATAATAATAAATGTAACCTCTTGATCACTAACTCTCATCGTAGTTCTTCTTTCTACACATCCATTAAAGCTCTTCCAGTGGCTAGGAATGCGTTGACCTCACTTTTGGTTGAGATTTAATTTTCTGCTTTAGTAGCCTAAGGTCTAGCCATAGGATTTTCTTATTGACTATTCTTAGAAAACTCGAAAAGGATCCCTCACCATTAGAAATTTCAAACTCTTCTCTACTCAACTTGATATGTCACATATTGGTCCTACCTCTAGCACTTAGTAGGTTGGGTCATTATGGGGGAGCTCAAGGAGAGTCCTCTTAGGACTACTAGACCTTAGGGTTAACCTTTGGTGTTGGTCTATGGCTTAAGGTACATAGTTGCACTCACAATCACTGACAATCCTAAACTTAAACTTCTAAGTGTTGGTCCGTTAATACTTTTGGGAGACTCACGTAGATGGTCCCCTAAACCCACTAGCCCTATGTTAGGGTTTAGCTAAGACCACTACATAGAAGATCCAAAACGGGGTTTCCATTGGTCCATGACTTATTGATGGTGGTTGGCACTCCAACTCTACCAAGATACCCAACTTAGCCTTTTGCCCCTAAACTCCCCCAAATTACCTAGATACCCATTGTGACCTCAAATTTGGTCAAAATTCCCAAATTTACCCAAAATATCCAAGTTACTTCAAAAATCATTTCAAACACCTTGAAAACACCCAAACTACCCAAAATCACCAAAATTTGAGAAATTACCAAAATACCCCTCCTTACCCCAAAAATCCAAAAAATCTAAAATATGTAAAAATCTCATAAAGCCTTCTAAATATTCCCAATTTCCTTTTCCTCAACTACCACATGACCCAATATGGCCAATTTGAACATCTTTGATCTAAACCCCGAAATTGCCCTTTAAAGGCCTAAATTATCCCCAAATCACCTCAAATGTTTATGAAATTGGTCTCAATTTACCCCAATTTCAAGTCTAAACTCAAGTTCACTCTTCATATGACCAATATAAACCAAGTCCAATCCCAATTGGTCCATGATTTGAACCCAATTTTGATTTCGATCAGAACCCCAATTTTGGCTCCATGACTTGGTTCCACCTAATTAAACCCATGCCCTACTCAACTTGCCACAATTTGTGTTGAAAAACCTTCATAATACTTCTATACATCAAACTTGACCTTAAATTGGCCTGGATGAGGCCTCAATTTTATTTGATTTCAACCTAAGTCCAGAAAGCCCCAAATTTGTCCCAAATTGGCCATGTCTCAAAATCTCACAAAATTGATGGCGTTAGCTCCTGAAGTCCCACTATATTCCTTCATAAAAAATCTTCACAAAATATCTCTTAATCATTTGAACCATTCAATTTGGACTTAGCCCAATGCCTATCCAATCTAGACCCATGCCTATCCCAACATGCCCAAATTGACCAAATTTCAAAAATCCTTCAAATTGACCCATCAATTGAACTCAAAATCACCTCAAACCTTCACCAAATATCTTCATAACAATCATTTACACAATGTTGATCAATAAATTAGGAAAATTGACATGGCTAGCCTAGCCCAAACTCAAGCTTTTATCACTTGAACCCACATTGAACCCATGGAGTAAAAATGGCCTAACTACCCTAAAGTCACCAAATTAATGACTCCACACGCATTAGTTGGACCCTAGCGGCCATCCTAATCCTCTTAAAACCACCTAAACTAAGCCATTGTCCAAAGGTCCCCTAAATTAAAGGATTCCAATCCATATTTACTTAAGCATAGGATATTTTTGCCACAACAAAGCTTAAAAACAATAAATTGCTATGACATATTAAGTTGTGTTTCTTGAGTTCCTAGCCACCTTCCCATGCCATGGCTGGCCAGCCTAGTGGCCAGAAAATGGCCAAACTGAGAGCCACCCCCATGGGATTAAACCCAATTCAAATCTATAGGCCACCTCGTCCAAATTAAATGTTGGTGCCTCTCTGCCGTCCACCAAGGCAGCACATTTCACCCCCGAATTGGCCATGGCAGCAAGGCTTAAGCCACTTTTATAAAAAGCTCCCCTCAATGCCCATGGAAGGAGAGCTAAAATTTCCTCTGAGAGACTTCCCCAAATTGATCCCAAAGCCTCTTTGAGGCCTCCTCAGTGCAATCCAACCACCACATTGTCTTGAATCCCCTTGCCTGAGCCTAATTTTGAGCTTGAATCTCAGCTTAAAACCTAGGCAGAGCTCATTACACTCCTACACTCCACAAAAATCAAATTAAACTCACCCACACCTTCACCACAATGAGACAAGGAAAAGGCCCATCAAATTTGCCTTCCACGGAGCCTCTGACATAACTCTAGACCAACACCTGAAATTAGGCTTGGTCGAATTCCTACCTAGGCTTTGCATCACAGTGAGAGGCTTAATCTCTAGCCTCCTTGAACCCTAAAAAATGTGTCGAGCACATCTGATTAATGCTTCACTTCTCAGAGTAAAGGTATTGAACCTCTCCTCCTCCGGAGCTTATTTTAATTCTCAATTTGATTAGGCTTAATTTAATTACATGATTACCATATGGATACGTTTGTCTCATTTATACAATTTCATAGGACCAAACCCGAAGTGATTTGTTTGAGTGTAAGATGAGATCTTAGGGTTTTAGTGTGGACGATCACGGGATCACTCTATTGGGGATGATGACGGGAAGTCGTTCGATCGCGCGTATATCGGATTGACGGAGGAGATCGAGCCAAACAACACTTCTTTAAATGAACGACAAGCCAAGTCAGTGACTTTGTGGATGGCGACATCCAACCAGAGCATGCCACACGTGCCTTTGGAGCTGCCTAGGATCCAGTCAGTGCCGCGCATTTAAATAGATAAATAAGGAATTAAAAAAATCAAAAAATGATCCCTAACTTTAAAAATTCATATCTTGGTGTAGAAAAATAATAAAAATAAAATAAAAATACCCACTTTCTCAGTGAATAGAGAAGAATAATTTGGAAATAATTTTAAGTCCATGTCACGCGTATTTTATTTTCAATTAATTAAACACAGATTTGAATGTTTTCATTCTCCATGCATGTAGTAATATCACCATGGCTTGAAATTTTAGCATGTTGTTGCCTCTGTCTTAAGAAACATATTCATATTTTTTTAATTTTATGTATATTATTTGCATAAATTAATCTTGATAATTAGCATGTTGCTTATAAAATTCCAAGAAAATTTTGAGAGATTCACTATGACCAGAGGACCCTTGGAAATAATTTCATGAGTTAAGTTGTTAACAATGCACCTAAACTTCACCAACCCTAAAACACAAAGAAAATTAATTTTGGGTAACATAAACATCTAAATGACTTGATTTTTGATCCCCACTGTCATTTAAGATCTAGATAACTCTTCATAAAAATTTCAAAGCATTTTGAGTTCATTTGGTAACTGAAGTTGATTTTTAAAGATAAATATCATTTTAGCACTTAAATGATTTTTAAAAATCAAAATATAACTAAAAAATTCATAAAAACTTTTTTTTGTCCTATGTGATGAGGGGTATTTTCTAAAAAAAACGGTATTTAAAATAAAAACTTGATTTTAAGCCTATTTTAAATATTTAAATAATTAAAAATCCATAAAAATCACAAAAATAATAAAATTCATGAAATTATTCTAAATTATCTTCTAAGCACTTAGGAATAATTGGAGTATTTTTCCTTGTTGTCTAAATTAAGATATTGAATTTTGAAGCTTAAAAAAATTTATAAAGTCTAAAAATGGATTTTTACTAAAATAATTCCAATAAGTCAAAGAAAAATAAAAAAAAATATGAAATTTGTTAATAAAAATATAAAAATTAATTTTCCACATTTAAAATATTTTATCATTAATAAATATCCCAGAACCTAAAATAATTCTTAAAATTAAAATAAAATTAAAAAAATAATGAAATTTGGTCCAAAGGCTTCACTAGTGTAATCCTACCTCCAAGAAAAACTTCAAGGGATTAGGATTTAACTTAGTCAAGTTAGGAATTTTTCTTGAAAAATCCTATAATTTACGTTAGAATGATTACATAAATTAAATTAAATTTTGAAAAATCGCACTTTCTCCTCTGATGTCTCAATTGACCCATGAGTGAGGAAAGGTAAAAATTTCAAAGTCATTTTGATTAAATTTGATGAATTATGAAGTGATAGAGCCTTAGGGGCAAATGTGTAATTTTGTAAATTTAGCCTTAATTTATATTTAGGCCTAATTTCAGAAAGAAAAATGGGAAATATTTGATTCTAATTAACATATTTGAATGTTTGAAATATAAGGGGTTAACTTGTAGAAACCAACCTCACTAGTCCTAATTAAAAAGGATAAATTTGCAATTTCCTTAAATTACATAAATTTGGGAGTCCCTGAGTACGCACCACAAAGACATCCCTAAATTTCTAAAGGAAAAGATAAACAGATTACCTGATACTCTAGCTGGTATGCACCATGGGGAGCATACTCTTCCTTGACATACCGATGTTTCTACTATGACACTCTGTTCTGAGACATCATCATCAAAGAAAAAGGTATGGATACCCAAGGTCACTGAAACAATATAGTCCGCCGTAGGGCAAGATCGTGGAATTAAGCTAGGTTCTGAAGTATCTGACATTGTCGTAGTGATTGTCAGTGAAATGGAAGAAGAGGGGGGAGGTCCAGCAGAGTCTTCCAGATCTTANAGCCTTCTCTAGTGTAATCTTACCTCCACGAAAAACTTCAAGGGATTAGGATTTAACTTAGTCAAGTTAGGAATTTTTCTTGAAAAATCCTATAATTTACGTTAGAATGATTACATAAATTAAATTAAATTTTGAAAAATCACACTTTCTCCTCTGATGTCTCAATTGGCCCATGAGTGAGGAAAGGTAAAAATTTTAAAGTCATTTTGATTAAATTTGATGAATTATGAAGTGATAGAGCCTTAGGGGCAAATGTGTAATTTTGTAAATTTAGCCTTAATTTATATTTAGGTCTAATTTAAGAAAGCAAAATGGGAAATATTTGATTCTAATTAACATATTTGGATGTTTGAAATATAAGGGGTTAACTTGTAGAAACCAACCTCACTAGTCCTAATTAAAAAGGATAAATTTGCAATTTCCTTAAATTACATAAATTTGGGAGTCTAGCCGATTAAAAGATCATAGATTTAGGTGTATGATTTTGGGTGTTAATAACTCACTAATTTAATACCCCTGTTTGATGTTTAAAGTATTTACAAAAATATGAATCATCACCCTCACTTATAAGTTAATTTCATTTGCAATGACTAAGACACTCACCAAAATCTTAAGGGCTTAGTAGTGATTTAGGCTAAATCAAGTTTCATTTAAATAAGGATTAGAAAAGTAAACATCATTAAAAATTAAAACATCATCATCACCCACATAATTCTTAAATTGAATTACGAGTGATAATTATCCTTTTCTTAAGGATAATTGAGACATCAATGCTCACTGAGCACTAAGGGTATTTGCAGGATGAATTATTCAGCAACATAATAAGTTTAAATGAGCTCGAGACTTTTCACCAGGCGGTGAGAGAGTAGCACAGACCTGCTTCTTTCTCCAGATCTGTTGGATACCTCAGAGGTCTACTAAACTTAATATGTTTTGCTTGATAAAATTATCCTTAATTGATCAAATAGGGACCCACCAAGAGATGACCTAGGGTTAGGTAGGTCGCCAAATTTTAATTCCCTATTTCATATAAACTGCCTTAACCTGCCTTTTGAGTTTCAGGTGGTGGAACAAGAAGACTCGCCAGGTACGCTTTTATAGCTTTTAGCATTGTCTTTCTTGTACTTTTATGCTATATTATTATGCTTACACAAACTTGCATGCTAAACAATGATGTCAGCCTGCATGAAAACTAAAACTATCAGGATAGCCACAAAACCACAACCAAAATCAAAACTAAAATCAACCAAGATAAAATTAGTAGCCTTAACATCTAAAATATAAAACAACTCAAAATTTAATAACAAACATCACACAAAACTACAAATAGCAACTAAATTAAGATGTCTCCATCGAATGATCGGGAATCCTTCGGAGGAGGTAACCTACGGTTGCTAACGAGGTTTCTCACGGTCTAAATAAAATTATTGAACTCATTAAGTTTAGTTTAGTAAGTTCATTTGGATTAAGTGAATCCAATAGAAAAAATTGGTGTTGGGATGAGGGAACCGTAGGATCCTGTTCGGTGTCACTCTAATCAACTTTAACGTGCCCCCATAAAATTTGAAGAACTTCAACCATAGGTCCACCTGATTTGACATAATAACTTGACACACTAAAAACCTCAAACTCGTCGCAGTAAGGAGCATGGAGCTAGCATGATGGGGAACATAGACATCTTCAACAGAAAAACTTATCTTCTCCAGCTAAACCAATCCTCCTTTCTTATACTTAAACAACAAAGCCTTAGGACTTCGAGGTTGCTAGCTTATGTGACGTAAATCCTCACCTTATCTTTAGGCCTTTGTATAGCCCTGCAATACAATATAAGCCCTAACTCATCTTAAGATTCTGAGTTTATCGACCGTCACGACCTAAATTCTCATATCTTCCAGGCTATTTGTGTGATTATTTCACACAAATGTAACCCTAACAAATAAAAATTGGCAGGATAAAACACCTAAATATTTCTCCTCAAAACTAAAGCCAAACATTTGGATAGCTTGGGAAGTCACTGGGGTTCTGCTCTGGATCTATGACATCTCCTAGTTCTTCCTCCATTGGACCCTATAACAAAATGTTCCAATTTGAACCAATCCCCTTTCACACCTCTATGTTCGATCTCATTGAAAAGCCCTACCTTTTGAAACTTTTTGAAGATAATATTTTCTGATTTTTACGAGAGTCCTCTTAGGTGAATTTGGTCATTTAAGACGTAATTAACAATAAGGGTTTTCCCTTATAGGAAGCATGTCCGAACCCAGCTTAATTTAAGGTCGGTCCTTACCTTCTGAAGCTCTCTTTTGAGATTGATCACTACCTTTCAATTTTCATTTTTGAATCAGTCCCTAATTTCTTATTCACCATTTTGAGGTCAGTCCTTACCTTCCGACGGTCTCTTTTTAGATTGATCACTACCTTTTAATTCTCATTTTCAATTTAGTCCCTAATTTCTGATTCACCCTTTTGAGGTCGGTCCTTACCTTTCGATGCTCTCTTTTGAGATTGATCCATACCTTTCAAATCTCATTTTTGAATTAGTCACTAATTTATGATTCACCTTTTTGAGGTCGGTCCTTACCTTTTAAAGCACTCTTTTGAGATTGATCCTTACCTTTGAATTCTCATTTTCGAATCAATCCCTAATTTCTGATTCACCCTTCTAAGGTCAGTTCTTACCTTTTGACGCTTTCTTTTGAGATTGATTCTTACCTTTCACATCTCATTCTTGAATCAATCCCTAATTCGTGATTCACTTTTTGAGGACGGTCCTTACCTCCTGACGTTCTCCTTTGAGATTGATCACTACCTTTCAATTCTCATTTTCAAATCAGTCCCTAATTTCTAATTCACCCTTTTGAGTTCAGTCCTTACCTTCAGACGCTCTCTTTTGAGATTGATCATTACCTTTAAATTCTCATTTTTGAATCAATCCCTATTTTTTTATTATCCTTTTTGAGGCCAGTCCTTACCTTCTGACGCTCTCTTTTGAGTTTGATTATTACCTTTCAATTCTAATTTTTGAATAAGTCCCTAATTTCTGGTTCACCCTTTTGAGGTCGGTTCTTACCTTCCAACGCTCTTTTGAGATTGATCCTTACATTTCAATTCTCCTTTTCAAATCAGTCCCTATATTTTGATTCACTTTTTTTAGGTCGGTCCTTACATTCTGACACTCTCTTTTGAGATTGATCCTTACTTTTCAATTCTTATTTTTAAATCAGTCCCGAATTTTTTATTCACCCTTTTAAGGTCGGTCCTTACCTTCTGACGCTCTCTTTTGAGATTGATCCTTACTTATCAATTCTCATTTTTGAATCAGTCCCTAATTTTTGATTCACCCTTTTGAGGTTGGTCCTTACCTTCCGACGCTCTCTCTTGTGATTGATCCTTAACTTTCAATCCTTATCCTGGGATCAGTCCCTAACTTCTGATTCCCCTCTTTTCATGATCGGTTCTTAACTTTTGACATACTTCTAAGATTAATACCTGAATTTCAAATCCCACTCCGGGGTCCGCATATGCACACTGATTCCTATCTTCTGTAAATTCCTGAAATCTCATGACTCAAAAGCCACTTTCCAATCCCTAGCGAGACTCCCTACCTTTTGTCTTTGATCGAATATTCACCTACCATATTCCCCAGTGGAAGCAAATGGCACACCCAATCCCACCTAGGAGTTTATCAGTTTTGTTGATCTCTTCGGTCAACGCTAATACGCGCAGTGTGCTTGCCCAGCACACTACACCTATTGGGGGTCCATTTGTTGACCTCATTTTTGGTTGAGATCTAGTTTTCCTTTTTAGTAGCCTAAGGTCAGCCATAGGACTTTCTGTTGAAAATTCCTAGAAAACTAAAATAGGAACCCTCACCATTAGAAATTTTAAACTCCTCTTTACTTAACTTGAAGTTCTACTTAATGGTCCTAACCTCTAGCACTTAGTAGGTGGGGTCACTATGGGAGAGCTCAAGAGTTTGTATATAACTGTTGGACCTTAGGGTTGACCCTAGGTGTTGGTTTAGAGCTATGGAACTAACCAGCAATCACCTCACTCAAAATCACTCACAAATGCAAACAAAAAATTTTCTTTACTTTGATCCCATAATCTTTTGGGATACTCATGTAGATGGTCCCCTAAACCCACTAGCCCTAAGCTAGGGTTTAACTAACACCAGTACATAGAGGTCCCAAAATGGGGTTTCATTGGTCCATGGCTTATTTATGGTGGTTGGCACCCCAACTCTAACAAAATGCCCAACTTAACATTTTGCCTCTAAACTCCCCCAAATTACCTATATACCCTTGGGACCCTAAATTTGGCCAAAATTCCCAAATTTACCCAAAATACCAAAATTTATTCAAAAATAACTTAAAAAATTTTGAAAACACCCAAATTACCCAAAGTCACAAATAAATGCCAAATTACCAAAATACCCCTCATTAGCCAAAATTCCAAAAATTCCAAAAAATCCCAAAACACTCCAAATATTCCCAATTTCACTTTTTTCAACTACCACATGATAAAATTTGGCCATTTTGACTATTTTGACCAAAACCCTAAAATTGTCTTTAAAGGCCCAATCTCGCTAAATCCACTTCAAATGTCCATCAAATTGATCCCCATTTCACCCAATTTAAATCCTAAACTCAAACTCACCTTTAATATGACCAATCTAAGCCAAATACTAGATCAATTGGCCCATTCTTTGAGCCTATTTTTGATCCACATCAAAAGCCCCAATTTTCGCCACATGACCTAATCTCACCCAATTAAACTCATAGCCCACTCAATCTGCCATAATTTATGTTGAAAACTCTTCATAACATTCACATTCATAAAACTTGACCTTCAATTGGCCTTAATGAAGCATCAATTTCATTTTATTTTGACTTTAGTTCAAAAGCCCCAAATTTTGCCCCAAATTGGCTATGCCTCCAAATTTCACTAAATTGATTACCTTAAACCCAAAATTGGCACCAATTTATGTTAAAACATCTTTAAGATGTTCCTACTGATAATTTTCAACAATCAATCTGGACTTATCCCAAGGCTAGCCCAATCTAGACCTAAGTCTAGCCCAACATGCCCAAAATGACCTTATCTCCAAAATCCTTTAAGTTAACCCTCCAATTGAACTCAAAATCACTTCAAACCTTCTCAAAGAATGTTCTTTACAATAATCTACATCAAATACACAATTCAATTGGACTTGAAATCATGGCTAGCCTAACCCAAACCCAACTCTTGACCATGTGAACTTAAATGGACCCATGACCAAATTTGGCCATACCAAATTAAACTCAACATGGCCAAATTAACTCTACCACAACCAATCCTAGGACTCCTAGGATTGAGCCAAGACCACCTAACGCAAGCTAAATGAGCTGTGGACCAAGGGTCCCCCAAATTAAGGGATTTATTGCCTTAATTGCCCAAACCAATGATATCCTTGCCAAAGCCTCCCACCACTTACGTTAATTGCTCTGACAGATTCCTCTGAGGTTCCTGAACTCCTAGCCACGTCCCCCTACCATGGACGGCTGGTCTAGTCACTGAAAAAGACAAATTCACGGGGCCACCCCCTCTTAAACTTCACTGAATTTAAACCTAGAGGCCAGCTCAATCAAGTTAAATTTTAGAGCCCCTCTGCCCTCCACCTAAGCATCACATTGCCCCCAAACATTGGCCCTGGTAGTCAGCCTAAACCAATTTTTATAAAAGCTCCCCTCCACGGCCCTAGAGGTGTGCTGCAAAATTTCTTAGGGAGAACCCTCCAAATTTCTCACAGAGTCTTATTGAGACCTTCTCAGTGCAATCCAACCACTTCTCCCCATTGATTCTTATTGTGGAAGCTCAAACTTCTGCCAAAAATGAGGATAGAGCTCACCACACCTCCACAATCCATCAATCTCAAATTAAATTCACCCACACCTTCACCATAGTGAAAGAAGGAGCAGCCCCATCAAATCCCCCTTCCACATGGACCCTAGCATAACTCTAGACTAACTCCTGAATTCGAGCTTGTTCAAATTCATACCTAGGCCTTTCACCACAGTAAGAGGCTCAATCCCTAGTCTCCTTGGATCTCAACTAAAATGCCGAGCACCTCTAATTGAAGCTTCCTTTCTCAGAACAAAGTATTGAACTCCTATTTCTGAGCCTATTTTCACTCTCCATTTATTTTGAGTTGATTTCATGGAATCTTAACCGTATAGATATGTTTCTCTACTCAAGAAGAGCATTTTAGAACAAAATTCATTCCATTTGGTTGAGAAATGAGGGAGATATCAAAACTTGAAGATGGACAGTTCTCAGGCTAAGGCATTGGGGACTATGATTGGGTGCCGTCTGATCATGCATTTATCTCATCAACGGACGAGATCTAGCTGGACAACGCCTTCAAACATGAACCGCGGGCTGAGTCATCACTGAGGTAGATGGCAACGCCAAATCAGAAGAAGCCGCATGGAGTTTCGGATCCGTCAGAGGTTGACATGGCGCAACACATTTAAATAGATAAATAGGGAATTAAATAATCAGAAAATGTCCCTAAACTTTGAAAATCTATATCTGGGTGTAGAAAAATCACAAAAATAAAATAAAAATACCAACTTGCTCAGTGAACAGAGGAGAGCAATGTGAAAAATATTCAAGTCCATTTGATGTGTGTTCCATTTTTATAAATCAATTAGGGTTAGGAGTCTCTTAACTCTCCATGCATGTAGGCAATTTACCATGGCTTGCAATTTTGACATGTTGTAGCCTATGATAAGGGGAACAATCCCTGGTTTTTCCAAAGTCAGGGGAGACCGCTAGACAGAGATCCATATTTTTCAAGCTTACGTCTATTATTTGCTAAATTAATCATAATAATTAGCATGTTTCTTAGAAAAACCCCAAAAAAATTTTGGTAGGTCTAATATGACCAGAGAACTATTTGATAAAACTTTTATGAGCCAAGTCATTCAAAATGCACATAATCTTCACAAACCCTAAAACACAAAGATAATTAATTTTGGAAAATAAAAACATCAAAATGACTTGATTTTTCATCTCCACTATTGTTTAAGACTCATAGAACTCCCCATACAAATTTTAAAATATTTTGATCTCATTTGTTAACTCAATTTGATTTTCTAAGTTAAATGGCATTTTTGACACTAAAATAATTTTTAATAATCAAAGTACAACTAAAAATAAATTTTGAAAACTTTTTGGAGTTCTCTGTGATTAAACAAATTTTCAAAAAATAAAATGGTGTTTAAAATAAAAACTTCATTTTCAGCCTATTTTTATATATTTAAAATAATTAAAAAAAGATAAAAAATCACAAAAATAATAAAATTCATGGAAATGTTCTAAATTGTTTTCTATGCATTTAGAAATAATTAGAATATTTTTCATGACTTTCTAAAGGAAGATATTGAATTTTAAATCTTAAATAATTTCACTAAAATAATTCCAATAAATCAAAGAAAAATTAGAAAAAAATGTTAAATTTGCTTATCTAGGTTCTCTAAAGTCACGCAGATTTTTCAAAAACATGAAACTTAATTTAACCTCATAAAATATTTTATAAATAATAAATAATATAGAACTTAAAATAATTCTGATAATTCAGAAAAAGCTCAACAAATCATGAATTTTGGTCCAAATGGTTCTCTAATCTCAGTCTACCTTCAGTAAAAATTTCAAGCGATTAAGCTTTGCCTTGGTCAATTTATTTAATTTTCTTTGAAAAATTCTATTTTTGCATATAATTATTTATGTAGAATAAATTAAAATTTGAAAAATCACATTATCCTATCTGATTGCTTAATTAACCCATGAGTAAGGTAAGATAAAAATTTCAAAGTCATTTGAATTAAATTTTATAAATTATGAAGTGATAGAGCCTTAGGGCCACAAGTGTAATTTTGGAAGTTTAGCCTTAATTAAGATTTAGGCTTAATTCATACAGGGAAAAGGGTAATCTCTGATTTTAACTAACTCATTTGGATGATTGAAACCAAGAGGGGATTAATTGGTAAAAACCAATCTCATTATTTCCTAATTAGTTAACAAAACTCTAATTTCCTAAAATTATTAAAATTTAGAAGTTCATTAAATTAAATAAGCTTAGACGTAGGGGTATGACTTTGGATGTTAATACCTCACTAATTTAATAACCTTATTTGAGGTTCAAATTATTTTCAAAAATTTTAAAAATGAATCATCATCACTTAAAATTTTAATATCTTTCTAAGATAAGAAAGACATCCATCAAAATCTTAAGGGCTTAGTAGTTACCTAAGCTAAATCTAATTTAGTTAAATAAGGATTATAAAAAGTGGACATAGCTAAAATTAAACACATTTAGAATACCAGAAGCCCAAATTAAAATTGGTAAAATGTCTTTGATAACCCTAACTTCCCTCTTTAAAGGTTTTCACCCACATAATCTTCAAATTAATCATAAATGATAATTACCCTACTCTTACGGATAATTAAAACATCAATGTTTATTGAGCATTAAAGTTATTTATAGGATGTATTATTAAGCAACATGATAAGTTTAAATGAGCTCGAGACTTTTCACCGGGCGGTGAGAGGGAGGTATGGACCTGCTTCTTCCTCTAGACCTGTTGGATTCCTCAAAAGTCTACTAAACTTAATATGTTTTGCTTAAAAAAATCATCTTTAATTAAATTAATATGGACCCACCAAGATATGACCTCGGGTTAGGTAGGTCACCAAAACTTTACTTTGCTGCTTCATATAAAATGCCATAACATGCCTTTTGAGTTTCAGGTGGTGGAACGGGACAACTAGCCAATTACGCTTTTATAGTTTACAACATTGTCTTTTCTTAACTTGTGCTTACAGACCTGCATGTATGAATGAAACACAAACTTGCATGCTAAATAACGATGTCACCCTACATGAAAACTAAAACTGTTAGGATAGCCACAAAACCAAAACCAAAACCAAAACTAAAACTAAAATTAACCAAGATAAAATTCACCCCATAACATTCAAAATATAAAACAACTCAAAATTTATTCACAAACAACACACAAAAAAACAACTACAACTAAATTAAGACGTCTCTATCGATTGATCGGGAATCCCTCGGAGGAGGTAACCTATGGTTGCTAATGAGGATTCCCACGGTCTAATTGAAATTATGAAACTCATTAAATTGAGTGGACTAAGTGAATCCAATTGAAAATAGTGGTGTCAGAACGAGAGAATTGTAGGATCGTAATAGGTGTCACTCTCATCAACTATTAACACCCCCATAAAATTTAAAGAACTTCAACCATAGGGTCGTGTGATTTGACATCAAAACATGACACCCTAGAAATTTAAACTCATCATGGCAAGGAGCTTGGTGCTAGCATGGTGGGCAGCACGATCATCTTCAACGGCAAAACATGTCTTCCCAAGCTAAACCAATTCCTTCCTTAGAATTTAACTACAAGCCATAGGATTTCAAGGTTGTCTGCTTACGCAAAATAAATCCTCACCTCATCTTTAGGCCTTTGTACAGCTTTGTTGTACAATATGAGCCCTAACTAGTCTTAAGATTTTGATGTTGTCGTTTTTCATGACCTAAATCCTCACATCTTCCAGGCTACTTGTGTGATTGTTTCATACGAATGTAAGTCCTAAATTAATAAAATTGACAGGATGAAATACTTAAAAATTTTTCCCTCAAAGCTAAAGCCAAACATTGGAATAGCTTGGGAGGTCACCGAGGTTCTCCTCTGGATCTGTGACATCCCCTTGGTCTTCCTCTTTTAGATTCCAAAAACAAAATACTTCAAATTTCAGGCAATCCCATTTCACACCTCTCTGTTTGATCTCGTTGAAAAGTTCTATCCTTTAGAAATCCATGAACATATAATTTCCAAGATTTTATCGAGAGTTTTCTTAGGTGGCTTTGGTCATTTAAGATGTAATTAACATTAGGGGCTTTCCCTTATAGGAAAATTTTTTGAACCCAGCTTAATATAAACCCTATTTAGTTCTTCATATTAAATAAAGGAAATTGTCGGCAATAGATATAGAGTTTGAGGTACAACACTCTTTCATTTAAACTATGAAGAATTTGGGATCAGTTTGATTTCATATGTTTCTAAACCTAAATCTATATGTAAATTAAAACGTCCTTCCAAAGCGGGCGACGGGATTTTGATTTCCGTGACCAACAACTTTTTACAGGAAACTCCATAAACCAAAACTAGTGCCGACATCATTTTTTTATTTTAGTTTTATAATGAGAGTGTTGTAAAAGAAAAGTGACTCAAAAGAACTTCAAGAGTTTGGTGGATGACTTGTGATAAGCTTTTATCTTTTGTTTTAGACTACTTTTGGTTTTAATTGACACTTGTTGATGGTTTGACAATGATTTCTACTTTTAAACTAAAGTGTGATTTTTTTTTCTCCATGGTTTGTGAGTAGTTTTCTTTATCTTTCTTCTTAAAATAATAAGTAATTATGTTTTGGAGGGAAGTTGTGAAGAGTATTGATCTTTATTGTTGGAAGAAGTTGTGATGATTTAAATCCATGTACTTCATTTATTTCTTAATTCGGTCAATCCAGATGTTAAAATCTGTTGGGAGAACTTGTAAGAAACACGCTGGTATTGTCTAGTTCAACAATTAGAAAGAATCAATGAGGTTGTATGAATAAGAATATAGTTCATATGATTGAGTGCTAATAAATACGGAAATATTCATTGAAGGGTGTAGAGTTAGAGAACTTTAAAGTGATAGATTAAAGCCCCCAACTTGGTTTATTATTTTAAGTTCTAATACGAGATGTTAGCCCCCAGGTGGAGGGAATTGAGAGAACTCTAGAGTGAGAGCTTGTATCTTCCCTCTCTAGCCGGTCTTCAGAACTATTCAAAATTTAAATTAGAAAATGTAGTAAGGGTAAAGAATATTATTGCTCCTTTTTGACACAACACAATATGCATACATCTACTACAAAGTTCCTATACTTATTACAGATTCATGATAAGGAGAAAGATATTTTCATATTTAGTGCTTTTCTTCTGCAAAAACTCAAGTTATCTTCTTAGGTTTGTTCTATTTTTATCAAAATATTAAAACTACAAAAAAATTTTAACTTTCTTTAGTGTGAAAATGAATTTAATTTAAATAATTGTTTTTTTAAAAATAAAAAGTTTTCAAAAAAGTGCATACTGCATATCTTCACTGTGGGTTCGATGTTCAGGTCTTAATAAAAAAGTCCTATATTACTTCGTAACGATACGTATACTTGCGTAGTATCCCAATATATATAAATTGAAAGTTGAATTCTTATTTATCTACAAAATCAAGTTTTTGGTTTTGTTGTGAAATAAGGAAACATAAGTGAATAAAATAATCAGAATTATTTTTATATTATCGCATATATGCAGTTATCGGAGATCAAGTTTTTGGCGTTATTGTCGGGGAAGTGAAGTGAAAATTGTAAAGACATTGTTGATTTAAAAACAAATTTCTATTTTTAGAAAGTCTTATTTAAACTTTAAGTTATTATATTTTTTTTTGTGTGTTTACTTTTATTTTATTTTTTGTTAGTGTACGCGTAGTTCAAGTTCTGAAGGACTAGTGCCCTACGATTCTAAAGTAGAGAGAACTGTTAGAAAAATCAGAAAAACCAAAAATATTAAAAATCTTGATAAATTCAAAAAAATACAAAAATAACAAACCAAAATGTTGAAATTCATCAAGAGTTTAGACATTTACGAGATTATGCAAACCTACTATAGATGAACTTCATTGTAGTATTCAAAAATCTACTGTGGTGGCTAATTCATTTGTGCTTAAACATGCTATCATCCAAATGATATCAAATAATCTATTTGAGTGATTACCAACTGAAGATCCAAATTTACATCGTGTCAATTTTCTATAATTGTGTGCTACATTTAAATACGATGGTGTATTAGATAATGCAATAAGACTTAAGTTATTTCCTTTCTCACAATATTGTACTCCATTCAAATGCTATTTGGATTTAGAAGAAGAGCCAATTTCATGGACAAGAGACTAGAACTAGCCAAGTCTCATTCACATGAGCAGTAGGACTCAGAATTTCTTGCTATGCTGAAATTTGAAGTGGTGTTCATAGTTTTATTTTTATTGCTTTGCATATTTGATTCGGTGTTGTGTTTTATTTTATCTTTATGTTGAGATGTATTTGATCTTGAATTTTACTTTGTATTGTTCGTTATTCATTTCAAGATTGAATCAAAGTTCAGTTTGACGGCTTTAAATCAATTGCATATGTGGCAAAAAGGAAATTTCATTCATCTTCAAAAATATGAAATGCTGAGATACAATATGATCATAAAATGATCTTGATTGAATCAAAATGTAGAATTTTAATCCCATATCCATTCTTCTGACCTCTTGGAGTTATGTAAGGGCTAGCCCTTCCTCCTAAGGTGTGTTCCGGAACAAAAGTCCACCTCACACACGCTCAAAGTCGTGCCTGTCTCATAGCTCCAAGGGTCAAAGTCCTTCAACTTCTAGATCAAATTGATATCCAAACGTTACTTTATTGTCATCCATTTTCTTGAAAGTAATTGATATTCTTCTTTATGGGACTCCTGACAAAAAGTGCTTCACTAAATCTGCCCCGTTTCCTTTGAGAACCGTGATTGATCCCATGGGAAGAGAAATCTCCACTGATTCACGGAATTCAGTTGGGCCAACCACCCGCATCTCTTTCTCGAACATTATATTGCATTCGCTGATGAGAGACACAGTGCATATAGTCCTCAAGAAATCATGGTTATCGATTTGAGGTGGGATAAAATATTTTTCTTCTTAAATTTTAACTATGCAGTTGTTTGGTACACTATCTGCTAGTAGAATATCCCACTCTATATCATTCTTTTTCAATAATGGTGGTAGCGGATCCATTTCATCATGCCAAATGACTCATGAGGGATTCCCTTCTTTATCATATGCATAATTATAACAACATCTGTACTGAATCGTGGTCCTGCCCTTTCCTTTCATCATTTTTTGGGGCTCAGAAAAGGCCTTTCTCTTCAACAGGCCTTCCCAACCTCTTTCTCTGAGATAAAAATGTATTTCACCATCCTCTTCTGTTCATTTTTGGAAAGGAGTCATTATGCAACTCTAATCCTTCCAATATATTGACATATCTGCCTCGTATTCTTTCAAAGTATTGAAAATTCTATTTTCAAACTTTCTGAAACATTGTCAGTTCCTCTTCAGATATTATCTACAACCTCTTGGGCTGAACATGCTGAGGGACATACGGCTCCACATTCGGATGTTCTTCACTTCTTTGAATTGTCGAGACTACAATTCACTACTCCCGGGGGCATCACACTCCATGTACTCTTCAAGAGAACCACATCAAGAGAAATATTCTTCCTAAAGACTCCAAGAAACAATAACCATGAATGCTCCACACCACAAGCTCTCAAAAAGCTAGCTTAGAGAGTGTTCCGACAAAGAAAATAACACTCCACTAAAACTCAAAACTCCAAGAGCAAGAGAATCAGACTTAGAGAGAATTTTAGCAGAATTTTCTTCCCTAAAGGCCTCCCATAGTGAAAACTACAGCCTCTCTTTTCTCTCAAAAAATTTTCAACAACCTAAAACAACAATCTTGGAAGTCATTTTATAGGCAAAGAAGAGAGGGGAAAGAGCCACCACCAACCTCACTAGTAAAAAAATCACACGATGAGGTAGTAAATGCTGCAGTAAAGAGGGAGACGGTAAAGCCTCGAGGAGGAATAGGGTCGGCCAGCTCACCTCTTGCAATTGGAGTGCTGAAAAGACGAGGGGGTGCTCAAGGAGGTGAGCCATGTATGGGAATCAATAGAGGAAATGTAAAGAAAGGGGGAAGACGTCGCCGCATGGATTGCCTGTGGGAACTAGGGCACGCGGGGACGAGCTTTGCGGTATCAAGCCATAGGATCAAGTCGGATGAGGGCTTAAGTGCGTGGGTAAGGGGTAAAATAGGAATTAAAATTAAAAGTTTAATATTATAAAGTAATAAAATATTAAAAATATTTAATATTTCTTAAAAATAAAATTCAATTTGCACTTTTTATTTGTGTGTCAAAACATAACAAAATTGGTGTATATTTTTGGTAATTTCGACCTTCCGGATGCGCTTACGTGGTCCATTCCACCGTGGAAGTCATTTTGACAAATTCATCAGTTTGCAGGCCATTTTTCTTGTGTCAAAAATATGGAAATATGGGTGTCTTTTCCTGCTAAAATTGGTGTCTTGAATGCGTTGGCACAGTCCATTTTATCGTCGGAGGTCGTTCGGAGAAGTTCACATTTTCATCCATCTTTCAGGCTCAATTTAAGTTCAATCTTGTGCAATTTAGTGAATTCTGTGCATTTGGTGAGTGTGTGATGATAAGGTCATGAAGTGATTTTTCTAGGGCTTGAAATCCTATTTGGAACTTCTCGCTGAGTCTCCACACAATTACCTTTAACTGCTCCTCCATAAGACGATGGTTTTGAGACCATAAATGCTAGACATCATAAAAAAATAGGAAGTGGCTGGAATTTCTAAATAATTGTGGGTCCCAATTCTAGTTTTCTAAGATGGTGAATAGGAACTCCTAAAGCTAGATCTTAGGATTCTAAAGAATAACGACCTAAAAAATGAGGTCAACAAATGGTCCGCCAATAGGTGTGGTGTGCTGATCAAGCTCACCGTGCATATTGGTGTTGACCGAAAGGATCAACAAACCAAGGAATGTTTAAGTAGACCAATCAAAGGTCGAACTTGATATGAAATTGAACTTTAGTTGGGTTCCCAATTAGGAACCCAAAACTTGAGATAGAGTTTGTGAATGAATGAGTTGGGCCCTCCACTAGAGATTTCCCAACTCAAATGCAAGAGTGCATCGGGGAAGCTTTGAGTTTAAAGGAAACAAGGCAACCAACCTAGGAAATACGCTGAATTTCAAAAGAGGCAACTGGCAAGAGAATTATGTCGGGCGACCGACACAAGATTTACATCGAATTTCAAAGGAGGTGACCGACAAGGGAATTATGTCGAGCGACCGACATGGGATTTACCCTAAATTTTGAAGGAGACGAATGAAAAGAGAATTACATAGAGCGACTGACATGAACTAATCTCACCCAATTAAACTCACCTTAAGAAATTCTGAACTCCTCTTTACTCAACTTGAAGTTCTACATATTGGTCCTAACCTCGCACTTAGTAGGTGGGGTCACTAAGGGGGAGCTCAAGAAGAGTTCCTATAGATCTGTTGGACCTTAGCGTTGGCCCTGGGTGTTGGTTTAGAGCTAAGGCACTCACCAACAATCACCTCACTCATAATCACTCACAAATCCAAACCCATAACTTTCTTGTCTCTGATCCCTTAATCTTTTGGGATACTCATGCAAATGGTCTCTTAAACCCACTGCCACAACTCTACCAAAATGCCCAACTTAGCCGTTTGCCCCTAAACTTCTCAAATTACCTAGATATCATTGGGACCCTAAATTTGGAAAAAATTACCAAATTTACCCAAATTACCCAAATTTATTCAAAAATGATTTTAAACCTTTTGAAAACACCCATATTACCCAAAATCACAAAAAAAATGCCAAATCACCCCTCTATAGCACAAAATTCCAAAAACTCCAAAAATTCCTAAAAATTCCCAAAATACTCCAAATATTCCCAATTCAACTTTTCTCAACAACCACATGACTTAATTTATCCATTTTCACCATTTTCACCAAAACCCTAAAATTGCCTTTAAAGGCCCATGCTCCTCAACTCCACTTCAAATGTCCATCAAATTGGTCCCCAATTTCCCGAATTTTAACCCTAAACTAAAATTAACCTTTCATATGACCAATCTAAACTAAATTCAAGCTCAATTGGCACATGGTTTGAGCTCAATTTTGATCCAAATCAAAAGCCCCAAATTTTGGCCACATGAACTAATCTCACCCAATTAAACTCATAGACCACTTAATCTGTCATAATTTATGTTGAAAACTCTTTATAACATTCCCATAGATCAAAATTAACCATTAATTGGCCATGATGATGCCTAAATTTCATCAAATTATCTATGACTCCAAATTTTCTATGACTCCAAATTAAGCTTAAATTTAATTGGCCCTAGATTTTGCCCCAAAATATCTATGACTCCAAATTTCACCAAATTGATTGCCTTAACCCCAAAATTTACACAAAATTTATGTTGAAAACTCTTTATGATTTTCTTATTGACAAATTTCAATAACTAATTTGGACTTAGCCCAAGGCTAGCCCAACCTAGACCCATGTCTAGCCTAACATGCCCAAAATGACCAAATCTCCAAAATCCTTCAAATTGACCCTCCAATTTAACTAAAAAACACTTCAACCCTTCAAAAAAAATGTTCCTTACAATCATCTACATCAAATTTACCATTAAATTGGGCTTGAAATTATGGATGGCCTAAACCAAACCCAACCCTTAACAATGTGAAATTCAATGGACCCACGAATAAATTTGAACAAATTAAACTCAACGTGACCAAATTAACTCCACCACAGCAAATCCTAGGACCTATAAGACTGAGCTAAGACCACCTAACCCAAGCTAAATGATCTATAGACAAAGCTCCCCCAAATTAATGGATTTATTACCTTAATTGCCCAAAATAAAGATATCCTTGCCAAAGCCTCCCACCAACTTAAGTTAATTGCTATGACAGATTCCCCTGAGGTTCATGAACTCCTAGCCACCTCCCCTTACCATGGCCCGCTGGCCTACTCACCAAAAAAGCCAAAACCAAGTGCCACCCCCTCTTAAACTTCTCCCAATTCAAACTTAGTGGTCAACTCATTCAATTTAAATTAAAAGAGTCCCTTTGACCACCACCTAAGCATCACATTGCACCCAAACATTAGCCTTGGTAGCCAGTCTAAACCAATTTTTATAAAAGCACCCCTCCACGGCCGTGGAGGTGCGCTGAAAAATTTCTCAGAGAGACCCCTTCAAATTGCTCACAAAGCCTCTTTGAGACCTCCTTAGTGAAATCCAACAACTTCTACCCACTGATTCCCACTATGGAAGCTAAATTTTGACCTCAAACTTCTGTGAAAAACCAGGACAGAGCTCACCACACCTCCATAGTCCATCAAACTCAAATTAAATTCACCCACACCTTCACCATAGTGAAATAAGGAGAATCCCCATCAAATCCCCTTGCACAGTAGCTGTAGACCAACACCTGAAATTGCGCTTGATCAAATTCATACCTAGGCCTTTAACCATAGTAAGAGGCTCAATCCCTAGCCTCCTTGGACCTCAACGACACCTTTCTTTGAAGCTTCCTTTCTCAAAGCAAAGGTATTGAACTCTTCCTCTTTCCGAGCCTATTTTCACTCTCCATTTGTTTTGAGTTAATTTCATGGCATCTTAACCGTATAGATATGTTCCTCTAGTCTAGACGAGCATTTAAACAAAAAATTCAATCAACTTTGTTGAGAAATGAGGGAGATATCAAGCCTTGATGATGGACGGTTCTCGAGCTAAGGCATTTGGGGTGATGATGGGGAGCCATCCGATCACACGTTTATCTCATCAACAGACGAGATCTAACCTGACAACACCTTCATACATGAACCTCGGGCAGAGTCCTTACTGAGGTGGATGGCGGCCCCGAATCAAAAGACGCCGCAAGGAGTTTCAGAGTCATCGTAGGTTGACATGGCACCGCACGTTTAAATAGATAAATAGAGAATTCAATAAATCAAAAAATGTCCCTAAACTTTAAAAATCCATATCTTAATGTACAAAAATCACAAAAATAAAATAAAAATACCTCACTTGCTCTGTGAATAGAGGAGAACAATGTGAAAATAATTTTAAGTCCATTTGATGTGTATTAAATTTTTATTAAATCAATTAGCGTTAGGAGTCTTTTAACTCTCCATGCATGTAGGCATTTCACCATGGCTTGCAATTTTGACATATTGTAGCCTCTGATAAGGGGAATAATCTCTGAGTTTTTCTAAGTCAGGGGAGACCTCTAGACAGAGATCCAAAATTTTCAAGCTTATGTCTATTACTTGCACAAATTAATCATAATAATTAGCTTGTTGCTTAAAAAATTCCAATAAAATTTTGGTAGGTCTATTATGACTAGAGAACTATTTGAAAAATCTTTCATGAGCCAAGTCATTCAAAATGCACCTATACTTTACAAACCCTAAAACACAAAGATAATTAATTTTAAAAAATACAAACATCAAAAGTACTTGAGTTTTGATTTCCACTGTTGTTTAAGACTCGGAGAACTCTCCATAAAAATTTCAAAACATTTGGAACTCATTTGATTACTCAAATTGATTTTCTAAGTTAAATGGCATTTTTGACACGAATATGATTTTTAATAATCAAAATATAACTAAAAAAAATTATGAAAACAAGTTTTTGGAGTTCTCTATGATTAGAAGAATTTTATAAAAATAAAATGGTACTTAAAATAAAAACTTCATTTTTAGGCTATTTTTAAATATTTAAAATAATTAAAAAAATGATAAAAAACACAAAAATAATAAGATTCATGAAAATGTTCTAAATTTTTTTCTAAGTACTTAGGGACAATTAGAATATTTTTCATGACTTTCTAAATCACGATATTGAATTTTAAAGCTTAAAACAAATTTTAAAGGCTAAGAAATGGATTTTCACCAAAATAAATTTAATACACCACAAAAACATGAGAAAAATGTAAAATTTCCTTCTCTAGGTTCTCTGACCTCACAGACATTTTTCAAAAACATAAAACTTTATTTTCAACTCTTAAAACATTTTATAATTAATAAAAACTCTATAACTTAAAATAATTCTAATAATTCAAAAAAACCAAATAAATCATGAAATTTGGTCCAAATAGTTCTCTGATCTAAGTTACCTCCAGTAAAAATTTCAAGGGATTAGGCTTTGTCTTGGTCAAGTTATGGAATTTTCTTTGAAAAATCCTGTTTTTGCATAAAAATAATTATGTAGATTAAATTAAATTTTGAAAAATCACATTTTCTCCTGTGATGTCTTAATTGACCCATGAGTAAGGTAAGATAAAAATTTCAAAGTCTTTTCAATTAAATTTGACAAACTATGAAGTGATAGAGAATTAAAGTCAAAAGTGTAATTTTGGAAGTTTAGCCTTAATTAACATTTAGTCTTAATTCAAAGAGGGAAAAGGGTAACCTCAAATTTAAACTAACTCATTTAGATAATTGAAACCAAAAGGGGATTAATTGGTAGAAACTAATCTCATTGTTTCCTAATTATAAAATAAAATTATAATTTCCTAAAATTATTAAAATTTAGAAGTTCATTAAATTAAATAACCTTAGACTTAGGGGTATGACTTTGGAATTTAAAAACTCACTAGTTTAATATCCCTATTTGAGGTTTAAATCATTTTTAAAAGTTTTAAAAATGAATCATCATCACTTAAAATTTTAATCTCTTTCAAAAATAACTAAGACATCCACCAAAATCTTAAGGGCTTAGTAGTGACCTAAGCTAAATCGAATTTGGTTAAATAAGGATTTGAAAAAGGGAACATAGCTAAAATTAAACACCTTTGGAACACTACAAGCCCAAATTAAAATTGGCTAAATTTCTTTGATGACACTAACTTGCCACTTTAAGAGCTTTCACCCACATAATCTTCAAACTAAATCATAAATGATAATTACCCTGCTCTCAGGGATAATTAAAACATCTATGTTCACTGAGCAGTAAAGTTATTTATAGGATGTTTTATTAAGCAACATGATAAGTTTAAATGAGCTTGAGACTTTTCACCAGGTGGTGAGAGGGAGGCATGGACATGATTCTTCCTCTAGACCTGTTGGATACCTCATAGGTCTATTAAACCTAATATGCTTTGCTTAACAAAAATTATCCTTAATAAAGTTAATAGGGACCCACCAAGATATGACCTAGGGTTAGGTAGGTCACCAAAACTTTACTTTCCTTACTTCATATAAAATGCCTTGACATGTGCTTACCAAAACTTTACATTATGCACCAAGAAGACTCGTCAGGTATGCTTTTATAGTTTACAACATTGTCTTTTCTTAAATTGTGCTTACCTGCATGTATGAACAAAACACAAACTTTCATGTTAAACAACGATGTCACCCTGCATGAAAACTAAAACAGTCAGGATAGTCACAATACCAAAACAAAAACCAAAAACTAAAACTAAAATTAATCAAGATAAAATTCACCCCTAAAACATTAAAAATATAAAACAACTTAAAATTTAATCACAAACATCACACAAAACAACAGCTACAACTAAATTAAGATGTTTCTATTAGATGATCGGGAATCCCTCGGAGGAGGTAACCTACGGTTGTTAATGAGGCTTCCCACGGTCTAAATGAAATTATGAAAGTCATTAAATTTAATTTAGTAAATTCATTCGGACTTTATGAATCCAATAGAAAATACTTGTGTCGGAATGAGGGAACCTTATGATCAAAGCCGGTGTCGCTCTAATCAACTATTAACATCTCCCATAAAATTTAAAGAACTTCAACCAAAAGGCGGTCTGATTTGATATCATAACTTGACACCCTATAAAACTTAAACTCGTCAAGGCAAGGAGCTTCATGCTAGCATAGTGGGCAGTACGACCATATTCAACAGTAAAACATGTCTTCCCAAGCTAAACCAATTTCTTCCTTAGAATTAAATAACAAGACATAGGATTTCGAGGTTGTCTGCTTATGCAACATAAGTCCTCACCTCATCTTTAGGCCTTTGTACAACTTTGTTGTATAATATAATCCCTAACTCATCTTAGGATTTTGAGGTTGTCGTTTGTCACGACCTAAATCCTCACATCTTCCAGGCTACTTGTGTGATTGTTTCACACGAATGTAAGCCCTACATTAATAAAATTGGCAGGATGAAACACTTAAATAATTTCTCCTAAAAATTGAAGCCAAACATTAGGATAGCTTGGGAGGTCACCGAGGTTCTCCTCCAGATCTATGACATCCCCTCGTTCTTCCTCCCTTAGATTCCAAAAACTAAATGCTCCAAATTTCAGCCAATCCCATTTCACACCTCTCTTTCTGATCTTGTTGAACAGTCCTATCCTTTTGAAATTTGTGAAGATAATACTTCCTGATTTTTATCGAGAGTTTTCTTAGGTGGCTTTGGTCATTTAAGATGTAATTAACTATAGGTGTTTTCCCTTATAAAAAACTTTTTTGAACCCAGCTTAATATACACCTTATTTAATTCTTCATATTAAATAGGAAAAATTGTTGGCAAATGAAATGGTTTTGCAGAACAAACAAACTTCATATACTTCTTAGTTTATTTAATTGAGCCTCATCCTAAACTCTTGTGTTTGATTTCATATTTTTCTAAACCTAAATCTAAATGGAAATTAAAACATCCTTCCGAAGAGGGTGACAGTATATCAATTCTGGTGACCGATAGCTTCTTACGGGCAACTCCACAACCCAAAAATAGTACCGACAGCTTCTCGCGACTCCATTGAGGAAAAGTTTATCTTCCCATTTAAATCAGGAAAGCACTATCTTCATATTTCAGTAATGTAACCATGTCCCTCTTGGACCAAATTACCCTTCTTCCTTTGACATACTTTACCCATTTGTGTCTTGGGAAAGTACGACCAACTCTTTGGACTTCAAAACCGCTTGTTCAATCACTTTTGAATAAAGGGGTTCAAGTGGCCATTAAGGACTCTTTAAATCTTCATGTGGGGTCAGACCTCCAATAGGTGTGTTGCTGGACTAGTTCCACCTAGGCATTGTGTGCTGTTAAATGGGTCCTGCACTAAAACCTAAACATGTCACATCTCAGTTCCAAATCTGATTTGCTATTTTGCAAATTAAATTAAATTGTGTTGTGTTGCGCGCGCTTTAAAATTTTCTTATATTAATTAAATTTTTTTCTACTTTCAAATTACCTTTTTACTAAAAATTTTAAAATCCCCACAAACTAAAACTTACCTGGTCTACAGACCAACCTCTGTAAATTTTCAGTGCTTGCACCAAAGATTACAAGGTTTTGGCCATATAGCTAACCCTAAAACTTTATATTTTTAAAGCTGCTACAAAGGCCTACCCAACACTGACCTTTTTATTGTCACTTGCCGACAAGCCATGAAGCCCGTAACGTTGCTCCCACCATCATGTTTGGTGCCGGATTTGAAGACCTTGAGGTTGTCATAGGGAAGGCTCCATTCATCACGATGATAGTCACCTCTCTGGTAGTTGAGGAGCTATCTGTTGAGTTCAAACTGAATTTTCTTCAGGACTTCTCTTCTTACAAGAAAGCCAAGACTACTGCCGCCATGACACCTGCCAAGCCTGTTGTCCCCGCTATTGCTAAGGGGAAATAAGTAATGATCATTAAAGATCTGACTGAGGGTTTAGCTATCCCGCCATCAGTGTTTGAAATTGGATCAAGTTCAAAAAGTTCACCACTAACACAAACCCAAAGGAGAAACAGTAGCAGAAGAGTTTGGAGGGCCACTAAAGCTCAGGCTTCTAAGGAAGTACCTACTGATGAAGAGCCTCACCATAAGGAGTTAAAATTATCGAAAGCATATGAACTTCTACGGGGAAGTAGATTCCATCCTTTGATGGATAGTAATAGTTACGAAAGTATCCAGAAGATTGTCGTTGCATTACCATCACTTCATGTCCAGGGTGTGGACAGAAAGAAAATACTCCTATCACCCAAGTCAGTTCAGTTTTTCAGAGCCTAGCCACCAAAGAAGGCAATTCAATCAGTGAATGACTTAAAATAATGGGACATGCAATATCCCCTTGCATGAAGAAAGACATTTTAAGGAATGTCTGATCCACCAAACAATCTCAGAAGTTAACTGAGGCCTTGCCTACTCGTATTCCTGTCTAGTTTCTCTTGGGGAGCTAAGTTGATACCACCATAGTACCACTAAGTCTGCTATTTGTAGGACCACGGGTCGTCGACCTATTAAGTTAAGACTGAGTCCAAGAATTTTACTGAGTACGCACCACAAAGACATCCCTAAATTTCTAAAGGAAAAGATAAAGAGATTACCTGATACTGTAGCTGGTATGCACCATGGGGAGCATACTCTTCCTTCACATACCGGTGTTTCTGCTAGGACACTCCGTTCTGAGACATCATCATCCAAGAAAAAGGTATGGATACCCAAGGTCACTGAAACAATATAGTCCGCCGCAAGGCAAGATCATGGAATGAAGCTAGGTTCTGAAGTATCTGACATTGTCGTAGTGATTGTCAGTGAAATGGAAGAAGAGGGGGGAGGTCCAGCAGAGTCTTCCAGATCTTAAAACAATCAAAGAATCAATAATTGAAGAAAAAGTTGAAAAGCTCATGGTCAAGATTTCCGAGTTGACCCGGGAACACATAGATTCCGTCGACAATGATGATGAAGATTTTGATTACAATGATTACCTCGACGAGGATTTCATGGATTTCCATGTCATCGAGACCAAGGCCGCTACATCTATGCGCGACGCTCAACCTTCCATCGTAGAGAACACCATAGATGAGTTGTGTAGGGCTTTCCTCCTTAAAGATTAACAAGTCATCCAACTTAAGAAAAGAATGGAAGAGATGGTCACAGCCATGACTGCTATGACCATAATTCAAGGTCAATCTCAACCCCCAGAGTTAGCCTCTCTAAAGGTCAACCAACTAAAAATCATACATATCATGGATGAAAGAGGAGAAGTTGCCTCAGCAAACAAACATGAGAAACAAAAGAAGGATTCTTCACCGAGCGCCATACTAGAGAAAGAATTTAAGAAAATGGTCGAACAAGTTCGAAAGGCCTTAACCCATACTAAGGGTGGTGCATTGATTCTAAAGGGTAGACCTTACCTGTAAGAATTCGATATCGTACCCTTCCCCAAGGGTTTCGTGGCCCTAAACTTTAAAGTATTTGATGGGATTGGAAATCCCAGACAACATATAGCACACTTCCGAGCCAGTTGTGGTAACACAAGGAAAAGTGAGGCTTTACTCTTCCAACAGTTTGTCAACAACCTGTTAGGGATTGCCTTCGATTTGTATGCCGATTTGGCCAACGAATCGGTAAAGACATTTACAGAGTTGGAGCAGTTATTTGTGAAAAGATTTGTCGGAGCGCAACACCATGTTTCTATAAGAGGGCTCATAATGGAAAAGCAAAAGTCCAATGAGACTTTGGTGGACTACATTTTGAGGTGGAGAAACCTTAGCATGAAATGTGAACTTCAGCTACAGGAACATCATGCAATTGAGATCTTACTCAAAAGCATTCATGGGCCGGCAGCTATCATGCTCAAGGAACTTGCCATCAAATCTTTCGAGAAGCTACTCAGTAAAGCCAGCAGTCTTTAATAAGAAATCAAACATATAGATTCACACGAGAAATCCAAGGCAATCAGAGTATCTGAAAAAAATTAGGAATAGTAGTGACTTTTGACAAAGGAAAATAGCCAATGAAGATATATGCAGAAAATCCTCATCAGTCTTCATCACAAAAAACTCAAAAATAGAATAGCCAGTCCAACCAGCGACCGCCTCAAGGAGAGTCATCTCAAAATACGAGAATATCTCTAGCAGAATGATAGAAAATGGTATTTTCTTTTGAAGAAGAAGTTGTATTCAAAATGTTGAGAAGTCCGATGAAAAAGCCCGAGTTCAGGTTACCAGAGCCAAAGAAACCAGAAGAGGTTGATAGAAAGGATGAACCAAATTATTGCCCGTACAGTCAGATGCTTGGGCACACTATAGAAGAATGTTTCATCTTTAAGGTTTGACTCGAGAAAAATCTTAAAGATGGAAATATAACGATTCCGAAAGAATAATTAAAAGAACCTAAAAAAGGTTCCATAAATATAATTACGGCCGAGCCAATTTCATCGATTGATCCATATATCGGAGAAGAGGGTGTAGTACGACTTGGGACAAACTCAAGAGGGTCCAAAATCAAATCCAAAATTCATTGAAACAATTTTCCACATACACTGGAAAAGATGGATGGAGTGCGGTCTGAAGCAAATCATCCAAGAAAATATTGAACCAAATCTAGAACATGTTAAAATAAACTTTCGTTCAAAGTCTTCAGCCTGTCAAGCCCGAGATGAAGATTTCACCACAAGAGCCATCATTGTCAAAGATAAAGAGAAAGATGAATGTCATCGCAAAGATTGATAGCACAGAGGGTAGGATAGGGGCTGCCACTGCTAGATTTTTTGTCTCGGATTCAGGGAAGAAAATCCTCAAACCCCTTACTTTGTATGATTATCTTTTTACCCCTTCGGGGTCTTATGAATATAATGATAATGATTTTTGCTACGGTTTAACTATTTATAATTATGACATAATCAATTATTACCAATCTAAATTCGATCTCGATTCCCGAAAAGATCCTCAAATTGTACTTAAGTCTGACGAACTCGTTAACAATACCGAAAAGGACATCAACGATAACAACTATGACGACATCGGAAGTGGGGAGCCATTCTTTGAGCACCACATTACATCGCTTGCCATCTGTTTAGATCTTTTCGATAAAGAAGAAACACCAGAAAGTTCAACAAAGGTACCTCAACAAGAAGAAATTATTGAAATAAACTTGTGGAGCGGAAAAGTGTTACCTCTGAAAATAGCTCAAGTGGATAAAGAAAATAAATAGTAACTCGATAAGAACTACCTCCACCTCCACTAGTGGAAGAAACACATAACTAAGAGAAAATCAGAGGACCATATAAAATGGACTACAATGTGCTAGCTCATCTTAGGAAGTTGCTGGCCAGATTAAGCATCTATGACTCTCTAATAGAGTCTCTGGTTACAGCTTTGCTCAACCCAGAGATTCACTTAGCTTAGTTGGTCAGCACATCCTCAGATGAAGTTTGCTCATTGAATGAAACGCCTGGGGTGATCTTTACCGATGAAGATTTGATGCACGATACCGACGACCAAAACCGACCACTCTACATCTTTGTTAACATCAGCAGATTTGTGTTGTCCAGAGTTTCAGTAGATCCTAGAGCATCACTCAATTTGATGAGTCTACGAACATTGGCCTTTTTAGAAACTAAGGCTCAAGAGCTTACAAGTGATAAAATTATTATAAGAGGATTAAACCAAAAGGGAGAGAGAGCCCTTGGATCGATTACACTGTTTATGAATGTTAGAATACTAGCAACAACTGCTAAATTATATATCGTCGATGCCGAGACCTCTTTCAATGCTCTACTGGGTCAACCGTGGATTCATGAACACAATATGGTTCCATCATCTCTACACAAGTACATCAAGTGCTACAAATAAGGATAAGAACATTGCATCAAAGGAGATCTACAACTATTTTCAGATCTAGAACTTACTACGCGCCTCCAAAGAAAATTGTCTTCTCTCGCAAAATCACAACAAACAAAAGTAAAGATCTAAAAGAAGTACAATGGCAAGGCCATTAACTCCGCTTCAGCGAGCTTTCGCTACTCTCGTAAAACAAGTTGATGTAGGTTCTTTTAGTTCGTGCACTCGAGGTCGAGGTCGGGAACGTTGACAAACAAGGACCAACTTAAACGTTGAACGGACTAGGCCAACCATAAACATCAAAGATGAAGATAGTTTAGAAGATGAAATAATGATGACAAATAGAGGAAACATCAATACAAGATATCCTTAGAAGATGCGTAGAAAAGCGAATATGAGATGATGTATGATCGGATAAACCACTATGTGAATACTATGACCCTTTCCCTGATCCTCCCTCAAAGTCAAAGAAGTTTGCAGTACTGGTTCAAAGCTAATCAAATTATACCGTGTTTCTACCTCTACTAATATTGAAAATCATGTACATTTGGATGAGGATCCTAATGAATTAATGGAATTACCTTTTGGCTACTTTTCTCCTTATGTACAAAAGTTAATTCAACAAGGACATTTACTAAAACAAATGCAAAAAGATAAGTTACAAATTTTTAAAAAGTTATGGAGTATTAAAAGTCAAACTCCCAACTCAAAATAGGGTCTTATATTTGGTACAATCAGACCAGTAGATGATTCAGAATTTTGTATGGTTGTTACTAGTGAATAAAGGGAGGACTGCCTCGATATAGAGGATGAATCTACTAATAAATTGATAGGAGATGCTCCGCTAGAATTTGAGGAGGAAATTAAATCAATTGTTGAAGAGTTTAGAGAAATCAACCTCAGGACTAAAGAACAACCCCGACCTCAATTTATAAGTTCTCTACTTAATAATGAAGAATCTCTACGATTGAGCAAATTGTTAACAAAATTCAAAGAGTGCTTAGCATGAAGTTATGATGAAATTTCAGGACTGTCTGCAAAAGTTGAAATTCATAAACTTGTGGTAGATAAAAATGTAACCCCACTAAAACAAGCTCCAAGAAGAATGCGGCTTAAAATAGAGCAACAAGTCATTATAGAGGTGAAGAAATTAATATATGTTGTCTTTGTAAAGAAGAGCAATATAGTTAGCCAATATTGTATCTGTCATGAAGAAAAGTGGACAAATCCAAGTTTGCGTCGACTTCAGAGATCTAAACAAAGCATGTCTGAAAGACGAGCTTCCACTACCAATAGCAAAAATAATGGTGGATATCACTTCTATACATTAAATCTTCTCCTTCATGGACGGATCATCGAGATACAACCAAATCAAGATGGCTCCCGAGGTGCAACACTTACAGCCTTCAGAAAATCGATAGAAATTTTCCGCTAAATAGTGATGTCGTTTAGGTTAAAGAACGACGGAGAAACATATCAACGTGCAATGAAAAAAACTTTTGACAACTTCATTCACAATAAAGAAAAATGCTACGTCGATGATTTGGTAATCAAAAGCAAACAAAAAATAAACCATTTGTGTGATTTTAGGATCGCGTTCGAATTGTTACGACGATATGACCATAAAATGAATCCCTTAAAGTGCGCCTTTGGCGTTACCTCTGGGAAGTTTCTAGGATTTGTTATCCTTCATCTGGGAATCAAGATTGACCCAGATAAGATTAAAGCTACTTGGTAATGCCTTCTTCTAAAACCTTAAAACAACTACGTTCTTTCCAAGAGAAGTTGGCATATCTGAGACACTTTTTTTCTAATTTCTCAGATAGGTGTCAGCCCTTCTTGACATTAATTAAAAAGGATGCCAAATAGATTTGGAAAGAGAAATGTCAGTGAGCCTTTGTAGATGTTAAACATTATTTAATGACACCTCCTGTTTTGGTAGCCCCTATCCCTGGGAAACCTTTGATACTTTATACCTCGACCCTAGATGACTCTCTTGGAGCCCTTTTAGACCAAGTAAATGATGAGGGTAAAGAAAATGCACTCTACTACTTGAGTCGTCGTCTGATACTGACAAAAGTAAGGCATCCACTTATTAAGAAGCATTGTCTGGCATTATATTTCACCACCCAAAAGCTTAGACATTACATGCTCTCTCATAAGATTACCCTAATTTCAAAAGTTAACCCATTGCAATATTTGTTGAGCCGACCAACCCTCTTCGGATGTCTAGCAAGATGGTCTATGATCTTATTATAATTTGATATAACTTTTGTTCCCCTCCGTGCTATCAAGGGACAGATTATAACAGACTTTCTTGCTGCACACCCATAGCCAGTTGGGTCCCCTCTCAATGAAAAACTATCAGATGAGAAAGTGTTACAAAAAGAATTCTTAAGTGCGCAACTTTGGGAGATGTACTTTGACTGTGATTCATCAGCTAGAAAAGACAAAGGATTAGGCACAGTAATACCAGGCAAAGCAGGGATCGATTTGATCTTTTTCACGCCAGATAAGGGTATGTGGAGGTTCTCATACCACTTGACAAAGTCATGCACCAACAACGAAGCAGAATATGAAGCTTTAATCACTAGGTTAGAGTTGGCAATCTCAATGGATATAACAAACATTGCCATCTATGGTGACTCTCAACTCAACATCCAAAAATTCACCGGACAATAAAAAATTTTGAAACGGAGACTAGCATAATATCACCGATATGTGATGAAACTACTGGAACAAATCCTCTATGTGACTTTCTACTGGATTCCTAGAGGAGATAATGCCCATGTCGCGCTCTAGCAAAACTTGCTAAGGAAATGGAATGTCCTCCGGAGGATTCCATTGAAATCTCAATACAAGGAAGACAAGTTTTGTATTAAATTGACCTCAAAACTCTACACAAGCTTAGTAAAGAAGAAACAATGATTGCAGTTGTGGATATCAATGAAGATTAGTGCAAGCCATTAATAGAATATTTGCAGACTGGAAAGCTACCGCAAGACAACTCTGAGGCACATAACATTACAAAAAGAGCTATGTCATACGCCTTTACTAGTGATGTCCTCTATAGAAGATCTTTCAACCAGATGTGGCTACGTTGCCTAAGAAAAGCCAAACCCCGAAGGATCATCAAAGAAGTACATGCCGGATTGTGTGGTGCTCACCAGTTGGGACCAAAAATGAAAATGAAGATCAAGAGACTTGGATTATATTAGACAGCAATGAGGTTCGACTGCATGGATACAACCAGAAAATGTCACTAGTGTCAAGTGCATGGGGTGGTCTTGCACCAACCTGTAAATGTGCAACACCCAACTATTGCTTCGTGGCCATTCAAGTGTTGGAGCACACACATAACAAGTCTGATAGACCCTCCATCTTCCAAATGACACAAGTTTATTGCTGCACACCCAACTATTTGCATTACTTTTCTTCTTGAGTAAAATGATAATTTAATAGGGGTATGTGTCAAAGAAAATGTAAAAGGATAAGCTAAAATTTTTTGAAAGATTATGGAATGTTAAAAGTTAAGCCACTAACTTGAAAGAAGGTCTCAGATTTGGTACTGTAGGACTCGTCGATGAATCTAAATTTTGCATGGTTGTTACTAGCGGATTGGAAGAGGATTATATTGATGTAGAGGATGACTCTCAAGATCAGTTAATAGGAGATGCTCCACTAAAATTTGAAGAATAAATTAAGTCAACTATTGATGAATTGAAGAGATCAACCTCGAGACTAAAGAATAGCCCTGACCAACATTTATGAGTTCTTTACTCAACAATGAAGATTATATGGAGCTAATCAAGCTATTATCAGTGTTTAAGGATTATTTTGCCTGGAGTCATGATGAAATGTCAGGGTTATCCCTAGAGGTTGCATTGGGCTTGAAAATTTTTGAGTTTAAGGATTATTTGTCAGATGAAAATCTGAAGAAAAAGTGATGCCCTAACACCTATGCATTCGGCCTGACACCTTGGTGTTGGATTCCTGGTGCCTAGACAAAGGTCCTGAGAAATTAAAAACTATGGGAGCCTCCAAATACCACATGCTTGTTGTGTTCTGAACCCTAGCCTTCTCAGAAACTTATATGAGAGGGATTTATGGAGTCCTCAAGCTATGTGAGGGTATGTATGCACATTACATGCACTCATAACATCCAAAAAAGCATCCAACATTTGTGACATAAGAAATTGATTCCCACAACATGCCTACAGAGTTAATTACATCTTTAGAGCTGTGAGCCTTAAAGAAAACTCTTGATAATTAACAAGTCAAATTGTCAGAGGTTAGACTTTAATGATTTACATGGTTGAAGATTTGAAAATGATTCAAATAGTAAGAATTAAGCATAATGGAATAACACTTGTGAAAAGCCTAAGTGACAGGATTTGACTATCCTAGATAAGGTCTATAACAAAGGAATGATGTTTTAAGAGCTTTTAAAGGACTGATAAAGTTTTTCAATCAAAAAGTTAAGGTCAAAATATGAATCTGAAAACTTTATTTGACTAATGAAAAAGAACTGAATCCCTAAGCTAAGTACAAAGTTAAGTAAAAGTAATATTTAGATGAGAAGTAAAATCTTGACTCTATAAGGAACTTTAATGGATGGACTAACCTGGATTATAGAAATAATATCCTCGGTTAGGATGCCCATGGCTTTCCATCGTATAGGGAACATTGGTATCCATTAAATTTAACCAATCTCATTACTAAGAATCCATCTTAAATATCGTAGCATGGAGGAGTCATAGTTTCATAGCGGTCTAAAACCATGGGATAGTTCATTTGAATATATTCCCTCTAATCTCTGTGGGTAGATTTGTTGCGTTGAATGTACTAGCGTTTAACACTAACTAGGGTACTTATTCAACAAATCTTGGTTTCTATACTAAGACTACACTAGGGTAAGTGTATGATCCTTAGCTTGATGTCTAAGTTAGCTAACCTATGGTTCTTGTCAGATCAACCTAGGTTCTATTCTCATTATTTATCTTGCTGCAGTTTAAATGTTATTTGATATTCAATATTTAACTCATGTTTTGTCTTCGTTCCTATGTTCTGTAAAATTAATTTTTTTCTAAAATTTTGAATTTATTTTAGAATTTTGTTTTGATGTTTGTGGAAAAACCATCTTGGGAGCGGTTTTCTCCCTTCTTTTCATTTTATGCTTCTTCTTTCTTATTTTTATTTTGTTTTAAAATACTACACAAGGATTGAAACATGAAATATCATATAAAATAAACAACGTATATATTTAGCCTTGGATTAGACTTGGGTTTGGTTCGAGCTGGGGTAAGATAGATTTCTACTTCAAGTTAGCTCAATAACTAGCACAGATAGGGTTGACATAAGATAAACCTGAGTTGACTTATATTGACTTGGGTCGACCTACGTTTGAGGTTAGCTGACTCAGTTGACTGATGCAGGTGGATTTAGTGTGTTAATTTTGTAAATACTTTTCAATATTACAAAATACACTCGACAGATACAATATAAAATTTGCAAATTAATCCCCATAGAAATAATTTTAGTGAAAATAGTTTTATCATGTAAAAATCTTTAAACTGCTAAATCCCCTAGCAATAACACAAGTAAACATATTGCTCAAGTAATAAAGGGCTCTAATGGAGTCATAAATATCGATCCCAAAGGGAATTTGGAAATCCCTCTAAGTAAATTCTTAAGATCATAATGTAAAAAACAAATTTAAACTACAAAAGTGAAGTGCTATATTCAAATATAAAGTGATAGATTGAATGCTAATAAAATACAGTAAAAAACAAAGTTAATTAAACAAATTGCTAAACTTTCAAATGTTAAATTTACGAAAGCTAAACAAAGTTTTTGTGACAAATAGTTCAAATTTAAGAAAACATCATTCCCCTTTACAATGAGTATATGGATTGTGAAGAAATTAAAATCATTGAATATATATATATATATATAAAGAGACTAGGCCCCTATGTCATTAAAAAAAGATAAAAACAGGAAGGCAAGAAAGGCACTTCCCAAAAGTTAAAGTGGCAAAACTCTAAGCAAAGGTAGATCAACAAGATCTCCGTTCAACAACAACTCTAAATGGGGAGTGGTACAAATATCAATGATGCAGTTTTGAGTATGGAGGCCGGCCTTAGCAAGCCAATTGGCAGGTCTGTTACCCTCCCAAAAAGTATGAGAAAGGGACAGGTTTATCTTCAAGCTCAAGGTTTGAATATCAATGATCCACTGAATTATGTACCAAGGGGCAGAAATCCTTCCTTCAAGGATGTTAAGTAAGATCATGGAGTCTGTTTACACCATTAAGAGATTCCAACTGCACTTTATGGCCAAGAAAATAGCCCAATAAACAGCTTGGGCTTCAGCTTCCAGGGGGGCTTCAGCTTTGACAGGAGACTGAAAATATAGCAGGCATTCACCTCTAGTATTTTTGAAACCCCTCCAAAGCTAGCATTAGGAGAAATGAAGCTACCATCAGTATTGAATCTAACCCAACCCATAAGAGGATAATTCCAGTGAACAAGGATAGTTTGAAATTTCCTTGAACCAAAGAGGGAGGATAAGCATAGGATTTCAGCAAGATTCCTATGACAGTGTAGTTTTTGTAAATAGTTGTAACAGTGAGTGGCAATGACATTGGCCTCCCAATGGAGCTCATCAAATTTTAGCTTATTTCTTGCCATCCAGATAAACCAAGCCATGTACAAGGGATGGGAGGGAGATGTTTGTCCTGCCAATCTTTCCAGCTTGTGTAAAGCACATCCCAAGACAGCTGGATGGTATTATGTTTTAATTTGGGTAACAAAATGCTCTACACCTCTTGAACTAGATAGCATTTAAAGAATAAGTGGGGGAGGGATTCCACCTCACATTTACACAGGCAGCATCTTGAAGGGCCTCTCAAACCTTTTAACTTTAAAATACCATCAGAAGGGACGAAGCCATAGAAGAGCTTCCAAGATAAAAAGGCCATGGAAGGTAAAATAAACTTGTTCCACACACATTTATTCCAAGAGGGCTCCTTTGCTCCACACACATTTATTCCAAGAGGGCTCCTGTTCACGAAAGCAAAAATTAGCAATGGAAGCTGAAAATGTCTGGGAAACCTTCTTCTTCACAATAAGTTTGTCCTTCCTGGATCTGTCAATGGGTTTTTTCAATATAGTGTTAATCAATCTATTATCAAGGATATTCTGAAGAGCTTGCTAGTTCCATCCATTAGCAGACCAAAGGTCAGCCACAAGTGTTGTGGAGTGGAAATGAGAACCAGTTAAAGGAGGATTAAGCCTTCTCCAGTCCAGTTATCAAGCCACATATTGAGTCTGCCTTCCCAAATATCCCAAAATAAAGAGTTGTTCAGCCTTTGTTCTCATCTTCAACATATTCTTCCAAGCTCTAGAATCCCTCAATCTATTGGTCATAAGAGAAGGATGTTGATCTTTGTAATATTTTCCTTTCAGAAATTTTGCCCAAATTGAAGTCTGTGCTCTAAACATAACCTAAAGTTTACAAAAATTAGTTTTGGTAATCTGCTTGAAACTCTTAAACCCCAGACCTCCAGCTCTAGCACTGCCACAAATACTTTGTCATCTCACCCAATGCACTTTCTTTCTCTGGCCTGCTCACAAAAAATTTTTGAAATTTCTTTCAAGTGTGGTTTGGATGGATTTCTTCATAATAGAAACCTAAGATAAATAAGATGGGAGAGCAGCTAAGATGCTTTTAAGTAGAGTAATTCTTCCCCCATTGGAATGAAAAGTATTGGACCAGCTATTCAGTTTATCTTGGAATTTAAGAAGAATATCATTAAACTGGACTTACCTAGTCCTCCCTTTAATCAATAAGGTACCTAAGTATTTCAGAGGTAGAGAGTTGGAGTAAAATCTAGTGAAATATGAAATCCAGTGTTTGATTTCAGGCTTCACCCATTTACTGAAGACAACATGGCATTTCTGTTTATGAAACATTATCCTAGAGTAATCTTGGAAGTTCTCCAGACATTGAAAAAAAAATTTGACTGTGGGTTTAGTTGCTTTTGCAAATATAATAACATCATCAGCGAAGGCTAAATGGTTAACTGCAATGTTAGATCTGTGGCTATATAAATAGTGAGGAGCTTTGGCCATAAGTTGATTCAGCAATTTAGATAAGTAATCAAATACAAGTATGAAGATAGTAGGGGATAAGGGGTCACCTTGCTTGATTCCTCTAACAACAGTGAAGAAATCATGGGACTTCCCATTAATGAAAATAGATTAAAGATTATTTGTCAGCCACCTTAGGATCAGGGAAATAAAGGATTGAGAGAAACCCCTAGCAGACAACACCTCCATAATGAAGTCTCAATTAATCGTATCATATGCCTTCTGGATATCAAGTTTAAAAAAAAGATTCCCTCCTCTACACTGTTTGTCCAGGTCCAGGACTAGTTCTTGAGTCAAGTGAACATTTTCCACTATGTTTCTTCCTTGCACAAAAGCTGATTGATTTTCACTGATAAGATGAGGTAAATGAGGCTGCAATCTGTTGGAAATGATTTTGCTAATAATTTTGGACAGAACATTTGTGAGATTGATTGGCCTGAACTGATCCTAAGAGAGCTTGGAATTGTTTTTGGGGATTAAAATAATGGTAGAGCAGTTAAAGTAGTTAGGCAAATTCATCCCTTTGAAGAAGCTTTGTACTGCCTCAATTACATCCCCTTTGATGATCTTCCAAGCTTTTTTGTAGAAATCAGCTAAGAATCCATATGGGCCAGCAACTTTAGAGCTGTCAATTGAGTTCAGGGCTGACCAACTTTCCAACTCCCCAGGGATAGAATCAAATTTCAGATTTCTTGTATATCCCTAATAAAAAAGATCTTGCTGGATTGGTAATCTGGTGAAAGGAGGTTAAGTGAATAAAGTTTGAAAATACTGGATGGCACTTGCTGCAATTAAGTCTTCAAAAAGTAAGCAATGCCCTAATGGATTTTTAATCTTGTGAGTGGTACTACATCTCCTCCTATAGTTGATACAACATGAAAGTACTTAGTATTATTGTCCCCTTCACAGAATCTGCTTTTAGCAGCCTTTTGAGCATAGAATTCCTCCTGCATACAAATAGCATTCATCAGCTTTTCATTAGCCAGCAGTAAATTTAATTAAGTATCTCGATTGTTTTGAAGCCTAGCCTCCATTTCAAGCACTTCCTTATTAACCTCCTTAACTCTCAAGTTAACATCTCCCACCACATTCCAGTTCCATTTAGATAAATGTTTGTCAATCTTCTTTTGCAACCACCAAAGTTTGATTAGTGGGTTAGAGTGATAGCAATCTCTCTACCCCAAGGATATTTGATAAAGAAAATCAGTATGAGAGGACCACCTGTTGAGATATCTAAAGTTGGCTTTGTGCTTGACAAGAGATGCAGAAATAGTGATGAGTAAAGGCCTATGGTCAGATCCTGTCATAATGAGATGTTGGACCGAGGTGTGTAAAAATTCATTCAGTCGCAGAGAATTAACTAGGATTCTATCCAATCTTTCCCATAAAGGTCCTCTCCTCCAAGTAAACTTGGGTCCAGTAAAATCAATATCAAATAAGCCAGCCAAGTTGATGTTGTCATTAAAGAGATTCATAGAATTAGAATTAGGAGGATTGCCTCCTAATTTTTCAGAAGGGGCAGAAATGGAATTGAAATCCCCCCACCAACCAAAGTGAATTACAGGAATTGCCGATATTCTGAACACCCTGCCACAGCTCCACTTTGGCTCTAGGAGAGCTTCCAGCATAGACAAAGGTAGCTAGGCCATCCTGATCCTCAAAGTTAAATTTAATATAAAGGAATTGTGGACGATCCCACAAGACTTGACACATAACTTCATTTCTATGTAGTAACCAAATCTTATTGTTCAGATTAGCAAAGTAAGAAAAGCCAAAAATTTTCTGAGATTTTCTAAGGATATTTTGACACCATAGGTTCCAAAACAGCAATAAACCAAAATTTATACATCCTATTCAAAGCACTTAGTGTGTTAAGGGATTTAGGATGTGCCAATCTGCTAACATTCTATCACAAAAGGTTCATCATCCAAAGGAGATGGATTTACCCCTCCTTCTAGAACTTGCCATGGCCTCCTTGGTTTCCAAATGAATATTTCTTTCTCTGAGTAAATAAGTTCCTCCCTTCACATTGTTTAACTCCTGGGTGACCTTTTTCTTTTTTCTTGTTTCTTGAGTTTGCCAATCATCTGCCAATGCATTTTGTATTACCTCAACTAATGTGGAGTCCACTGAAAAATCCTTTTAAACCACCTCACCAACTTCCAACTGAGATTTTTGGGGCTCTAGATCAGAGGTTGCAAGGGCAGCATCATCACAGGTTGTGATCTACATTGCAGATGGTTCAAGGTGACATATTGAAGGGCCAACCGGCTCCTTGGATAAATTTTCAGTCACACCAAAAAAGTAATGATCCATGTTTATTTGATTGTCTACTATTTCATTCTCAATGGCCACTGCAGCCTTGGTGGCCAAGATAGTTTCATCAAGACCATGGGCATTCCTCTCGGAAATGCTTTCACCAGGACTCTTATCAGATATAGCCCTTTCTTTCTCAGACATAGCAGCATCTTTTGAGGCTCCATGATTAGGGGTTCTTAGGTGAGGATGTAGTTTAAAACACTTGTCAGTGTGCCCAAACATGCAGCAATGGAAACAATATTAGGGCTTCTGTTCAACAACGATTCTCTACCAATACCCATTATGTTCAGTTTCCAGCCATATTTCATCAACAGTTGGGACAGTAAAGTCCCTTTCCACCAAGATTCTGGCCACAAATGGTCTTGATAAATTAAAAGTTGGAACATCCAATTTAAGAGGTTTACCCAAGGCTTGTCCAATGTTAAACAAAACTTTATGGTTGAAAAAATGGAGCTTTATCCTAGGGAGCTTGAACCAAATAGAAACTATATGGAGTTGCTTACCTGGATCAAAATCAGTAGACCACTTTAAGATTTTCATAGTGTTGCCCTCAATCTGTAAGATTTATTTAGAAAAGACTCTAGCATAATCATTTTCTCTAGTTAAATGGATGAGAATGTGTCTATCATATATAAGGCCCACTCTCCAAGCCCCTTTAAGTTTGATGCCATCAAAAAACTTTCTAATGGCTTCCATTTTGGGATGACCTAGCTGAAATTTGCCAATTAGAGTGAATTTGCAATTTTCAGTCAGGTTATTAATATCTTCCTCATTATAAATAATAGCCATTTTACCACTTTTCCTACTCAAGGGTTTAATGAAGGGGTCGGCCACCTCATGGTAGCTTTGAGGGAAAACCAAATCATCTAAGCTTTTAATAGGGTCAAAGCCTTTGCCAACAACATCAGCAAAAGTAGCCTTTGCCCATTGAATATTAGTGGCTAAATCCACATTGCTAGGTTTAGCAATCAGCTCTCCACATCAATGGAATAGTACCTCGACTGCCACTAGAGAGAAAAGAGCACCAGGGAATAGAAAAACCAGAAAGAAGCTTCCAAATAGAGAAGAAAAAGCACTAGTAGGGAGAGATCAGAGAGTAAAGAGGGCATAGAGATCCCACCAACCTTAGACATTCCATGGGAACCCTAGCAGAGCCAAACCAGCTGCCACCTCCATCTT
>NEWO01000309.1:222749-250770 GCA_003013225.1 Phalaenopsis aphrodite
TTATGGAAGGAGCATTATTTAACTCCATTCGTGTTGATCATTAAAAGCTGTACAAAAGATTCCACTGGAGAGGTCCCCTAACTATTAACCAGCCAGGAGGGCCACCAATCCTAAAAACTAAGACATACAAGAGTATAATAAAACTAAGTAAATATAAAAAGAGAGGAAGCCCCAAAAGACTAAAGATATTTGATTTGATTAGCCTTGAATCCTAGATGAGGAGTCTCCAACTTATCACCATGAAGCAGCTGGGCAAGAGGGGTGGGACGCCTTGTTGTAATAGAGATGGAGTTAGCATAAAGATCATGTATGGCAAGCCAATTAGCAAGTTGGTTTCTTTCTCTGTATATAAAAGACATAGACTTTAAACATCTTGTACAGATTGCCAATTTTTTGTTTCCATTTCATATGGTGCATGGTGCTAAGAGGACAACTACTCTGTGGTGAGGAAAGTAATCAATTGAAAAGTGTCCACCTCAATCCACAATTTATGCCATGCAGCTTTCTGTGTAAGGGTAAGGGCCCACTAAACAGCAATCAGCTCAGCTTCTAGAGCATCATGGGCCTCAATAGAAGCATGAAATAATAACAAACATTTGCTGAAAGAATCTCTGAACCCCCCAACCCCAGCACCCCATTCAGAAAAGATACCATAAGTATTAATCTTCATGGTTTGTGGATCAGAAGGTTGCCAAATGACTTTCTATATCATGTTTTGACTTTTGGTTATAGTAGTCCGAGGCAAGCTGATATTAGGGAAGTTTTTGAGTTGAATCAGCTTGTTTAAGTTGGAAACACAGTTTCTAGTAACCTTATTGTGATGAATTGTCTTGCCTTCATGTTTTCTGTTGTTCCTGCACATCCACAAGAACCAGGCCATAATAAAAGGATTAGACTCACCTTTTTTTTACTTTTCCAGCTGTGTCAACCATCTTTGAGATTGAACCAGTCGTTGTGCTAGCCCTCAACTTTTATCTTAGTAAGGAGTGCTTTCCATACCTCTTGAGCAAACTCACATTTCAAAAATAGGTTATTATTTCCCTCTTCAAGTCTCAGACAGAGATAACATCTAGAAGGCCCTTTTAAGCCCTTCAGTTTAAGAATTTCATCAGTTGGCAGGAAGTTGTTGAAGAATTTCTAACAAAAAAAGGATATAGAGGGGGAAAGATATCTGTTCCAAATGGCTTCACCCTAAGGGAATTGATCCCAACAGTAAAGTTTGGCATATATGGCTTTGGTCAAGCTTTGGTTAGCATAGCTATGCCAGATAATTTTATCTTTCTTGCCCTTATCAAAAACAATCTTAGTGACTTGACATAGGTGGGGCTCTTGTAGAATGGATTGGATCTTAGTAATAGACCAGGAGTCCCCCTCCAAAAGATTACAAAAAGAGAGTTGAGGGTTCAAGTCAAAGAGGGGGGCTATCCAGTCTTTAAGACACCAATGGTCAAGCCAGAAGTTCACTTAACCATTCCCCAAGTCCCATAAGTACATATCTTCAGCTAGGTGTCTAATTTTAAGCATATTAGTCCAAATTCTGGAGTCCACCAGCTTTTTGGAGATGAGAGAAGGATTCTGGTCCTTGCAGTATTTTCCATTCATGAACTTAGCCCATAGGGAATTTTGGGCTCTAAAATTAATCCACATCTTATAGAAATTAATTTGTTTGATTTGATGAAGTTCAATAAACCCCATCCCACCTGCCATTATAGGTTTAGCTTCCTTTTGCTAAGAAGCTCAGTGGAGCTGCTGTCTTTGACCTGCCCCTAAGAATCTGTTAAAGACTCTCTCCAACTGAATTTTAGTGCTTTTATTGAAGTAATTGGTTTGAAGAATATATGAGGGGAAGGTAGTTATGATACTTCTAAGAAGAGTAACTCTACCCCCATTGTACAGGAAAGAATGTGACCAGCTAGATAAGGTTTTCTAAATTTTCTGAAAAACCTCATCAAATTGGGTCAGCATAGATCTCCCCCAAGTGAGTTGAACCCCAAAATATTTTAAAGGGTCTTTAGCACTGGAAAAGCCAGTGTAATCAGAGACCCAATGTTTATAAATTGAAAAAGACCTCTTGTTAAAGATAAGGTGGCATTTAGTAGGGCATAACTCCATCCCAGAATAGTTTTAAAATTGTTTCAGACATTGATAGACTTTTTAACTCTATTCTTATGAACATTAGATAATATCATGATGTCATCAGCATACATGAGGTTGGAAATAGCTGTAGTGGATTTGTGATGAAATCTGGAGTATTGTTGGGTGAGAATGGCCCTGTTAAGCATTCTAGAGAAGTAATCCATAACAATAATAAAGATAGTGGGAGAAAGTGGGTCACCTTGTTTGAGCCCACTGGTAGTTGTGAAAGAACCCAAAGCTTTGCCATTGATAAGAATAGAGTGTTTGCTATTGATGAGCCACCTGTGGATGAGTTTACTGAACACAGGTTGAAATCCTCTAGCTACAAGAATCCCCAAAATGAATTTCCAATCAATGGTGTCATAAGCTTTTTCAATATCTAATTTATAAAATAGATTTCACCCTCTACTGATTTTATCCAAATCCAGAATGAGTTCTTGTGCCAGCAACACATTATCAGTGATGGATCTCCCTTTAATGAATGCAGTCTGGTTTTGGCGAATAATCCTGTCAAGATGAGGTTGAAGTCTTCTAACTATGATCTTGCTTATGAGTTTACTTATGACATATGTGAGTTTGATAGGCCTGTAGTGTTCCTAAGTCTTCTGCAGATCTCTTTTAGGGGTTAGCACAACAGAAGTGTCTCCAAAATAGCTAGGGAAATTGACCCCCCTAAAGAAGCTCCTGATTGCTTCAATTACCTCCTTCTTAATAATGTGTCAAGCTTTTTTATAAAAGTCAGCTGTAAAACCATCAGATTCAGTTGATTTGGAGCTGTCAATGGTGTTTAAGGCATCCCAAATTTCCTCATCAGAAGGGGGTTTAGTGAGATTGAGCTGATTAATGTAATCTAATTCTTCAGTAAAGTAGTCTTCATAGTCAGTATTTAGATCAGCTGAAGAGTTTAGGAGAGAGCTAGAGTACTTAATAGCATCCAAAGCAATAAGATCATTGTCATTAATCCATCTACCCTCAGTAGAGTAAATAAAGTGGATGGTATTGCACTTTCTCTTGTAAATTTTATAAACATGGTAGAACTTTGTGTTTCTGTCAGCTTCAGTAAAAATCTTAATAGAAGCTTTTTGTTTGAGTAACATATCTTGTATGTCAATAGCATTAAGCAGATTAGTCTGGACAGTAAGCAGATCAGTCTCAGTGGCAGTTTTATTCTGAACAATACTTCTAGTTTCTCTACTTCCTTTTCAGCAGATAAGGCATTGGAACAGACATTCCCAAAAGTCTCCCAACCCCACTTCCTCCAAAGTTTTGCTTATTTTCAGATGAAGAAGGCTATATATATATATATATATATATATATATATATATATATATATATATATATATATATATATATATATTGTATAACGAGACAAGCTCCAATTCATTAAAATTAAAGGAAACCAGTTACAATGAGGAAGAAAAAGAGGGCCTTTAAAAGGAGGCAACCTCTCAAAACATAAAAAAAGGAGCTATCTGATATAAGGAAGAGGCAAAAGATCACTGGATAGTAGGAAATCTAGTGAGGGAGGAATCCTTCTGCTCACCATAGACTCTTCAGTGTAAAGACTCCTTCTAGCAAGCCAATTGGAAGCTCTGTTACCTTCTCTATGGTTATGAGAAAACTTTATAGAGTAATTCTTCAGGAATTGATGAATCCTAAAATTCCAGCTGATTAAGTTCCAGGGAGTTTCACAAGAACCCTTGATAATGTTAATAAGCAGCAAGGAGTCAGATTCAACCCACAGCTGGTTGAAGTGGCATGTTCTGGCTAAATTGAGCGCCCAAAAAACAGCTTGACATTCAGCTGCAAGAGGATCGATAGCTATAACAGGAGATTGAAAATACAAGATGAACCTCCCTTGATGATTCTTGAAGACACCACCAATTCCAGCATATTGAGATTTATAGCTACCATCAGTGTTAACTTTTATCCATCCATACTTAGGAAGAGACCAGCAAATTTTCAAAGCTTTGGTAATGGAAGGATTAGAAGATGGGCTCAGCTACAACACAGCTCCAAAATTTTTAAATTTAATCAATTTTTGTACGTAGGCAATACAATTTAGACCCACCTTCATTGGCTCTAAAGGAGAAGCTTCATACTTCAAGTGGTTTCTAGCCATCCAAACAAACCAAGACACAATGTTAGGGATATCTTGAAGTTTGGTTCCCCTTTAATCAGATCAGCAATTATAGAATACATCCCATGATAGATTCGTAGTTGGAATATTCAACTTTCCAAGCACAAAAGACCAAATTTTATGTACCCAAAGGTAGGCAAAGAAAAGGTGAGCAATTGTTTCCTCTTAGTCAAATAGAAAACACATCTAGAGGGTCCTCTTAGACCCTTCAATTTCAATATATCATCAGTGGGAATCAACTTTAAGAAGAGTCTCCATAAGAAAAATGCCATGGAAGGAGTAAGAAATTTGTTCCAAATTGTATGACCCCAATCCACCACCTGTTGGGGAGGATGCGTTGGGGGTATGTTTGTTTTGATGGTAATTCTGTCCTTTTTCCCATGTTTAACAGAGATTTTCAGAATATTGGAGATTTGAGGGGGGCTGCAAAAAGGGTGGTGGAGTAAGATTCCACTTATCATGTTCCCAAAGGTCCTTCACATACTTTGGAAAGCTTGGAGCATTTTGATCATGAAGTAGGCTATCTTCTAAAGACCAATTATCCCACCAGAAGTTTACCAAACCATCACCTATCTCCCAGACAAACATTTGTTCAGCTTCCTCCCTAATCTGTAACATCTTTTTCCAAATAGGGGAGTCCCCCAAACCCACAGATAACTGGGTAGGGTGTTGGTGCTTACAGTATTTTCCCTAGAAGAATTCAGCCCAAAGGGTGGACTAAGATTTGAATTTAATCCAGAGTTTACAAAGATTAATATGCATTATTTGGGGGAAGGATTTGAAACCTAAACATCCTTCCATAAAAGGTTTACACACCTTAGCCCATTTAGTCCAGTGTTTTCGCTTCCTTTGACCAGCCCATAGAAATGTACTGAACATACCTTCCAATAATCTTTGAGTAGTCCTTTTCAAAATATTCATTTTCATAAGATAAGATGTAATAGAACATAGAACACTTTTTATAAGGGTTATCCTTACCCCATTAGATAAATAAGAATTCTTACATGCTTGCAATTTGCTTCGAATCTTCTTTAAAATATGATCAAACTAAAAATTTTTAGTTCTTCCTTTTATAAGAAGTACCCCTGGATATTTCACAGGAAGATGGCTATTGGTAAAGCCAGTAAAGTCAGAAACCCAGGACTTTAACTCACTTTTGCATTGTTTGTTGAAAATGGTAATGCACTTCTGATCATTCAACTTCATTCCAGAGACATCCTGAAATTTCTCCAAACTTTGCATGAGTAATCTAACAGCAGATTTGGAAGCTTTTGAAAATATTTTGAGATAATTCAACCAACTCTAGTAAAGTGTCTTCCTAAGTCCTTGTCCCTGGAAATTCAGAGTCTTGGGCAGCAATTCCAGTAACAGCTGGCAACTCAATTCCTTATGGCTCTAAACCCTCAAAATTTTGTCTAGGAAGCTTCCTTCAGAGGTTGGGATGAAGTCTAAAGCACTTTTCATCAGTATGGCCAAACATTTTTACAATGATGGCAATAATAAGGCTTTTATTCAGCTATGATTTTTTGCCAATATCCACTATGCTTAGTACCTACCAAATTTCCTCCACAGCTGGTAAAGTAATATTTCTTTCAACCAGAATTTTAGCTACTGAGGGTCTGGATAAATTGAAGGTGGGGGCATCCAACTTTAAAGGTCTGCCCAAAGCTTTGCCATTGTTGAAGAGAAATTTGTGTTTGAAGAAATGTAGTTTAAGTCGAGGTAACTTAAACCAAATGAGGACAATGGGTAATTCTTGACTTGGGTCAAAATCTAGAGTCCACTTTAATAGTTTCATTGAGATTCCTTTAATCAAAATAGATTATTTAGAGAAAATTCTGGCATAGTCTTCTTCCCTTGTGAGGTTGATGAGAATATGCCTTCGATCAAGAAGACCCACTTTCCAGGCCCCTTTGAATTTCAGTCCATCAAAAAATCTTCGTACAGATTCCATTTTAGGATGGCCAAATTGAAATTTACCAATTAAGGTGAATTTATAACATTATGTTAGGCCATTTAGGTCCTCATCAATAAAGTAGATAGTCATTTTCCCACTTTTCTTGCATATAGGTTTGAATAGAGGGTCATTACCTTCATGATACTCTTGAGGAAAAACCAAGTAATCAGGACTTTGAACTTTATCATATCTTTTCCCAATAATTTCAGCAAAAGTGTCCTTGGCCCACTGAATATTTGTGGCCATATCAATTATATTAGGGTCAGCCATCTCTGAAAGAAACCCACAGCACAAAAACTAGCAAAGGGTCAAAGTAACTAGTGGAGTTGTCGATTTCAGGAAAATGAGTAGTAGAGTAGAAGTAGAGAAGTAAAAGAAATAGTAGAGACAAAACAGTAGAGAGAAACCCAAGTAACCAGACAACCAATCAGTAACAAAGGGGCTAAGCAATGGAACAGTAATATTTGAAAAAACCAAAGCTCGAGAAGAGGTAAAGAGTTAGAGAAAAGCATAACTTAAAAAAACCACTGATGAGAAGAGAGAAAACTTGTTGAACTTGAGATGGCAGCAGACATTAGGCCATCAGCAACAACAACTAGATCCATTCAGTCGAAACCCTAGCAAAGCACCAGAGGAACCAGCCGCCATATATATATATATATATATATATATATATATATATATTAATTTGTGCTAAAATAGGAGCAATCCTATTCTTCACCTTCTTCCGAGTGCATAAAAGACATTGACTAATCCAAAGTTTGGTCCCAAATATTGTGGTTAGGCTAGGAGGATACCAGCTGCAACTCTAGAGCTCCCACTAATGACCAAAGAAAAATATATTGAGATTTTCATACCTATTTTACACTAATTTTAGTGATATTGCACTTTAAAAAAATATATTTTTCATATTTTGTTGCAGGTATGTTGATTTATGGTCATTGGAGCAAAAAGATGCAAAAAGGAGCAAATTTGGAGCAAAAATGACCAAAATATGAAGATTTGATCTTGGGAGCCGACGGCGGCTTTGACGCCGCTAACGGGGGGTTTTTCCTGAGAGTCCAAAATTAAATATTCTAGAAGGCCTCCGATGGCGCCATCAAGGCTGCCGATGGCGAGCACGTCGGTTCTCTCAACAAATGCATTGAATGTGGACGATTTTTGAAGGGACGCTTGGTCAACTCTTGAAAACTCTTCTACAACTTTAAAATAAACATTTAGAGGCCAAAAAATAGAGAGAGAGTGAGGGTGTTGTCTGCTGAGTCTTTATTTTTTGTGGTGCCCATTAGAGTGTAGAGAGTGGTTAGTATTGTGAGGAATTCTTTAAGATTGTAAGAGTGGAAGGAAAGTGAGAGATTTCTTCCTCCTTGTCGCTTTGAAAGAGAATTTTGTGTGTTGTAAAGAAAGGAAGAGATTCACAGGAACTTCGAGGAATTTGCTTGGGAAGGAATTAGAGATAAGTGGTATTTATTTATTGAAGTTTGCATGACTTTGCTTATAAATATAAATTCTAAGTTTTATCGTATCTTTTCTATAAGTTCTGAGTAGTTTTCTCCATCTTTCTCCTTGTCTTGAGATTTTGTGAAATGGTGATTTGAATTTGTTGTGCCCTGAGAATGTTAAAGAAATTGTGATGATCTTTTCACTTCAATCTTAATTTACTTTCAATCTGGCAAATTCATTTGTTAAAGTATGTCGAGTTTTACCACTAAAGTGAAGATTACATCCAAAATTTAGGGAGGTCAAAGTCCTTAAAAGTTTGGTGCAAACAAATAGAGAAATAAAAATTATCAGGCGTAGAATTGGACATTTTAGAGTGACAGACTAAAATCCTCAATTTGGTCCTATCGTTTGGGTGTTGAAGTGTACATGTTAGCCTTCAGGCCAGGGGAACGTGGGAGCTCCAAAGTGAGAGCTATTATCCTCCCAGACTAGCCGGAGATTTAATAACCAAGCATAAGATTAGTCAATGTTCTTTATTCTTGGTCCAAATGATAAATATCAATTATGCTCCAATTTGGCTCAATACAATTTGAATTGATTCAATTTATCCATTTACTTAAATTTCTTGACAAGGAGAAGGATGCTTTCTTATATATTGAGCTTCACATTAGAAACTTTATTAGTAGAATTAGTTAATTAAGAGTTTATTAAAATTACATTTTTATTTCAAATACCTATTAGAGAAAAATATGCAAATTGAACTATATTGTTGTGATTAAGTATTGGTTTTTTTAAATCTTAGTTCATAGCCTCTAATATTACTCCCTGTCGGATCGATATGCAGAACTCACGTAGAGCCATGTATTACTTAAGCGATACGCATACTTGTGTTGATAAGTGAGTCTTTAGAATTATTGAATATTTTATACACATCTTTATCAAATCTATTACCATTATCAAGTTTTTGGCATCATTGTTAGGGATTTAAATCTTCTAGCAGCAGTAACAAATTCTTATATTTCTAAGCATATATAAAGTCACTGTCAAGTTTTTAGCACCATTGCCGGGGATTTAAATCTTCTTGCAGCAGTATCAAATTCTTGTATTTCTAAGCATATATAAAGTCACTGTCAAGTTTTTTGCGCTATTGCCGGGGAGTAAAAATTAGATTAAAAAAAATCATAATTAGAGTAAAAGACAAATTAGGACTATTAGAAAACTTTTACTTGAATTGCAACTTATTTTCATATTTAGTTAACTATTTTTCTGTGTATTGATTTCAATTGTATGCATAAATTTGGATTTGAAAATCTTAGACCTTGCAATTTAGAATTAAAATGCACTGTTAGGAGTATTAGAAAACTAAGAAAAGAACCTAGAAATCCTCACACAATGGAAAACAATATGAACAATCAAGGAATAGAAAATAAACATCAACCTAGACCTCTACAAGATTATGCAAATCCTACAGCAGATGAAATTCACTTATCTATCCAAAATCCAGTTGTAGCTGCTAATTCATTTGAGCTCAAACCTGCTATTATCCAATTAGTACAAAACAATCAATTCATAGGTACACCAAATGAAGATTCTACTTTACACATCGCTAGTTTTTTAGAAGTTTCTGCTACCTTTAAATATGACAGAGTTTCAAATGATGCTGTTAGACTTAAACTTTTTCCTTTTTCAGTTAAGGATAAGGCTTAAATGTGGTTAAATTCGTTAGCACATAGATCTATTTGAACTTCGGGAGAACTTTCACAGAAATTTCTATCAAAATATTTCCGTCAATCCAAAACTGTTAAACTTTTAAAGTTATGATATATGATGGGGAGAACTTTCACATGACATCATTTTGTCAGATTGATGGAGAGTTGATATATGAAGCTTGGGAGAGATTTAAAGATCTTCTTATGAAGTGCCCACATCATTTGTTACCAGATTGTTTGATAATTTAAACTTTTCTAATAAATTACGGGATCTCTTAGATTGATTATAGATGTTGCGGCTTGTGGTTCTTTAATGTCAAAACCTTTTGATGAGGCTTTTTCGTTATTAGAAGAGATGACTACCAACAATTTTCAATGGTCCTCTGAAAGGGTAAATCCTAAAAGTATAGCTAGTAACCACGATTGTGATGCAATATCTATGTTAGTTTCGTAGATTGCTACAATATTAAAAAAATTAGATCATTATGGAATGAATTATTCTCCAACACCTACTATATTGGAAGAGAATTCATCTGGGCAATTTTGGGATATTCAACCCTCTTATGTGACTTTAATTGTTATTAACAATAGACCCAACAATTCTTATTCCAACTACTATAACCTAGGTTGGAAGAGTCATCCTAACTTTAATTGGAATAACAATTCTTCTAAAGATCAACAATGGGCAAACAACCCAGTAAACCCATTTTGAAATTCATCCAACCAGGGAAATGTTAAGTATAGACCTTCTTATCCTCCAGGATTTAACAGTAACACTCAATTTAATGAAAAGTTGTCTATGGAAGAGTTGATACTGAACATGATAAATAGTTGAAGAATCAAGGAACTCGATTACAAATTGAAGGAAACCAGTTACAAAATCAAGGATCTGCTCTCAAGAATATTGAAAATCAATTTGGGCATATCACTACTGCGGTTAGTAACCAAACATTGGGAACTTTTCCTAGTACTATGGAACTAAATCCTAAAGGTCAAGGAAAAGAATAGAAAAAGGTAATACAATTACAAAGTGAAAAAGAATTGGAAACAAGAGTACAGAAAGAAAAAAATATTGAAAAAGAGAAAGTGGATACAAAAAAAGAAAAGGATCATGAATACCCAGATCTAGAATATCCACTTACACCAATAAAATTTACTATGGAGAAACCTCCACCACCGTTTCCTTAAAAATTGAAGCAACACAAAAGGAATAAACAATTTTCTAATTTTATAGAAATTCTTAAGAAATTAACAGTAAATATTCCTTTCATAGAAGCTTTAGAGCAAATGTCCACCAATGTGAATTTTATGAAAGATATTTTGAACAAGAAAAGAAAGTTCACTAATAATGAGATTGTTACACTTAGCAAAGAGTGTAGTGCAATTATTCAGAAAAAACTTTCTGAAAATTTAAAGATTTAAGTAGTTTCACTATACCGTGTGTTATCGGTGAAAGATTTTATGGAAGAGCTTTATGTGATTTGGGAGCTAGCATTAATCTTAAGCCCCTATCAATTTTCAAAAGATTAGGATTATGAGAAGTCTCATCTACTTTTGTAACTCTTCAGTTAGTAGATTGGTCAGTTACTTTACCTAAGGGAGTTATAGAAGATGTGTTAGTATTTATCTTTCTTGTGGACTTTATTGTTTTAGATATGGAGGAAGATAAAGAAATAATTATAATTTTAGGGAGACCTTTTTTAGCTACTGGAAGAGCTATTATAGATGTTCAAAAGGGAGGATTAACTATGACTGTTAATGATCAAGAAGTGACTTTTAAAACAGCAAAATCTATGAAATACCCTACTGTTAAAAGAGATAATGAATGTTTTCACATGGAAATTAGTGAAATTCTATTGAACAAGCATTTTAAAGAATATTTTGAATAGGATAAAGATTTTGAAGACAAAGATGAAGTTATTTGGACGAAACAGAAAATAAAGAATTAGATTATGTTCAGGAAAGATTTGAGATGTTGGATATTGCAGGAAATGCTGATAAAATCCTAATTCTGCCAGTTATAAAATAACCTGAACCTGAGTTGAAAATATTGCCTAACCACTTGAAGTATGTGTTTCTGGGAAACTCATTTACATTACTTGTTATTATATCTTCGGAGTTAAATGATTTGCAAGAGCTATGTATGCACAGAATTATACTAGATGAAAAATATAAAAAAAGAGTTGATCCTCAAAGGAGATTAAACCCAATGATGAAAGAAGTAGTAAAGAAGGAAATTTTGAAATGGTTGGACACTGGAATTATATATCCTATTTCAGACAGTGCTTGGGTAAGTCCAATTCATTATGTTCCTAAGAAAGGAGGGGTGACTGTTGGAGCACAACAGGATAATGAATTCATACTTATCAGACAAGTTACTAGGTGAAGTATTTGCATTGATTATAGAAAATTAAACACTGCCACTAGGAAAGATCATTTCCCTTTACCAGTTTTATACCAAATAGTGGATAGACTTGCTTGGAACAAATATTTTTGTTTTTTAGATGGATATACCGGCTACCATAAAATTCATATTACTCCTGAGGATCAAGGAAAGACAATATTTACTAGTCTTTTTGGAACTTTTACTATTTGAAGAATGCCTTTCGGATTGTGTAATGCACCTGCAACATTTCAGAGATGTATGATGTCTATATTTAGTAAGTTAATTGATGATGGATTAGAAGTGTTTATGGATGATTTCTCTGTATTTGTAACATCATTTGACACATTTTTAAATCATCTTGAAAAATTTTTGGTGTTATGCGAAAGAACTAATTAAGTTCTAAATTAGGAAAAATGTCAATTTATGGTTGCAGGATGAATTGTGAAGACATAAAATTTCAGAAAATGGAATGGAAGTAGACCCTGCAAAAATTTAAGTTATATTTAAATTAACACCTCTTACTAATGTAAGAGGGGTTAGAAGTTTTCTTGGACATGTTGGTTTTTACACGCGTTATATTAAAGATTTTTAAAAAATTACCAAACCTCTATGACAACTTTTAGAAAAGGACAGAAATTTGAGTTTACGGAAGACTGTTTAATTACCTTTGAGTTATTAAAAGAAAAGCTAATCACAGCCCTGATAATAGTTTCACCTAACTGGGAGAAGCCATTCGAACTGATGTATGATGCTAGTGATTATGTTATTGGAGCTGTTCATGGACAAAGGTATGATAAGATTTCAAAAATTATATAATACGCTAGTAAAACTCTTAACGATGCTTAAATTAACGACTACGTTACTGAAAAAGAGTTTCTGGCTATTGTGTATGCTTTTGACAAATTTAGATCTTATTTAATTGGGACTATGATCACTCACTATTAACTATCTAAAGCAAAAGAAGGATGCCAAACCAAGAATAATTAGATGGATACTTTTGATGCAAGAATTTGATTTTATGATTATTGATAGAAAGGGAACTGATAATCAAATTGCTGATCATTTGTCGAGATTAGAATATCATGAATTATCTGACACCGATAATGAAATTATGGATAGTTTCCCTGATGAACAACTCTATAATAATGAGTGGAAAATATCATGATATGTTAATATTGTTAATTATATTGTAAGTGATATTTTGCCACATATGCTGACATTGCAACAACAAAGAAAATTCATTCATGATGTGAAAACATATTTTTGGAATGAGCCTTATTTATATAAATAATGTATGGATCTTATTATGAGAAGATGTGTACCTTTTGAAGAAACTGAACTAATTATTTAGAAATGTCATGATTCTGAATTTGGAGGACATTTTGGAACTGATAAAACTGCTTATAAAATTTTACAAGCTAGAATCTATTGGCTTACTCTCTTTAGAGATGTTTGAAGATACATAAGAACTTGTGATCAATGTCAACGAGTAGGCAATATATCAAGAAGAAATGAAATTCCTCTGAATTTCATGATAGAAGTTGAGATCTTTGATGTTTGTGGATTGGATTTCATGGGATCATTTATTCCTTCATCTGGGAACTTATACATATTACTTGCGATAGACTATGTTTCAAAGTGGATTGAAGCACAAGCTTTACCTCTTTGTGACGCTAAAAGTGTTTCAAGATTGTTAATGAAAAATAATTTCACTAGATACGGAATGCCGAGAGTGATTGTCACTGACGGAGGATCCCATTTCAGGAATAAATACATTCAGAGATTGGCAGAAAGTTTAATGTTATTCATAGAATCTCTACTTCCTATCACCCTCAAACCAGTGGGTTAGCTGAAGTTTCTAATGGAGAGATTAAACAAATTCTGGAGAAGACTGTAAACCCTAGTAGAGTAGATTGGTCAACTAGACTCGATACTGCATTGAAGGGCTTACAGGACTACTTATAAAACTCTTACTGGAATGACTCCTTACAGGCTGATTTTTGGAAAGAGTTGTCACTTATCAGTAGAATTGGAACATAAAGCATATTGGGCGATTAAAGAATTCAATTATAATTTGAAAGATGCTGGTGAGAAGAGATTGGTACAAATGAATTAATTGGAAGAATTAAGAAATGAATCTTATGATAACGGCAAAATTTATAAGGAGAAACAAAAGTTATGGCATGATCAGAAGATTAACTAGAAGAACTTTGAAACAAGACAAGAAGTTTTGCTTTACAATACAAGGCAGAAGTTATTCCCTAAGAAATTGAAGTCTCGTTGGTTAGGACCCTTTAATGCGACCCTTTAAGTTATTCCCTAGGAAATTGAAGAGTTGTTAAAATTAAAGACCAAAAGATTTGAAATAGATTTAAAGTAAATGAATACATATTAAAGTCATATTTTGAGTGTAAAAGACCAAATTTTAAAGAGATTTTAATGGTCAGTCAACCTGAATAATATCTGAATAGGTCGGGCTGACGACGTTAAACCAAGTGCTTTATGGGAGGCAACCCATAACTATCTTTATTTTATTGTGATTATAGTATTTTTGTTTGAAATTATCGTTAGTTTGTTGTATTATTGAACTCTACTACTCATATTTACCCTTGAATCATCATAAAAATTTGATAGATAGAGAAAATTGGAAGGCATTCAGACCAAAGCGAAACTGTGAAACTTTTGCCATGGACGTCGAATATGGTCTCGACGCTTCTGACGGTGAGGTTTTCCTGAAGGTCCAGATAATTAATTCTCAAGGCTTCTCAACGGTGCCATCGACGTTGTCGATGGTGAGAACGGCGAGATGACGGTTTCTGGAGTTTTAAATGTCGATTTATTTGTGGTTTTAGGCAAGATTTACCTCATATAAACTTTCGAACTTGGTTCTTAATTTTATATTACCAAAAAATGAATTGAAACTCCACCAAATTTATCCTTATGGCTTTCAATTCCACTGAAAACCCTAGATTTTGAGTGTTCAACTGGAGAAAGTTCATTATTTATGAGGCACAACGAATCTTTAACAAATTGTTGACAAAGAGGAGATTAATCAAAGAAAGAGGGTTCGTGAATCAAGGATTGAAAAATCCTTTGACAGTAATTGAAGAGATGATTGTGCGACGACGATGGGAAATTTTGTGTTACACTACTGCCACCATTATTGTTTTTGTGACGAAGAAGTTTTATGCTAATTTGCATGGAATAAACCAGGGAGTCATCTATGTACGAGACTGATGGATAACTTTTACTCCTGCACGGATTAATGAGTTATATATGATCAAGAATGTTCATGTATGTCATTATTCCAACTTCGTCCCCATAAGCAATCTGATAAATGAGATCTACCATATTTTGATGGACGAGACTGAAGACTGAGAAATGAGAGAAAACGGATATGTTAGTTTCTCTACGACACTTTTAAACCCAGTTTCTAAACACTGGCACTTCTTCATTTCTACAAAATTATTACCGACGATGAGGATCAGTAAAATTACTAAAGAAAGTGCTATTCTGAATTACTATGTTCAAATGGGACTATCGATTGATATTGGATCGATAATTGTGAAGTCTATTTTGGGTCTGATCAATCATGGATCAACTTATGGGCTTGGACATCCTTCAACAATCTTCTTACTCTGCAGTAAGTTCCAAGTATCATAAGAGAACAGGGAAAAGGTACATATACCTTGGAAGCCTTTGGACCCAACCCAAAAGTTCCCAACCAATGAAGATGAGAATGATATGACTTTTATTATGGATCAATCGTCTTAGAATTCACTTCCTATTCAGCCTCTAGTTCCGGACAAGACACTAGTGATCCTGCGCAGAATCAAGAAACTAGATAAAGAGGTACAAAATGTTATGAATGTAATTAACTATATCTCTAATTTTTTTTAGCATCTAGACTGGAGGATGAAAGAGCATTTTGATCACTCTGGACATACGAAGGAAGTTTGATACGATTGATGAGAAAGATGAGATTGATAGAAGAGGACTCTACCGAAGAATTCTCATACCGACCCTTCTATAACCCCTTTGTTCTTGTTCAATTGAAGGGCGATATCAGAGGAGAAACAAGCACTGAATCAGTGTAGTAGATTTACTTTGCTACCTATATTTCTATGTCTGTGATTTGATTTGAATTTATGTGTTTGCTTCACTTTCAAATTTTACTTTTAGATCATAGTATAGTTGAGATTGAGCATAGAATGTTGGTTTTCAGCGTTTAGAGTGTTGTGGCTTGGATTGCGACGTTGAATTGATCTATTAAGGTTGAGAAAATACCAAACTTATGTGTGTCATGTAACGTGTATTGTAACCCTTAGATTTTATATATAATTGTGATGTTTTGTGTTGTGAATGTTTATTTGTGTTAGTACATCATTTAATCACTCAAAACTTATGTCTAGAATGATTGAACGGATGTCAACGAGGCTTGAAATTTATCAAAATCGCAAAAATCTGGAAATTAAACTAAGTTTGAAAATCTCGCCTACGGTGCCATTGACGCCACCGATGGCAGATTTTTCCCGAGACTTAGATTATTTAATTAAATAGGGCTCACCGATGGCGCTGACGACCCCGCTGATGTTTAGATCCTGAAAAACTCTTTTAACCGCGATTTTGACCAGTCAATCGCCACTATTCATCATCCCCTTCCTCTTAAGAAATGAAAATTTTGATTTAGGACTTGAAGCTCTTGGATTTGGGGTGATTTCAAGGCTTTCAGACACCAGATTTTATCATCTCTCGGTAAGAGCCTCACTCTAACCTAAAAATATTTTATTTTCACCTTAAATTTCTTCCACATTGAGGAGTGGAGAAAATATTTCGAAGAAATTCATGGAACGTAGTTTTGAACTCTTAGAGTCACTCTTGGAAGCCATTAATTGAGTATTTGAAGTGTAATTTGGATTTTTTTATAAATTTGATTAGATTGATGTTGTAGTTTAAAATTTGCATGTGTAGTTATAATAGAATTTGATTAGTACTTTGTTAAATTGTAATGTGATGTGATTTTTTTTGCATTGTGATGTGCTTATAATTGTCTTTATTTAGTATTGTGATGTGTTAGTGAAATATAGTGTTGGTATAATGTTTAGTTTTGTACTTATTTCAAAATTTCATTACCCAGCAAATTCTCTAATGATTTATATGTATAGAAAGCTCCTCATATTACAGACGAGTTCAGAATGATGAAAATGCCTAATGTACTGAGGTATGATTTATATTTAGAATTTTTCTTTCCCTCTCTATCATTCAATATTGAAAAATTTAAGTTTGGGTAAGGGAAGAAAATGATTAACTATTATATGTTCTCAATTTAAATATTTTCAAAAATTATTAATATGATTTTTGTAGTGAATTTAATTTAGATAAATATATTTTGTAGATATTTAAATATTATGGTAGATTTAAAGGAATATTTTTGTAAGGAAAACTAATTTTGTATATTAAGATATTTAGTATAAGAGAATAAGACTAAAGTTAACTATTTAAAGTAAAGAAAACTATATTTTGAAATATTAAAAATCTTAGAAATTCATTTGAGAAGAAAAGATTGGGGCTCAATGATGCAAAAGCTATGAAATACTTATAAGGTAAATGAATGCTTTGAGATTCAAATTTATGGAAAGAAAAGTGAAGTTCAAAATTATTAAAGGCTATCTAGATACAATAATCTTCACTTGAAAAAGAAAAGAAAGGATTGACAATAATCCTTGAAAAGAAAAGAAAAATATATATGATTGAAAGCAATCCAAATGAAAAAATATACATAAGTGAGAAGAAGCTTGAGGAGATGCCTAATTAAAAATTGGCTTCACTTGGACTTACATAAAAAAAAAAGATAAATACATTCCTGAACTTATATTTAAGAAATAAAATATTTTACTAGTAATGTTCTCATAAAGTTCCTATCTTTTGAATATTTTTAGTGACTTTATATTACAACGTAAAGTCATTCTTGAAATGAATAGAAAACTAGAACGCTTAAACTTGATGAGTAGATAGTCATGTACCTACAGAGTTATTTAATTACTGTAAATTTTTTTTAAAAATCTCACTATGGTATTTATTTAAATCAAACCTATAGTATTTCTGAATTAAAATTTTACCACAGTAGATCATTACTTTTATGTAGTACTAAAATTACTTGAGGCCAAGTAATAGTTAGTTTGGGGGATTTTGACCAAAGGAAAATATGTTGAGATTTATAAACCTATTTTACACTGATTTTGATGATATTGCACTTTAAAGAAAGGGAAGTTTCATGTTTTGTTGCAGGTATGTTGAATTATGGTCATTGGAGCAAAAAGATGCAAAAATGAGTGAATTTGGAGCAAAAAGGACCAAAATATAAAGATTTCATCTTGGGTGCCGACGGCGGGCTCGACGCCACCGACGGTAGATTTTTCCCGAGTGTCCATAATTAAATATTCTAGAAGGCCACCGACGACGCCTTCGAGTACGCCGACGGCGAGTACGTCGGTTCTCTTAACAGATACATTGAATGTGGACGATTTTTTAAGGGACGCTTATGCAACTCTTGAAAACTCTTCTAAAACTTTAAAAGAAACATTTGGAGGCCAAAAAATAGAGAGAGAGGCAGGGTGAAAATCCTCCTTACCGCTTCAAAGGAGAATTCTGTGTGCTGTAAAGAAAGGAAGAGATTAAGAGGAACTTCGAGGAGTTTGCTTAGGGAGGAATTAGAGATAAGTGGTATTTAGTTATTGAAGTTTGTATGACTTTGCTTTTATATATAAATTCCAAGTTTTGTCGTATCTTCTCGATGAGGTCTGAGTAGTTTTCTCTGTCTTTCTTCTTGTCTTGAGATTTTGTGAAATATTGATTTGAATTGGTTGTGCCATGAGAATGTTAATGAAATTGTGATGTTCTTTTCACTTCAATCTTAATTTACTTTCAATCTGGCCAATTGATTTGTTAAAATATGTTGAGTTTTACAACAAAAGTGAAGATTACATCCAAGATTTAGGGAGGTCAAAGTCCTTGAAGGTTGGGTGAAAATAAATAGGGAAATAAAATTTATCAGGCCTAGAATTGGAGATTTTAGAGTGACAGACTAAAATCCTCAATTCGGTCCTATCGTTTGGGTGACGAAGTGTAGATGTTAGCCCTCAGGCAAGGGGAACGTGGGAGCTTCGAAGTGAGAGATGATATCCTCTCAGCCTAGCCTCATATTCAGTAACGAAGCATAGAATTAGTCAATGTTCTTAATGTCTAGCCCAAAGGGTAAATAAAAGTTATGCTCCTATTTGACACAATACAATTTGAACTGATTCAATTTATCCATTCGCTTAAATTTCACAACAAGAAGGATGCTTGCTTATATATTGAACTTCACATTAGAAACATTATTAGTAGAATAAGTTAATTAAGAGTATTAAAATTACATTTTTATTTCAATTTTCTTTTAGTGACAAATATGCAAATTGAACTATATTGTTGTGAATAGGTATTGATTTTTTTAAATTTTAGTTTGTAGCCTCTAATATTACTCCCTGTGGGATCGATATTCAGGACTCCATTAGAGCCCCGTATTACTTAAATGCTACGTATACTTGCATTGATAAGTGTAACTTTGCAATTATTGAATATTTTATACACATATTTATCAAATCTATAACTGTTGTCAAGTTTTTGGCGTCGTTGTCAGGGCTTTAAATTATCTAGCAGTATTATCAAATTCTTGTATTTTTAAGCAAATATAAAGTCGCAGTCAATTTTTCGGCGTCGTTTCCAGGGATTTAAATCTTCTAGCAGGAGTATTAAATTCTTGTATTTTAAGCGTATATCAAGTCGTTGTCAACTACTCCATCATCTGAGGGCTAACAATCTCACATTCGTTTCCAATCAACCAGATTTTAATATGTCACCCTGAAATCTCCAATTCTGCATCCAACAAAGTAAATTTATGTATCTATTTGCACTCATCTCTATGATGACATCCTCTCCCATGAAATAAAATGTTATTCTTCCTATGTTTTAGTAATCATAACCCTTTCGAAACATATGTTTCTCAACACATTTTAATAAGTTAATTGGTGAGATCGAAATGTAAATGAAAATCGGAGTTCAAATCATCACAAATTATTGAAATTTAAAACCATAAAAAATAAAATCAATTTTTCACAAAATCATATCTCAAAGTAGGGAGAAGGATAAAGAAGACTACTCAGAATTCATGAGAAGGATATCACAAAACTTGGATTTCATATATAGAAACAAGTTTAGAATACAAAAAAAATAAAAGACGCAACTTTTCTCACATTCCTTCCTGAGCAAATCCTTAGAAGTTCTCTTCAAGCCTTTCTCTCTTTATAAGCACTCTCAATTCTCTCTTAGAAGTGTAATGAAGAAGGAATCTCTCACCTTCCCTTTCCTTTTACAATCCTTCAAGAAAATCTCCAAGCCCTTGACTTTCTCTCTCTCTCAAACTCTCTTGCCACCCCCTTAAATGCCACACTCATCAACTCTCAAAAACCACTCTTTTATTAAAGGCTGCCTCCCTCCAAAACGAATTCAAAATTCCCTCATAAATTCTATCCAAAGGTTAACCCTTTTCAATTCAAAAGGCATGTCCACTGATACAAGAGACATATCTTTTCATAAAAGAACCTTCTAAAGTGTCTAAATGCATCCAATCACTATAAGGGGTGTTTAGAATAAGTGTTCATTTTGAAATTTGTACAAAATTCTTCTAGAACTGCCTTAATCCACAAAAAGTAGTCTTGGGCGCATCTGGCGCTAGTTCTGACGCATAAGGCTCCAACATGCTTAAGACCGTGTTGTTCTAGGTTTTGGCACTTCTGGCACCATCTCTCTATCAAATGATGCTTCTGGTGTCAATCTGGCGCATCAGGCACCATCTCTCTATCAAATGATGCTTCTGGTGCCAATCTTAAGTATCATGCACCAGCACTCTGTAAAAGAGACACTTCTGGTGCTAATCTAGCGCATCATGCACCAGAATTCCCAAAATGTGTTATTTTGGCTCAAAATTTTGTACTTTTTGCTACTTTTGCTCCAAATCCTAAAAATTGATATACCTGCAACAAAAACATGAAAATACCCTTCTTTAAAAAGCAATATCACCCAAAAAAATATAAAATGTATACTTAAAACAACATATTTTTTTGGTGTATCAAAATTATCTGAACTTAAATGTTTCTTGTCCTCAAGTGAGACTTTTACTACACAAAAGCATATGGCTTAGAATAGAGATTAAATTATAACTCCAATGCTTTAGTTTAATAAATAAAATAGTATTATTTAAGAAAAACCATTAATGACTTAGATTCAAACTCTAAGTCTAAGAGTACTTAGAAGTCAAATTTAAGATTTCTCAATCTCTTTTCATTTCAAGAAAAATTGCACTTTATTATATTAGGGATACTTAGAACATTCATATGAAAAAGAACTTCATGAAAAATTTACAAGTAGTGCTACTAATACTCTAATAAAAGTTTAGAAAATGTTATAAAGCCTTTTACTTAAGTTAATTCAAGTGAAGCTAATTTTTTATTAGACAAATCCACAAGCTTCTTGTCACTCAATTTTATTTCCTTTCCTTTTCTTTTTCTTTTTTTTTTATTTTTTCTCTTAAAATCATTTCAATCTACATTAGTCTCCCAAAGGGTCAAGGGATAAAAATTATAAATTCTTCGTCAGCCTCGCACACACACTTGCACATTACACTTCCACTCACAACCTTAAACCGAAGCCTACCTGATTTTGATCCCTTGACCTTTGGGAGACTCATGTCGTTGGTCCCCTAGACCCACTAGCCCTAAGCTAAGGTTTAGCTAAGACCAATGCATGAAGGACCCAAATAAAAGAAATCTATTGGTCCATGGCTCCAGTAGGGCGATTCACACTCCAATTTTACCGAGATACCCAACTTAGCCTTTTGCCCCCAAATCTACCCAAATTACCAAACTACCCTTGAAACCCCAAAATTTCAAAAATTAACCAAAGCACCCAAATTTGTTTAAAAATCATCTCAAACCATTTCAAACCACCCTAATTTTCCCAAAACACCCCAAAACTTCCAAAATTACCAAAATACCCCTCATTTGGCAAAAATTACCAAAATACCCTTGATAACTCAAATTATCCCAAAACCTTTAAAATCCATTCAAATGTTCCTAAAATCGATTTGAAACATTCCATTGAGCTCAATTTGCAATTTAACCTATTTTGACCAAAAGCCCAAATTGCCCTTAAAGGCCCAATAAACCTAATTCACCACTAATGTCCACCAATTTGATTTCAATTCTCCCCAATTTCAGTTATAAACTAAAATGCATCAACACAAGCTTGATTGTGACTAGATCCAAGCCCAATTGACTCACATTTGAATCCAATTTCAACCCAAATCAAAACGCAACCAAAATCTCACTCAATTGGACCTCCAAACCTATCCAATTGCCCCAATTTTGTATCATGAACTCTTTAAAATATTCCCACATATTAAATTTAATGTCCAATTGGCCTTGGTCAAGCCTTAATTTCACATAAAATCAACTTGGACCAAAACCCCCAATTTTTTCTCAAATAGACCATGTCCCTGAATTCAATCAAATTGAACCCCATAATCTCAAAATTTTAACTCAATTTACATCCAAAACTCTTCATGACAATCCTTAGGACCAATTTGAACCATCAATTGGGCCCTAGCCAAACTCTAGCCCAAGTGACAAGGCTAGACTCACCTAGCCCATCCTACATGAGCTATGGACCAATGGCCCCTTTATTTATGGCATTTTACCCCATTTTTGGCTAGAGCTCAAATATCTTTGCCATCATGCCTTGCCATTAGTCTTTAAACATCATTAAGCACCCCCTGGCCACCATGAGCCCAGAAGTGACCTGAATCTGACCAGTCACCACCTCAGCCGCCGAAAACAACCAGCACAAGGGAACCTCAAATGGAAATAACCTGAAATTAAACTTCCCTAAGTTAGTTAAGTCCCACTGGCCATTAGAGCCTTTCTTTCCTCCACCTCAATAAGCTTTAGCACCAAATGTCAAGCCTTGAGCTCCACTATGCAACCTTGAGTAAAAATTGAGCTCTCCAAGGACAAAAAGGAGTGTTCTTGAAACCTTGGGGAAACTCTACCAAAAGATCACCAAAGCCTCTCCAAACCGTCCTAAGTTCAATCCCCTTGCTCTCAACCACTCACAGCAACTCCACAAAGCCAATTTTCTCACTGAACTTTGCTAAAAAACCAAGACAGATTTCTCTACAGCTCCACAGTGAACCAAACTCTAATTAACTGTGTACACACCATTGCCTGAGTGAGAGGAGTTGATTCAAAACAAAAGCCCCATCACAGTAAGCCTCTAACCTAGCCCTAGACCATCGGCCAAAATTGACTTTGATCAAAATCATACTTAGACATTTCACCACAGCACATGACTTCATCTAGAGGTTCTTTAGACTATTTTAAAGCTACTACAACCATCTAATTGAGGCCTCCCGTCTCAGACAAAGGTATTGAACCTCAAACCTAAACTGAGCCTCAGTCGATTCTCTATACATATTTGTTGTATTTCATGCCTGATCAGCCATATAGACAGGTGTGTCTTGGGTAGATGAAGGTGTAAGAATAAACCCAAAGTTATTTGGTTGAGTCTAGCTTGAGATCTTAAGGTTTTAGTGTGGATGACTTACGAGTTAGGTCCTTTGGGGACGATGAACAGATGTCGTTTGATCACGCGTGTATCGTTTGAATGACTGAGATTGCGTTGGAGGAGCATATGGAATGATAAAGCGGGATACGTGGCAACTGAGTCAGAATGTGATGTTGAATAGCGGAGTGTCACGTGGTCGTTCGGAGCCACCGTAGGTTGAGCTAGATAAGTTGAAAAATATGGATTTTCTGAATTAATTTAAATGCCAGAACTTTGAAAATCCATATCTTTTCATAGAAAAATCATAAAAATAAATTAAAAATACCCATTTGCTCGATGAACTGAAGAAATTAATATGGACAAAAACAAAAAGTTATTTGTTGACCCTTTGATTTTTAATTAATTTAATACTCTCTAGGATATTTCAATTCATTATGACTAAGAATTGCTCACCATTGCTTGAAAGTTTTAGAGTTTGGTCCTTATGATAGAGGTTATGTTGTTTGATTTTTCTAAGGTCAAAGGACATTTCTATTCTTCTAACCCTAATTTTCAAGCTAAGATGGCTATTATGGCTTAATTTAATTATAAAAATTAAAATATCACTTGGAAAATTATGGGATAAATTTTAGTAGGTTTTTTGTGGTCAGAGAAGCTTAGGAAAAAAAATATCATGATGGTTTGAATAAATTTGTACATTTTTGTATTTAACTAAGTGTGTATATCTTGTGTTATTTTATGTAAAATAAATATTTACAAAAAAATACCAAAATCAATTCCACATTGTATGTAAAAATCATATTAACCCACTGTAAAAATTTAAAAATTATTTTATTAAGTTTAAGAACTAAAGTTGATTTTTTCAGAAACATTTTATATTTGTACAAAAATAATTATATTAAATTAAATACACATAGAAAAATTATGAAAAGTGGTTTTTCTAGTTCCTTGTGATGAGGAGCACTTAAAAATGATAAAAATTACTTTTAAGAAAATACTTCTTTTTTTAGCTATATTTTATATTTAAAGTAATCAAAATTTCCAAAAATACAAAAATATTTCAAAATGTTCCTAATGATTCGCTGATCACTTAGACCTCATTAAAATATTTTTTTCTAATTTTTCAAAGTTAAAAATAAATTTGTAAAGGCCTAAAAATACATTTTCTTCATTTTCCCATTAAAATAATTATAATAAATATTTTAAAAATCATTAAAATATAACTTTGTTTCTGTGAGTTATTTGGACTTGGAGAGGTTTAATAAAAATATAAAAAAAAATTTTGTAAATAAAACATTTTTTCAATTTTAATCACCACTTAAAGATCATTAAATAATTAAAAAATAATATTTAAATTTAATTCAAAAAATCATGAAATTTTGCCTAAGTGTTTCTCTTACCTAAAGGAACCTATAATAATTTTTCCATAAACCATAACCTTTATTTTGATTGATTAAATAATTTTAATTTGAAGATCTTATTTTGCTAAAATTAAAATCATCATTTAAATTAAACTAAGAATTTGAAAATCACATTCTCTCCTCTGGTACTTTAATTAATAGGGTACTCTAACAATTTTTAAAGTCATTTGAGTTATGCTTAATAAGTTATGAGGTGGAGAGCCCCAATGGCAAAGTAGTAATTTTAGATTTTGGAGCCTTAATCAAAGTTTAGGATTAACCCATGGGAAAAATGGATAATTTTGATCATAATGAATATGCTAGGGTGATTGAAAAATAATGAGTTAAATGGTAGAAACCAATTTGCCAACTTTCTATAATAAAAATAAAATTATAACTTATTAAATTATCAAGACTTGGAAGTTGATCAAAATCAAATGATTATGAATTGATGTTCTTAAGTTAGGGAGAAGATATTTCACTTATTTTAAGTCCACCAATGATGATGATCTGATCCTAAATTAAAATTCTAACATTTTCTGCTTTATCCCACTGAAATTGTTAAGGGCTTGGTAGTGATCTAGGCTTGAAATTTAAATTCATTTGATGGGATTTAGAATGATAATATGACTGATGATAAACACCTCTAAGCACTGCAAGCCCAACTTTAGTGGTGGGTAAAAAATATCTTTAATAACCTAAAATTGCCTTAGGACCATTCACCCACATAATTTTTAAGTGAAATATCAACTGATTGATTGAGTACTTGATGTGGATGGATTTAGTGTTAATTTTGTAAATATCTTTTAATATTACAAAATACAGACGACAGATAGAACAACAAATATGCAAATTAAACCCAATAAGATAACTTCTGCTAAGATAGTTTTATCTTTTAAAAATCTTTAAACTGTCAAATCCGCTTTAAAAAGAACGCAAGTATATGTATCGCTCAAGTAATAAAGGACTCAAATGGAGTTCTAGATATCGATCCCACACGGAAGTTGGAAATGCCTATGAATAAGTTCTTAAGATTATAATGTAAAGTACAATTTTAAAAATACAAAAAGTAAAGTGTAAATTTTGCAAATTTTGAATATTAAGTAACCATTTAATGTTAATTAAAATGTAGTTGAAAGACAAGGTTAACTAAATGAAATGCTAAAGTTTGAAAAGTAAATTTACGAAAATTAAAACTAAGATGTTGTGATGGGAGGTTCAAATGGAAGAAAGCATCCTTCCACTTTACAATGAGTATATGGACTGTGAAGAAATTAAAATCATTTGAATATATATATATATATATATATATATATATATATATATATATATATATGTATATATATATATATATATATATATATATATATATATATATATATATATATATATATATATATATATATATATATATATATATATATATATATATATATATATATATTGTTTTGTGCCAAATAGGAGCAATCTTATTTTTTACCCTCTTCCGAGTGCATAAAAAACATTGATTATTCCAGAGTTTTCTCCATAGTTACGTGAATAGGCTAGGAGGATACCGGTTGCAACTCCAGAGCTCCCAGTACTCCCTTCCATAAGGACTAATAATCTCACATCGGTTTCCAATCAACTAGACCAAATTGGGGATTTTAATTTGTAACCTTAAAATCTCTAATTTTGCATCCAACAAAGTATATTTTCCTATTTATTTTCACCCAACTCCATATATGAAATACTTTTCCATGAAATAAAATGTGATTCTCCCGATGTTGTGAAATCATAGCCCTTTCGGAACACATGTTTCTCAACACATATTAATATTTCAATTGGTTAAATCAAAAATTAAAAGAAGACCACTGTTCAAATCATCATAAACAATTGACATTTAAAATCATATAAAATAAAATCAATTCTTCACAAAACCATATCTCAAAGTAGGGAGAAGGATAAAGAAGACTACTAAGAATTCATGAAAAGTATACATCAAAACACTGATTTCATATATAAAAATAAGTTTATAAAATAAAAGACAGAAAAGACACTACTTATCTTACAATTCTTCCCAAGAAAACTCATAGAAGTTCTATCCAAGCCTTTCTCTCTTGACAAGCACTCTCAATTCTCTCTTACAAGTGTAATTAAGAAGAAATCTCTCACCTTCCCTCTCCTCTTACAATCCTTGAAGAAAATCTCCAAGCCCTTGACTTTCTCTCTCTCTCTCTCTAACTCTCTTTTTACCTTCATGCCACACACACACCTTCAAGCCCTAGACTTCCCTCTCTTTTATCAAAGCCTACCTCCCTCCAAAAAGAATTTGAAATTACCTAAAAAATTCTGGCTAAAAGTCAACTCTTTCAAATTCAAATGACATGTCCATTTATCTAAGAGACACATCCCTCATAAAAGAACCTTCAATGTGTCTAGATGCATTTAATCACTTGTCGGCGATATTTTGGGTTGGTTTGTGGGGTTGCCCGTAAGAAGCAGTCAGAATCAAAATCCTTTTGACCGCTTCAGAAAGACATTGAAGTACAAAATCAAAGTGACCTCATATTTTTCATAGTTTAAAATGAAAGAGCACCGTACCTCGAATCCTGTATCTATCCCGAAGGATAAACACAAGACTTGAGGATGAGGCTCGATCAAAATAAACTAAGGAAAGTATGACGTCCGTTGGTCTACGAAACCTTTGTATTTGCCGACAAGTTCCCGTATTTAATATAAAGGATTAAATAGGGTTTATATTAAGCTGGGTTTGGACATGCTTCCTATGATGGCAAGCCCCTATAGTTAATTACATCTTAAATGACCAAAGCCACCTAAGAAAACTCTCGATAAAAATCAAGAAATATTATCTTCAAGGAATTTCAAAGGGTAAGACTCTTCAACAAAATCGGATGCAGAGGTGTGAAAGGGGATTGATTCAAATTTGGAACATTTTATTGTGGAATCCAAAGGAAGAAGAACCAGGGGATGTCATGGATCCAGAGGAGAACCTCGGTGACTTACCAAGCTATACTAATGTTTGGCTTCACTTTTGAGGAGAAATATTTAGGTGTTTCATCATGCCAATTTTATTATTTTAAGGCTTACATTTGTGCAAAATGATCACACAAATAGCCTTGAAGATGTGAGGATTTAGGTCATGACAAACGACAATCTCAGAATCCTAAGACAAGTTAGGGCTTATATTG
>NEWO01000309.1:269929-289966 GCA_003013225.1 Phalaenopsis aphrodite
GGTTCCTTGTCTAGTTTTCTAAGAATAGTCATAAGGAAAAAAACATATGGCTAGACTTTAGGCTACTAAAGATGAGAAACTAAACCTCAACCAAAATTGAGGTCAACATCACTCCAAGAGGTGTTTAGAACAAGAGTCCCATAAAAAATTTCTGCAAAATTTGTCTTAAACTTACTTAATTAGGAAAAAGTCATCCCTTGCGCATCTGACACCAATCAAGCGCATCATGTGCCACTTTGTCAAAAACCGCGTTGTTCTGTGTTTTGGTAAATCTGGCGCCAATACGACACATCTAGTGCCAATATGGAGCATCAAGTCCCAATCTCGTTCATCATGCGCTAGAATTCAAAAAATCGTTGTTTTGTCTCTAAATTTCATCATTTTTGCTAATTTTGCTCGAAATGCCTAAAATTGATGTACCTACAACAAGAACATGAAAATAATCTTTCTTAAAGTGCATTATCACCTAAAATAAGAATAAAATATATACTTAAAATAGCATATTATTTTGGCGTATCAAAAATCCCCTAATATTAAATGTTACTTATCCACAAGTGACACTTTTACTACATAAAAGCATATGAATAAGGATAAAGACTAACATATAGCTTCTATACTTTAGTTTAATAAATAAAATAGTAAAGTTTAAGAAAAACATTAATAACTTAGATTCAAATTCTAAGTCTAAGAGTACTTATTAGTCAATTTTAAGATTTCTGAATCTCTATTCATTTTAAGAAGAATTGTAATTTGTTATATCAAGGATATTTAGATTATTCATATAAAAAAGAACTTGAGGAAAACATTACTAATAATGCCACTAATAATCCAACATATATTTAAAAAATATAAAAAAAGCTTTTTCCTTATTTTTATTTGAAAAAGCCAATTTTTGATTAGAAATCTCCGCTAGCTTCTTCTCACTTATTTTTTTTCTTTTCTTTTTCTTTTTCTTATTTTTTTCTTTTAGGATCTTTTAAAACCCTTTTTATTTTTTTTTTAAGTGAGGATTACTATATCTAGAGAGCCTTTAATAGTTTTAAACTTCACTATCCTCTTCTTACAGTCAAAACACCTTACCTTTCTTCACTTTATAAATTCATATTAGTTTATGCATAAAGTCTCATTAGTTTATGCATAAAGTCTCATTCTTTTCTTCTTACATGAAAATATGAAATTCTTAATACTTCAAAAATACAATTTCCTTTACTTTAAATAGAAAAACTTAGTCTCATCTTATCATATCAAATATCTTTAACTTTAGAATTAACCTTCATTATAAAAATTTTTACGTAAAATTACCATAATATTCATAAACATAAGTATAGTCATTTAAAGTTAAATCTTAAGTTAAATTAATTTTAAAATTATTCTTTCTTAAGGACAAATAAAATTTAGTTTACTTCTTTTTAAAAGAAATTTTCTTCCTCCTAAACTTAAGCTTTAAAGTATTTTAAAAATGTTCTAGCACAAAATTTAGTTGGTGAAAGAAAACAGTAAATTAATGAAAAATAAAACTAACCTGTAGAGGATTACTAACTATGAAACTGGCTCTGCTATACTGCAGGTACTATACTGCAGGTACTAACTTTAAAAACACATACAGACTTTAAAGCATTAAATGATACATAATATATTTTAAAGAATTTTCTGAGAATTAAAAATAAAAATACAAACTAAAGATACTAAAAATGCAAGAAAAGTAAAAATCTACAGTCACTATTGTAATGTTAAATCCATAACACAAAATAAAAGTTTTTTCTACTACTGTTTCAAATGCCAACCAAATAACATCCAAATAACATACAAACAAACAAACAACCAAACAAAAAAATAAACTCCAGAAAATATCAATCTTCATCATCTTCCTCAAAATCATAATCTTCTTCTTCCTCTTCTTCTTCTTCTTCTTCTTCTTGAATAGGAGCATAAGGAGTGAAGTTGGGGCAAGTAGGAAGTTTCACATTGGATTCACTCCTCAGATATCTCACCATAGCATTCTCAAAAGCTATATCATGTTGAACTCTCCTCGGTTAATACTCATCATTATAAGCATTTCTTGCTCCAATATCTTCAATCATGTTCTGAATATTTTATATATCCAATTGTTGAATCATGTGTTGGTCCAAAATGTTTTCTAGTGATGCAGGGCAAGAAGTAGATGCCCTTGCAACTAAAGTAGAGGGTCTATCGATTCTTCCACCACTTGATTCAACAAATGATTCAACTCTCTGAATCATATGCTTCCTAATAAGATTTTGTGGTTGTAAACTTTCCTCAATTATATGAGACTCCACTCCTGATTGCTCAAAAAGAGTGAAAATGAGGGCAGGGTAACCCAAGCCACTAACTGTAGAGCTCTTAGCTATACTCCGTGCATGATGAACTATAAGAGCACAAACATCTATTGCTTTCATGTTTTGAAAGCAATAGTTCAATATACCTCTATCCTTTATTACATCAGCCAGATGATTTAAAAGTAATAGTTTAGCAGAAATGAAGTGGTGTCATACCTTTGACTGAATAAACAACATGGAAGAGGAGATGTTAACAATCTTATTATTTTTAATCCTCCATTATCCTCTTCCATCAGTCAAAAAGACAATCACTTCATCTAGTGATGAATCAGTCATAAAAAATGTAACATATTCATCAAAAAATACATTCCTCAGCCTATAAAAAGCATTGATCCATTTGGCAGTAAATTCAACTTGATTACCTCTCACAAGGATGTGATCGTAGTCAGTAAATCTCAAGTTGGTATAAAACTCCCGAATCATTTTTACAATCGCTACTGCAGTGAAGTAGTAAAACCGTTCCCAATTTCTTGCAGGGATCAACCTCTCGATCTTGCCACTCGAGTTAGGAAATGCCCATTCTTGGATCAATCTTCTCGATTATATTTGAGTGTTATAACTGTGTTGGGCTTTCAAATTAACAAATCTTCGTGCATCAAAATCATCTGACCTTCCTCTCTTCACTCGTGGAGCCATTTAAAATTTTACCAAAATTCAAATAAATTCCAAATAAAATAAAAAAATCTAATTTTCAAAGTAAGATTATTTGGTATGAAACTTTTCCCACGAGTTTTCTTCAAGGTTTTTCATCATAAATCCAAACTTTTGGATTTTCCATAATGTAGGGAAAATCAATGGTGAAAATAAAAAACTTATAAGTTAAAGTAAAGCTCTTACCAAGAGAAGATAAAATTTATGATTTTTGGCCTCTGAAATCTTCTCTATCGCCCTCAATGTAAAGCCTTAGGTCGAGGTTTAGACGTAGGAGACAACCCAAACATTAAAAATAGAGATGTATGGTGCAATTTTGTATTTTACTTAGGAAATCTGGAATTTTTAAGAATTTAGTGCATCTTGCGCCAAATCTGGCACATCATGCACCAACTCTCTGTAAACTGGCACATCATTTGCCAATCTGACACATCTTGAGCCAATGTCTTAATTTTTCTAGATTTTTTTTTTCTGTGAAAATTTGCTCCTTACCGCTTTACATCTACCTCTAAATAACTCAAATGAATCTTTATAAGCATAACTAAACGTTATTCTAGCATCAATCTTTCACAAACAACACAAAACTCACTTTCATATACAAAATATGCACAATTACAAACTAATATTTTCCAATCCAACAAACATCTATTTCAGTGTTTAAAGCAAACCAAAACATCCTAACATTGAAATCTAAACTTGAAAATACCAAACAAAAACATCAATATAGTTTAACAATAAAAGTAAATACAATCCAACACAAAAAAATTGCTAAAACAAGCAGTAATAAATAAAATGGTGTGTGCATAGATTAAGTTCAAAATATTCTTCACTCTCATTATCCTGGATATCTCCCATAGATTGGTAGAGTACATAAAAGTTATAGAAGGGTCTATAAGGAAACACATCAATCGAATCCTCCCCAATCCAAGCATGTTCCTTAAACATACGTATCAAACCATCTTCAATACGACCAGTATGCTCAAAATTTTCTTTAAGTCTCCAATCTAAGTAATCCAACATTTTAGAAACATTCTCAATTGCATGCATAAGATTCTACACCTTTTTTTCTATCTTTTGGATCTTTTTCAAAAGTTCATTCAAACTGAAGTAAGGTTGAATAAGTGATGAATTTAGGGATGCTTGATACATCAGTACATTCATATTGTTCTCATCTTCCATTCTAATACAGTTGCAATAGACTTCTGGATCCATTGACTTCCAAGGAAGAAGCACTTTTTTCCCAACTCCCATAAGGTACTTGTGATTGACTGCATTGTAGTAAAATAGTGGATGGATGTCTAAGTCTAGTTGCAGATCCATTAACAATCAAACCCAAAATTGATTTCACAATGATTGCTCCAATATCAACGGGTTCTCAAGTTTGAATACAGTAATTTAGAATAGCACTCTCCTTAGTTACCTTACTGATTTTCTTATTAGGAAGTAATTTTGATGCAATAAAAAGTTTCATGCCTTAGAAGCAGGATTTAACAACGATGATGAAAAACATACATTTCCATCATTTGTGGCCTCCCAATTAACATCTTCATCCATAAGGTATCGATTAACTTCATTCATATTATCTCTCGTAGGGGTAAAATTTGTGTAATGGCAGATAGGCACATTTTTAATAATAAACATCTCATTTATTCTTGAAGGAGTGAATTGCATAAACCTGCCTCAAACATAGACAATTCCTTGGTTGATTCTATGAAGATTTTCATAAAACTCTTTCACCACAAGAATGACTATGGTGGCAGTAGTGAAACAAAGCACGTGTATTGAATGTAGTGAAACAAACTTTTTCACCAACATTTGTGCACAATAATCTCTTCAACTCGAGTATTCGATGTATTGAATCCTTGATTCACAAACCCACTTTCTTTAATTAGCCTCTTCTTCACTAGAACATGATCATCCAACTTATGCGCATCGAAACTGATAAACTTTCTCTGGTTGAAAATTCTAAATTTAGAGGAATTTTTATAGTGGGATGCCATTGTAATTGAAATCTAGTGACTCCTCCCTCATTTTCCCCTTTAAAATGGACTTTGGAATCAATTTTTGGGAGTTATAAGGAGTGAACCCGCCAAAAACTTCCAAAAACCCCCTTTTGAAACATTTTAATTCATTTTGTTGTCATGGTGTATCATGTGCCGATTTTGGTGCATCATGTGCCGGCTCTCTCAAATGTGGCGCAACATGCGCTAGTTCCAAAAAATTTCCATTTTCTATTTCGATAAAAAAATTCTAAATTCTTCCATAAAATTAGGTAAATAAAAATGTTTTTAAATTATTTTCTCAAATACACGGACTCTATGAAAACACAAATATAAATGAATGTAAAAGATTTTGAACAAAAAACTTAAAATCAAATTAAACAATGATAAGTATGGGTTCCCTCCCATAAAGCGCTTAGTTCAATGACGTCAGCCTGACATTACCACTATTTATTCTAGGCAACCCAACATTTTAGTTTCTTTAAAAACTGGTCTCTGACCATCAAAATATGGTTTCAATCTGTGCCCATTTACTTTAAATATCCTTTTAGTCTTAGGATCTTCAATATTAACAGCTCCATAGGGATAGACTTTTACAACTCTGAATGGCTCTTTCCACCTATACTTTAGTTTTTCAGGAAATAATTTTGACATTGTATTGTATAACAAAACTTCATGTCCAGGTTCAAATTCTTTTTTTATTATCTTTTGATCATGTCATTCTTTCATTCTTTCTTTATAAATCCTAGCATTATCGTAAAATTCATTTATAATTTCTTAGTGCTCATTCAATTGTAATAATCTTTTCTCACCAGCTTCTTTTAAATTGAAATAAAATTTCTTTATAGCCCGATAAGCTTTATGGTCCAACTCTAATGGCAAGTGACAAGTCTTCCCAAAAAATCAATTTGTAAGGGCACATACATATGGGTGTTTTATAAGTTGTCATGTATGCCCATAATGTCGTATCTAATATAGCAAATTAATCCATTTTACGATAATTTACAATATTTTCCAAAATTCTCTTAATTTCACTATTAGATATTTCTGCTAATCCGCTAGCCCTGGGTTGATAAGTAGTCGTAATTTTATGCATTAAACTATATTTTTCTACCAATCTTGCAGTTGTTACATTTCTAAAATTAGATCCTCCATCGGAAATGATCACTCTAGGGATTCCATATCTTGTAAAAATACTTTTAATTAAAAATTTTGAAACACTTTGAGCATCATATCAAGGTAAAACGAATGCTTTAATCCATTTTTAAACATAATCCACTACAATCAATATATATATATATATATATATATATATATATATATATATATATAGGTATAAATGGTCCCATAAAATCCAATGCCCTGCATCAAAAATTTCAATTTCCAAATTAAAACTTAGGCCATTTCATTTCTTTTTGAAATATTACCTGCTCTTTGACACTGATCATACGTTTATATATATATATATATATATATATATATATATATATATATATATATATATATATATTAACATATTTAAATAGAGTAGGCCAGCAAAATTTAGATTACAAAATTTTATGAATAGTTATATCATTCCCAAAATGTTCTCCAAATTAAGAATCATGATATTTCTGAATAATTTCCTGAATTTCCTTATAAGGCACACATTGTCTCATTACTTGATCTTTGTATTGTTTCTATAAATAAGGCTGGTCATCCCAAAAATAAAACTTTGCATCATAAATGAGTTTATTTTCCTTTTGTTTTGTTAATCCATATGGTAAAATACCACTAATAATATAATTTACAATATTAGCATACCAAGGGATTTCCCATCCTTTTAAAACATAAACTTGTTCATTAGGAAAATTTTCATTAATTTCTTTTTTCATGTCAATTATTTCATCTTGTTCTAGCCTAAATAAATGATTAGCAATTTTATTATCAATCCATTTCCTAATGACTACTCCAAAATCAAACTCTTTCATCAGAAGTACCCCTCTAATTAATCTTAGTTTCAAATCCTTCTTTTGCATCAAAAATTTAATATCCAAATGGTCAGTATGAACAACACATTTAACTCCATTCAAATATGACCTAAACTTATCAAAAGCATACATAATGGCTAATAACTCTCTTTTAGTATCTGAGCATCATTAAGAGTCTTACTAGCATAGTATATAACTTTAAAAATTTTGACATATCTCTATCCTAAAACAGCTCTAATTGCACAATCACTCTCATCGCACATTAATTCAAAAGGTTTATCTCAATCAGGTAAAACAATTATAGGAGAAGTGATCAATTTTTCTTTTAAAGTTTCAAAGGCTTTAATAAAATCTTGGTTGAAATCAAATTATATATATTTTTGTAGAAGTTGGCAAAAAGGCTTAGTAATTTTTGAAAAATCTTTAATATATCACCTTTAAAATCCAACATATCCTAAAAAGCTCCTTACTGCTCTTACATTAGTAGGCGGAGGTAAGTTTGATATAACCTGAATTTTTGCAGGATCTATATTCACAACATTTTATTAAATTTTATGCCCAAGCATAATTCCTCCTACAACTATAAATTGACATTTTCCCCAGTTCAACATGAGATTGGTCTTTTCACATCATTCAAGAACTTTCTCTAAATGATTTAGACATATTTCAAATGAAGTTCCAAGTACAAAATCATCCACAAAGACTTCAATCCCTTTTTCAATTATATCACTGAAAATTGACATCATTCATCATTGAAATGTCGAAGGTGCATTATATAATCCAAAGGGCATTCCTTGAAATGCAAAACTTCCAAAAGGACTTGTAAATGTTGTTTTCTCCTGATCCTCTGGATCTATCTGTATTTGATGATTTCTCGTATATCCATCCAGAAAACAAAAATATATGTGCCCAGCCAGCCTATCTAACATCCGGTCCAAAAAAAGGTAAGGGAAAATGACCCTTCCTGGTGCCAAAATTTAATTTTCTATAATTTATGCAAATTCTCCATCCAATGATTTATCTTGTTGGTATTAATTCATTATTTTCATTCATCACTGCAGTCACACCTCATTTCTTTGGAACAAAATGAATTACACTTACCTAAGCACTGTTTGAAATAGGATATATTATTTCGGCATCTAACCATTTTAAAACTTCTTTCTTAACAACTTCTTTCATCAAAGGATCTAATTTCTATTGAGGACCGGCTCTTAATTCTTATTGATCTTCTAATAAACATATATGCATACAAATTCAAGGACTGATTACTTTAATATCAGCTAATGTCCATCCAAAGGCTTTCTTATATCTTTTTAAAATTCCAAAGAAAAGTTGTTCTTTCTTATCAGTTAATTCTGAGGATATTATAATAGGTAATATTGATAAATCTCCTCAGAATGCATACTTCAAATGTGTAGGAAGTGTTTTAAGTTCTAGTTCAAGAGGTTTCTCAATAGATGAAATCAAGATCTTATTACATTCTGTAGGATCTAGCATTTCAATTTTTTCCTTAACAAAATCCAAATCTTCTTTACGCACTTCCAAAGATTCAACTTGAATTTTATCTTTATTTTGACATTGCTCATATTCCTTTTCAAATTCCGCTTCAAATGTCTTTTTAAAATATTCAGGGCTTAGATATTCATTAATATCCATTCTGAAGCATTCAATCTCTTGTTGTTTGTAGGGTATCTCTTTGATTTTGCAATATTAAATGTAACCTCTGGATCCCTATCTCTCATAGTTAGTTCTCCTTTCTCTACATTAATAAAAGCTCTTCCAGTGGCAAAGAATGATCTTTCTAAAATGATAGGAATTTCTTTATTATCCTCCATATCTAATGCAATAAAGTCCACAAGAAAGATAAATTTATCAACTTTTACCAAAACATCTTTTATAACTCCTTTAGGATAAGTAATTGAATGATCAGCTAACTAAAGAGTTATAGTTGTAGGAGAAAAATTTCCTAAACTCAACCTTATGCAAATTCATAATAGCATAAGATTAATATTGGCTACTAAATCACATAAAGCTTTTCCAAAAAATCTTTCGCCAATAGCACAAGGAATCATAAAACTTATAAGATCCTTATGTTTTTCAGGAAGCCTTTTCTAAATTATAGCGCAACACTCTTCACTAAGTGCAACAGTCTCATTATCTGCAAACTTCCTTTTCTTATTAAGTATATCTTTTATGAACTTCACATAGCTTAGCATTTGTTCCAAAGCTTCAACAAATTGAATGTTTATCACTAATTTCCTTAATATTTCTAAAAATTTTGAAAATTGGTTATCTCTATTTTTCTACTTTAATTTTGTAGGAAATGGAGTTGGTGGCCTTTCTATAGTGATTTTCATTGGTTTAATAGGACATTCTGACTCAAAATGAAAATCTTCACTAGATTTTTCATTTTCCACCTCATCTTTTTCAACTTTAACTTTCACTTCTTTTTGAACTCTATTTTCTATTTCTTTTCCACTTCTCAGTTGAATAGCCTTAATTTGCTCTTTTTTCTAATCTTTAGGATTTACTTCAACATTATTAGGCAATCTTCTTGGAGGTCTATTGCTAAGTGCGGTAGCAAAACATCCCAATTAATTTTTCAATACTTCTAATTGTAGCTCATTGACTTTGTACTTGACTCCCTATTTGTAATATCAATTCTTCTGTTGACAATTTTTCTCCATACTCTACAATTTATTAAAACTTAGAGGGTAATAAGGTTTCTAAGTTTGATTTCCTTGATTATTGGAGTTTCCCAATGGGTTTGCAGTGTTGTTTCCGTATTGTGGATTTGCAGCATTTGAATTATTGTTGCTCCAACTAAAATTTGGATCATTCTTCTAACTGAAATTATAACAATATGCATAAGGATTTTTAGAACGATTATTTATTGTTTTTAGGGTATCACAAGAAGATTAAAATTCTATCATTTGTCCCAATGAATTTTCCTCAAGCACAGGTGATGTCTGAGAATAATTCATTTCATATTTATCTATCTTCTTCCTTATAGCAGGTACTTGTGCAGCTAACATAAATATTGCATCAAAATCATGAATACTGGCTACTCTTTTTGGATTTACCCTTGCAAAGGGGCATTGAAAATTATTAGTAGTCATGTCTTCAATTAATAAATATGCTTCATCGAATGGGTTTAACATTAATGGTCCACAAGCAGTAGCATCGATTATCGATCTAAGAGATCAAACCAATCCATTATAAAAATTTTGAATTATTAACCAATCTGGAAATGCATGGTGTGGACACTTTCTGAGGAGATCTGTAAATCATTCCCAGGCTTCATAAATTGATTCCCCTTCAAACTGACAAAAAGATATAATATCAATTCTAAGCTTAGCAATTTTTTAAGGTCAGAAATATTTAGATAAAAATTTTTATGATAAATCTCCCTAAGTTCTGATAGATCCAGGTGTTAATGAGTTTAACAACATCTTAGCTTTATCCCTTAGTGAAAAAGGAAAAACTCTAAGTCTGACAACATCATTTGACACTCTATCATATTTAAATGTAGCACACAAATCTAGAAAACTAGCAAGGTGTAAATTAGGATCTTCATTTGGTGTTCCCCCAAATTGATTGTTTTGCAATATTTGGAAAATAGCAAGTTTAAGCTCAAATTAATTAGCAGTGTAGTAGGGTTTTGTATACATAAATAAATTTCATTTGTTCTACGATTATCATAATCTCTTAAATGTCTCTGCTAATGTTCATTTTCATTTCCAACATTGCTAATATTTTTAAATTTTTCTAGTTGTTCTTTCTAACTCAGAATCCTAAAATACTAAATTTTTAGATCTTACACTACACATAAAAAATAGAAGTAATTTAAAACATGCAAACACACTTAAACAAGAAAATATTCAAACTAAACTACAAACACCCTTTTTTTATTTTTAAAATAAAAATACTACAATTATAAAATAACTTACTACTACTTTTCGTTACTTTCCCCGCAACGGCGCCAAAAACATGATGCGGGTGGATTTAGTGCATTAATTTTGCAATTTTTTTTTTCAATATTGAAAAAATACACATGGCAGATTTAATAGAAACTGTGTGAATTAATCACAAAAAAATAAGTTCAGCTAAAATAGATTTATCTTTTAAAAATCTCTAAACTGCCAAATCCCCTTTAAAAATAACACAAGTATATGTATCTCTTAAGTAATAAAGTGCTCTAATGGAGTACTAGATATCCATCCCACAGGGAAGTGGAAATGCCTATGAATACGTTATTAAGATTATAATGTACAGTATAATTTTAAAAGTACAAAATGTGTGAAGTTTGAATATTAAGTCAAGTGAATGCTAATTAAAATCTTGTTTAAAGACAAAGTTAACTAAAATAAATGTTAAACTTTCAAAAGTAAATTTACAAAAATTAAAACTATGATGTTGTGACGGAAAGGTCAAATTGAAGAAAGCATCCTTCCCCTTTACAGTGAGTATATGGATTTTGAGGAAATTAAAATCATTTTAAAAAATATATATAAACTATTTTGTGTCAAATAGGAGCAATCATATTATTTACCCTTTTTCGAGTTCATATAACAATATTGATTAATCCAAAGTTTGGTCCCTAATTATGTGGTTAGGCTGGGCGTATACCGACATCCACTCCAGACCTCCTAATGCTCCATCTTCTGAGGACTAACAATATCGCGTCAGTTTTCAATCAATTAGACCAAAATGATGACTTTAATCTTTCACCTTTAAATCTCCAATTCTACATCCAATAAAGTATATTTCGTTATTTATTTGAACCAAATTCCAATGATGAAATAATCTCCCATGAAATCAAATGTGATTCTCACCATGTTGTAAAAATCATAGCCCTTTCAGAATATATGTTTCTTAACAGATATTAACATTTTAATTGGCTTGATCAAAAAGTAAAAGAAAATTGGAGTTCAAATCATCACAAACTATTAACATTTAAAACCATATAAAACAAAATCAATTCTTCACAAAACCATATCTCAAAGTAGGGAGAAGGATAAAAAGTTCTGCTCAGAATTCATGAGATGGATACTATATAACACAAATTTCATATATAAAAACAAGTTTACAAAATAAAAGAATTAAAAGACACAACTTATCTCACAATCCTTCCCAAGCAAACAACTAAAAGTTCTCTCCAAGTCTTTCTCTCTTTACTAGCACTCTCAATTCTCTCTTAGAAGTGTAATGAAGAAGAAATCTCTCACCTTCCCTCTCCTCTTACAATCCTTAAAGAAAATCTCCAAGCACTTGACTTTCTCTCTCTCTTTATTTCTCGAACACTCCTTCTTGCCTTCACAATACACACACACCTTCAAGTCCTAGACTTCCCTCTATTTTATGAAATGCTGCCTCCCTCCAAAAAGAACTCAAAACTCACTCAAAAAATTTGTCCAAAAGTCAACTCTTTTAAATTCAAAAGACATGTCCATTGATCTAAGAGAGATATTCTAAGAGACATATTCTAGGAGACATATCCCTTCATGAAACAACCTTCCAAAGTGTCTAGATGCATTAAATCACTCAAAGGGGTGTTTAGAACAAGTTCCGCTTTGAAAATTTGCTCAAAATTCTTCTCGAATAGCCTTAATAAGCAAAAAATCATCCCTTGCGCATCTGGCTCCACATCTCGCGCATCATGCACCAACTCTCTGTCAAATGGCGTATCTGGCACAAATATGGCGCATCATGAGCTAGTTTTCTGAAAACTATGTTGTTCTAGGTTTTGGCACATTTGGCGCCAATCCAGCGCATCATGCGCTAGAATTCAAAAATTTGCAGTTTTTGCTCCAAATTTTATCCTTTTTGCTACTTTGGCTCCAAATAACTAAAATTGATATACATGCAACAAAAACATGAAAATACCCTTTTTTAAAGTGCAATACCACTAAAAATAAACACAAAATATATACTTAAAACAACATATTATTTTTATGTATTAGTACCCTGCCCATAGGATGATTAAAATGTCAAGAATCACTGAGTAATGGGATAATTTTTTATTTGAACTGGGATGATTAATAAGAAAAATATGATAAGTTCAAAATGAATTCAAATGTTTCAAGATATCTTTAAAGCAGTTTAGGGTCATTCCTCGAACACTTTGAAATCTCTTGGATATTTTGAAGGATAAATTGAACTTGTTTAGTTTTTTCTAGAATCATCCACTAAGATCTTTTGGGACTCAATAAATCATAGTTTAGGGTTTGTTAGATACACCTTCAACTATTCTTTATTTCTACAAAACTATATATACATGTTGCAAAAATGTAATCTTTCAGTGGGAATACTGAGAAGATGACAGGTACGGTTTTATAGTGTTATTTAATTTTTGTCATTATACTTTCTGCAAATATTGTAACTGCTTGGGTGTGTACCTTACTTCACTTGCAAAATCAAAACATTTTTCTCAAAAATCTAAAGCAATTGTTTCAAAGAGAAACATAAATCCTTTGAAATGTCACTAAAATTAAAACGTCTTTCTGAATTTATGGGAGTCCCTTGGAGAAGGTAACCCACAATTACAAACAAGATTTCCTTGATTTAAATGGGTTTCACAACTCATTTAAGCTAAGTAAAATTATAAGAAAATAGTGATACCAAAATCAGGGAACCATAGGATCCTAACCGGCGTCGCTATGATCAATTTAAGCCCCCCCCCCCCCTTTTTTTATTGAACATTTAACTTGTCATTTAAAACTTTAAACCTTAGAATTTAGGACTTTTACTTTGCCAAGGAGCTTGGAGCTAATTTTGTGGGCAGCTTTCTACAACAGCAATCTACAACAGCATGAGGATCTATAACAACATAGCTTTTCGTAGAATTAAACTACAAGCAGTAGGATTTTGAGGCCGTCTGCACAGTGTGACATAAATCCTCAACTCGTCTTTACGCCTTTGTATAGATTTCCTATACAATTTAAGCCCGAACTTGTTTTAGGATTCCAAGATTGCTATTTATGAAGACCTAAATCCTCATATCTTCCAGATTATTTGTGTGACCTCCTCGCATAAATGTAAACCGTAATTAATAAAATTCGTATGATGAAATACTTAATTCCTTCTCGAAATTGAAGCCAAACTATAAGATAGCTTGGGAAGTCACCAAGGTTCTCCTCAAGATCCATGACATCCCTTAGTTATTCTTCCTTTGGATTCCAGAATAAAATGTTCGAAATTTGAGTCATTCTATTTTGACACCTCTTTGTCTGATCTTTCAAAAAGTCCTACTCCTTTGAAATTCTTGAAGACATTATCCCCCGATTTTTTTTAGAGTTTTCTCAGGTGACTTCGGTTATCTAAGATGTAATTAACTATAAAGGCTTTCCCTTCTAGGAAACTTTCAAGAACCCAATTTAATATAAATCATATTTAATTTTTAGTATTATATAGGGGAACTTGTCGGTCAACATAAAAAAATGGTTTTTTGTAGACTTAAACGTATGTCATAAATTCTTTAGTTTATTTAACCGAGTCCTTACTAGAAAGTACTGTATTTATCCTTTGGGATAGATACATTGTTTGTGGTATTAGGCTCATTTATTTAAACTACTGAGACCGACAGCTTCTAGCGACTCCGTTGGGGACTAGTTTCTCTCTCCAGTTAAATCAGGGAATATTTTCCTTATACGGTAATGTGTACATGTCCCTTATGGACCAAATTATTCTTCTTCTGTTGACATACTTCACCCATTTATTTCTTAGGTAAGTATGGTCAACTCTTTTGGACTTAACAACCGTCTGTTCAATCACCTTCGAATAGAGAGGTTCAAGAGTTCAATAGGACTTTTTGTCTTGTGTGGGGTCGGACCCCCAATAGGTGTGTTGGTGGATTAGTTCCACCCGACATTGTGCATTGCAAAGCCAAGCCCATACTAGGTCTTAAAATTTACTTTTCTTTTCATGTTATTTCAGGTTTGGTTTACTACTTTGTAAATTAAATCAAATTGTGTCGTGTTGCGCTTGCTCTTTAACATTTCTTATTTAATTAATTAAATCATTCTACTTTCAAACTAGTTTTACTAAATTTTAAAATCTTCTCAAACTAAAATTAAAATAAAGACTTGCCCAATCTATGGATCGACCTTTGTTAATTTTTAGTGTTCCCTCTAGAATTACAAGGTGTTGGCTAAATAATTAACCCTAGAGCTTTCTTTTTGAAGCTGCTGCAATGACATTCTTGACGCTCCCTTTCTTCTGCAACTTGCCAACTAGTCATAATGCTCGCAATGTCACTCCCACCATCAAGTTTGGAATTGGATTTGATGAACTTGAAGTCATTCTTAGAAAAGCCCCATTCGTCATAATGAAAGTCACCGCCCTGAAGGTTCAGGAGCCTTCCGCTAAATTTAACCTGAATTGTCTCTAGGATTTCCCTTCCTGCAACAAGGTGAAAACTGTTGCTGCCACAGCACCTGTTAAGTCTGCATCCCCTTTTCTGCTAAAGGAAAGGAGGTTATGATTTTTGGAGATACAATTGGAGGATTTACCATCCCACTGTTGGTATTTGAAATCGGGTCAAGTTTGAAGTCTGCGCCATTAGCTCAATATTAAAGAAAAAACTGCAGTCGAAAGGCTCAGAAGGTCTCTAAAGCCTGAATTCCAGAAAAGGTATTTATTGATGAGTTTACTCCCATGAAGAAACATACATTACTAGAGGCCTCTTCACTTTTATGAGAGAGTAGGTTTCACCAATTGATGAATACTAACGGATATGAAAGTATTCACAAGATCATTGCTACCTTACCATCATTTCATGGTCGTAGTGAGCAAAGGGAGAAACCCACTCCTATTAATAAAGTTTGTATAGTGTTTCAAATATTGGCCGCTAAGGATGGATGTTCAGTGGTTGAACTGCATAAGCTAGTGGGATGCACGGTGTCCCCTCAAATTAAGAAAGAGATTTTGAGGGATGTCAGATATGCCCGACAGTCTCAGAAATCAACAAAAGTTTTATTGGTCCGTATTCCCGTAATGTTCCATCTCGGGAGTCGAGTTGATACTACTGTCACAACCACAGATTCTGTTACCTCTACTGCTCCAAGGTCTGTAGGACATCGATTGACTAAGTCACATCAAGGTCCAAGGATTTTATCAGTTGTTGCTCATAAGAGTGCCCCTAAGAAGGATAAGATAAAGTATTCATCCAATACTGTATTTGGTATCCACCACGGGGAGCATGCCTCTCTTCAGCATACCGATGCCTACGTTGGGACACCCCATCTCAAGTCATCACTGGCAAACAGAAAGGTATGGAATCCCAAGGTCGTCGCACCAATACGGTAAAATAAGCCCGTAGGGAAATTTGTGGAATGAAGCAAGGATCCAAGTTATCAGACATCGATGCAGCTATTGCTACCAAATGTGATGAACAAATGGAGGATGTTCAGGAAAATCCACCAGTTCTTAAGATAATCTAAGAAGCAATAATTGAAGAGAAAGTTGAAAAGCTCACGGCTAAAACTTCTGAGTTAGCCAAAGAGCATGGAGTAGCCCTATGATGATGATGAAGATTTTGATTTTAACGATTATCTTAATGAAGATTTCATTGACATTCATGTCATCCAAACTAGAGCTGCCACATCTGCGTGCGACACCCAACCTCTCGCTGAAGGGAACGTTGTGGATGATTTGCGGAGAGCCGTTCTATTAAGAAATGAATAAATCCGTCAAATGGGAAAGAGAGTGAAGTAGATGGTCTCCACCATGGCCTCCATAACTACAGTTCATTGATAGTCCTAGTCACAATAGCTAGCATCTTCAAGAGTCAACCAGTGGGAGATAGTTCATATTACCGATGAAAGGAGAGAAGTCACCTCCGCTAACTGAGGTGATCAATAAAAGAAGGATTCCCCACCAAGTACAATACGGGAAAAAGATATTAAATAGTTGGTCAAACAATAAGTTCAGGAGGCCTTAACCCAATCAAAGGTTGGTGCATTGTAGACCTTACCCGGAGGAATTTGATGTCGTACCCTACCCTAAGGGTTTTGTGTCACAAAACTTTAAGACATTCGACGGGACCAAAAATCTCAGGCAGCATATAGCACATTTTTTAGTTAGTTGTGGTAACACCTGGGGTAATGAAGCTTTGTTCTTCAGAGAGTTTGTCAGCACATATCAGGAATCGCCTTTGATTGGTATGTCGAGCTACCCAATAGATCGGTTAAGGCATTTGTCGAGTTAGAATAGTTGTTCGTGAAAATATTAGTTGGAGCACAACATTATTTTTCTATTGGAGATCACATAGTGGAAAGGCAGAAGGCTAACGAGACCTTGGTGGATTACATCTTGAGATGGAAAAACCTTAGCAAGAAATGTGAATCTCAAATACATGAGCAGCATGAGATTGAGATTCAACTCAAAAGCATCCATGGACCACGAGCTGTCATGCTTAAGCGACTCACCATCCAGTCCTTAGAGATGCTATTAAGCAAAGACAACAGCCTACAAGAGAAAGTTAAACATATGGATTCCCTAAAGATGTCAGATAAGTCATGGACAACCAGAATATTTGAGAAGAAATCTGAAACAGTGGCAACAGTTGATAAGGGAAAGCAGCTGATAAAGATACAAGCAGAGCATTCTCACCAAGGTTCCCAACAATCTTCACAGCATGCACAACAGTAATAAACACAGCAGTATGGCCAGTCTAGCCAACAGTCACACCAAGGAGGACCGTACCGAGCAGAGGGTAGAACTAGTCTGACTCTATCAGAACAAAAGAAGAGGGTATATTCCTGCAAAGACGAGGTTATGCCAAAGATGTTCAGAAAATTATTGAAGAATCCTGAGTTCAGATTTTCTAAACCGAAGAGGCCAGAAGAAGTTGATAAGAAGGATTATCCCAATTTCTGCCCCTACCACCAGATTTTGGGACATACAATAGAGGGTTGTTTCATTTTCAAGGCCTGGCTAGAGAGGAATTTCAAAAAAGGAAATATAACAATCCTGAAAAAATATTTGAAAGAACCTAAAAAAGTTTATATGAATATGATTTCGGCCGAGCCAATCACTTCGATAGATTTGTATTCAGAAAAAATGGATGGAGTATAGTTTGGAGCAAGTCATCCAAGAAGATACTGGATAAGATTCAGACCTTCTAAGAAAAGGAAGTCATTCAGAGTCTATAGCCTATTTAGCCCAAGATGGAGATTTCACCAGAGAATTTTCCACAACCAGAAGAGGAAGAAAAGAATGATGTTGTGAGGACCAATAACATGGGGGGTAGGATAGGGGCTTCCTCTGTTAGATTGTTTGTCTCGGATTCGGGGAAGAAAATCCTCGAACCCCTGGTAATTTATGATTATCTTTTTACCCCACCGGGGTATTATGAATTTAATGATTATGCTTTTGGCTACATTATAATTATTTCTAGTGATAATGTAATTAATTTTGCTCAAAGTAACTCTAATCTCGATTCCTAAACTAATCCTCAAATCGTACTTAAGTTTGATGAACTCGTTAACAAGTACGAAGAAGATGTTGGCGATACTGGTTACGATAACACCGAGAGTGAGGAGCCAGTCCATGAGTGCCACAGTGCACCACTTGCTATCAATTTGGATCTCTCCGTTGAAGAAGAAGAGACACCAAAAACTATACCTACAACATCTCAAGAAGAAGAAAACACAGAAGTAAATCTAAGGAGCCGGAAAATGTTACCCTCAAGAATAGCTCCAATAGAAAAAGGAAAGCAAAAAGTTACTCGAAAAGAGCTACCTCCATCTCCGCCAGTGGAAGAACCACATAATCAAGTAAAGATTGAAGAATTGTATAAAGTGCATTATAACGTGCTAGCTCATCTTATGAGGTTGTCGGCTGAGGCTGATACACCAAAGAAATATGTAGTCTTAAAAATATATTTTATGCTTTTTTTTTGTGATAGTGCACTTTAAAGAAGGGCATTTTCATGTTTTTGTGGTATGTATATCAATTTTAGGTATTTAAAGTAAAATTAGCAAAAAGCACCAAATTTTGAGCCAAAATAGCGAATTTTGGGATTTTGGCGCTAGATGCGCCAACATACAGAGAACTGATGCATGATGCGCCAGATTAACGCAAGCTGCGCCAAAACCTAGAACAACACAGTCTTCAGCAAACTGGCGTAAGATGCGCCCAAATGGCACCAAATGTGCAATTTGACATAGAGTTGGCACAAGATGTGCCATATTTGGCGCAAGATGTGCCTGAGACAACTTTTTCTAGATTAAGGTGGTTCATGTCAAATTTTTGTCAATTTTTCAAATGGACACTTGTTTTAAACACCCCTTGGAGTGATTTAATGCATCAAAACACTATGGAAGTTTCTTTTATGAAGGGATATGTTACTTGGATCAATGGACATGTCTTTTGAATTTAAAAGAGTTAACTTTTAGATAGAACTTTGGAGGGAATTTTCAATTCATTTTTTAGGGAGGCAGCCTTTTATAAAATAGAGGGAAGTCTACATCTAAAAAAGGAGTTGGAGTGGTGTGTAAAGGGGGCGGCACGAAGAGATAGAGAGAGAGACAAGTCAAGGGCTTGAAGATTTTATTCAATGATTGTAAGAGGAGAGGGGAGGAGAGAGATTTCTTCTTCATTACACTTCTTTGAGAGAATTTAGAGTGCTTGTAAAGAGAGTAAGGCTTAAAGAAAACTTCTAGGGATTTGCTTGGGAAAAATTGTGAGATAATTTATGTCTTTTATTTCTTTTTAATGTATATTTTTTTATATATGAAATCTGTGTTTCATCGTATCCTTCTTATGAAATCTAAGTAGTCTTCTTTATCTTTCTCCCTACTTTGAGATATGGTTTTGTGAAGAATTGATTTTGTGATATATGTAATTAAAAGTCAAAACTTTGTGATGATTCAAACTCCAATCTTCATTTACTTTTCGATCTAGCCAATTGAAATGTGAAAATGTGTTGAGAAATAAATGTTATTAAAGGGGTATGATTTCTACAACATGGGGAGAATCACATTTGATTGCATGGGAGAGTATTTCGTCCATGGATTTGAGTGTAAATAAATAGGGAAAAATTCTTTGTTGGATGCA
>NEWO01000309.1:295488-334372 GCA_003013225.1 Phalaenopsis aphrodite
TTATCAAATTTAATCCAAATGACTTTGGAATTTTTATTCTACCTCATCCATGGGACAATTAAGACATCAAAGGAGAAAATGTGAATTTTCAAAATTTAATTTAATTTATATAATTATTTTCATGCAAAAATAAGATTTTTCAAAGAAAATTCCTAACTTGACCAAGGAAAATCTTAATCCCTTTAAATTTTTATTAGAGGTAATTTTAGATTAGAGAAGACTTTGGACCAAATTTCATGATTTTTTGAATTTTATTTCAATTATTGTAATTATTTTAAATTCTAAAGTACTTATTAAATATAAAATATTTTAAATGGGAAAAATTAATTTTTGCATTTTTGAAAAATCTCCATGAGGTCAGAGAACTAGTGGAAGCAAATTTTATCTTTTTTTAATTTTTCTTTGATTTATTGGAATTATTTTAGTGGAAATCCCTTTTTTAGCTTTGAAAAATTATTTTAAGCTTCAAAATACCATATATTTATTTAGAAAATCAGGAAAAATATTCTAATTGTTCCTAAGTGCTTAGGAAACCATTTAGAACATTTCCATGAGTTTTATTATTTTTGTTATTTTTGCGGATTTTTAATTATTTAAATATTTAAAATAGGTTAAGAATCAAGTTTTTATTCTAAATATTATTTTATTTTTAGAAAATACCCCTAATCACAGAGAACTCAAAAACTAAGTTTCATAATTTTTTGAGTTGTATTTTGATTTTTAAAAATCACTTAAATGCTTAAAGTAAAGTTTGTCTTTAAAAATCAACTTAGGTTATTAAATGAACTCAAGATATTTTGAAATTTTTATGGTGAATTTTCTGGATCAGGAACCATAGCGGAGATAAAAAATCAAGTCATTTAAATATTTTTATTTTCCATAATTAATTATCTTAATAATTTAGTGTTCATGAAAATAAAGTACATTTTAAAAGACTTGAGCCATGAAATTATTTCCAAAAGCTTCTCTGGTCATTGTGGACCTTCCAAAATTTTCTTAGATTTTTCTAGTCAACATGCTAATTTCCATGGTTATTTTAAGGAAATAATGTGCAAAAACTTGAAAAATATGGATCTGTAGAAGAACTTCCTCTGACATTAGAAAAATCAAAGGATATTTCCCTTCACAGAGGCTACAACATGTCAAAATTTCAAGCCAAGGTGATGTGTCAAAATGCATGGAGAATCAAATGATTCCAAACAATGTTGAATTAAATAAAAATAAATATGCATCAAAAGGACTTGAAATTTATTACACATTGCTCTCCTCTGTTCGCTGAGCAAGTGGATTTTTTTTTTATTTTTGTGATTTTTCTACACAAAGTTATAAGGGGTAATTAAACAAATAGGAAAAAGCCCTATTTCTCTATTTAAACTGTGTGTGCCACCTCAACCTAAGACGGCTCTGATGCTCCACGCGGCGCACTTCCATTTGACGCTGCCATCCACCACAGCGCTTACTCGGCCCGCTGTTTATGACCCGAAGCTTCGTCCGACTTATTCTCCCCCGTCCATTTGATACACGCATGATCAAACTGCTACCCGTCATCATCCCCGATAAATGATCTCGCGACCGTCAAATCTAAAACCCTAAGATCTCAGCCTAGACTCAACCAAATCACCTCGGGTTTGGTCGAATGGACTCATCTAAGTGAGACGAACACATTCATGTGCTAGTCATGCAATTAAATTAATCCTAATTAAATGGATAATAGAAATAGGCTTGGGATGAGGTGAGGTTTTATACCTTTGCTCTGAGAAGTGAAGCTTCAATCAGAGGTTCTTGGCACGTTCATTATGATTGAAAGAGACTAGGGATTGAGTCTTTTGTCTTGGCGTAAGACCTAGGTATGAATTCTATCACGTCCAAATTTGGCTGTTGGTCTAGAGTTATGATAGAGGCTCTGTGGAAGGCGGATTTTATGGGGCATTGGCTTCTTTCACTGTTCTGAAGGTGTGGGTAGAGTTAATTTAGGTTTGGTGGACTGTGAAGGAGTATTGGATTCTGTTCTGGTTTCCGGAAAGATTTCAAACTCAAAATTGAGCTCCGATAGTGAGAATTGGTGAGGGAAAATGGTTGGAATGCACTGAGGGGATCTTAGGTAAGCTCTGTGTGAAGTTTGGAGAGGCCTCTCTAAGGAAATTTCAACACACCTCCCATGGCCGTTGAGGTGAGTTTGTATAAAAATGGCTATGAGGTGGCTCTCAGGTCATAAGTTTGGGTGCACTGTCGTGCTTAGGTGGAGGACAGAGGAGCTCCATCAATTGGTTTGGCTAAGTTGGCCTCTAGGTTTGATTTGGGTGAGGTTCCATGGGGGTGGCTCTTAGTTTTGAGTTTTTCCGGCCACTAGGCTGGTTGGCCGGCCAAAGGGAGGTGGCTAGGAGCTCAGGGAACCCAGGCGAAAATGTCACAGCAATTTAGTGCAATAATACCTAATTTTGGTAAGGATATCTTAAGCACATGCATTTTTGGAAATAATATCCCTTGGTTTGGGGGAACTTTGGTCTATGGATTCATTTAGGTGGTTTGATGGTATTTGGACTGGTCACTTAGTCCAAATAATGGTTGTGATGGAGTTAATTTGGTGACTTTAGGATGATTAGGTCACATTTAGTGCATGGGTCCAAGTGGATGCAAAAGACAAAAAACTGGGTTTGGGCTAGGTTATCCATGTCAATTGGCCAAAATAAATGTTTCATTTGGTGTATATGATCATAAGGAAAAACTTTGGTGAAGAATGGAAGTGGTTTTGTGCTCAATTGAAGGGTCAATTTGAGGGAATTTTGATTTTGAGTAAATTTGGCATGTTGGACTAGGCTTGGGTCTAGCTTGGGTTAGCCTTGGGCTAAGTCCAAATTGATTATTGTAAATGGTCAATAGGGACCCTATGAAGAGTTTTCAACATGAATTGGATGCCAATTTGGGGGTTAAGGCAAACAATTGGGTGAAATTTGGGGACTTAGCCAATTTGGGGATAAATTTGGGATTTTGGATTTAGGCCAAAATCAAATGGATTTGAGGTTCAAAAAGGCCAATTAATGGTTGATTTTGATTTATGGGAATGTTATAAATATTTGACAACATTAATTGGGGTCAATTGGCTACACTATGGGTTCTATTTGGGGAGATTAGGTCATATGGTCAAAATTGGCGTTTTGACCTAAATTAAAATTAGCTTCAAATCATGGGCCAATTAGGCTTGGATTTGGTCTAGATTGGTCATATCAAGAGTGAACTTGAGTTTAGGAATGGAATTGTGGCAAATTGAGATCAAATTGATGGACATTTGGGTTGAATTTGGGGAATTTGGGCCCTTAAAGGCAAATTTGGGGGGGTTTTGGTTAAAAATGGTCAAATTGGCCAAATTGGGTCCTTTAATAGTTAAGAAAAATTAAATTGGGATTATTTGGGATTTATTGAAATTTTTTGGGATTTTTTGGAATTTTTGGAATTTTGGGTTATGGAGGGGTATTTTGGTCATTTGGGGGTGTTTAGGGGTAAAATGCCAAGATGGGTATTTTGGTAGAATTGAGGTACCAACCGTCACCAACAAGCCATAGGCCAATGGAAACCCCATTTTGGGTTCTCTACATAGTGGTTTTAGTCAAACCATAACCCTAGGGCTGGTAGGTTTAAGGGACCATCTACATAAGTATCCCAAAAAGATCAAGGGATCTAGGCTAGACAATTGAGTTTAGGGTTGTGAGTGATTCTGAGTGTAAATCAGTGTAGTTAGTGCAGTAAGTGTAGTGAGTGTAGTGAGTGCCTTAGCTCCAGACCAACACTCAGGGTCAATCTTAAGGTACAGTAGTCCTAAGGGTGACTCGTTTTGAGTTTCCCTTATTGTGACCTTGCCTACTAAGTGCTAGAGGTTAGGATCAATATGTGGAACTTCAAGTTGAGTAAAGAAGAGGGTATAATTTTTAATGGTGAGGGTTCCATATCTAGTTTTCTAAGAATAGTCAATAGGAAAGTCCTACGGCTATACCTTAAGCCGCTAAAGAAGAAAACTAAACCTCAACCAAAAGTGAGGTCAACAAAAGGACCCTCAATAGGCATGGTGTATTGGGCGAGCATACCGCGTATATTGGCATTGACCGAAGAGATCAACAAAAACCAATACAAACTCCTAAGTCAACAGACCCAGAAGTATGTGAAGAGCTGTGTGTGTGATTCGCTTATTCTGGGGAATTAACAGATGATTGTATGGTTGTAACCAAGGAGTAGGGACTCTCATTGGGGATCAGAAAGTGAATTTTTAGTTATGAAACTTCAAAGATTTCTAAAGGATGGGAGTCAGCATGTAAGTGCTGACCCAAGGTTGAAGTTGAATTTAAGTATCAATTCCGAAAAAGACAAGAAGGGTCGGAATTTAGGTACCGATCTCAAAAAATGAGAATCAGAATTTAGGTACTAATTCGAAGTTTTGAGAATTGAAATGTAGGTATCAATTTGAAGAAGAGAGTCAAAATTTAGGTATCGACCTTGAAATGTCAGAATTGAAATGTAGGTATCAATTCAAAGAGGTGAGAATGGAAATGTAGGTATCAATTCAAAGATATGAGAATTGAAATGTAGGTATCGATTCAAAGATGAGCGTCAAAATTTAGGTATCGACCTCGAATTATGAGAATTGAAATGTAGGTATCAATTCAAAGATGTTAGAATTGAAATGTAGGCATCAATTTGAAGATGTGAGAATTGAAATGTAGGTATCAATTCGAAGATGTGAGAATTGAAATGTAGGTATCAATTCAAAGATGTGAGAATTGAAATGTAGGTATCAATTTGAAGATGAGAGAATTAAAATGTAGGTATCAATTCAGAGATGAGAGTCAAAATTTAGGTATCAACCTCAAGTTGTGAGAATTAAAATGCAGGTATTAATTCAAAGATGTGAGAATTGAAATGTAGGTATCAATTCAAAGATGTGAGAATCGAAATGTAGATATCAATTCGAAGAGATAATCAGGATTTAGGTACTGACCTCGAAAGATGAGAATCATAATTTAGGTACTGATTCGAAGATGTGAGAATTGAAATTTAGGTATCAATTCCAGAAGAGATGGTCGAAATTTAGGTATCGACCTCAAAATGTGAGAATCAGGATTTAGGTACTGATTCAAAAATGTAAGAATTAAAATTTAGGTATCAATCTTAAAGAGAGATAGTCGGGATTTATGCATCGACCTTGAAAGATGAGAATCAGAATTTAGGTACTGATTCGAAGATGGAAGAATTGAAGTTTAGGTATCAATCTTAAGGAGAGATAGTCGGGATTTAGGTACCGACCTCAAAAGATGAGAATCAAAATTTAGGTACTGATTCAAAGATGTAAGAATTGAAATTTAGGTATCAATTCCAAAAGAGATGGTTGAAATTTAGGTATCGACCTTGAAATGTGAGAATCAGAATTTAGGTACTAATTTGAAGATGTAAGAATTGAAATTTATATAGAACCTGTGGTGTTGAATTTGCAGAAGTGTATCATGTGGAAAGGTTGATTTTGTAGAAGATTTGTAGAGCTTTGTGTGGTTTTGTGCAGAATACAAAATTCCATGGGAATTTAAGAGAGTTAAGGTAGATAAAGAAGGTTGTGCTGCGCGCACAAGAGTAGGAAACTCCAAAAAAAGAGAGGATCCACTCAACAGATTTTTATCTCATTTAATTTTTTTGAAATGTCTTTAAAGTTTTAATTTTAATTGGTTGATTTTCAAAAGAAATTTATTTTGTTGTTTATTTATTGGTGATTATTTTCTTTTTCATTTATATTTTAAAAATTTGTTGTTTCGTCCTTTGTTCATTGAAATTTTGAACCAACGTGTGGTTCATGGCTTCATCTCTCACAAAAAAAGGCAACTGACATAAAGGCACAATTTGAGAGAAATTTTCAATAATTTGCTCCAACAAAGATGTCATAAATCAAACACACGCAAATGCCTTAAATGGTACATTATGTAGTCCATGTCGAAATATATCGAGAATATTTCATGATATGAGTACTTTGTGGACCGAATACTTCAGATAGATGTCATGATGTTAGAAGAAAGTAAGTGCACCCTCTGTGCCAAGTATGTTGAGCTCCTGATCAAGCAGACCTTCTAAGTCACACTCCGGGATAAGAGTTCCCTTCGCATGTACTTAGAGGTACAACCTTCTCACAGCTCGTACGGAAATAACTCCTCCAATTCTTGGTCATGCTGGAATTCATATGGCATTTTATTGTCATCCATCCTACGGAAAGTCACATACACCCTACGGTGTCTCACTCCTGGAATGCAATGTTTGGCAACGTCTACATCGCTACCCTTGAGAACAAGTACTGAACCGACTTGAGGGGGAATCTCCACAGAACCTCTGAATTCACCAGGGCCAACGATATTGTTTTCTTTCCCAAATAGAATATTGCTCTTGTATAGAAATATGATCGGGTAGAAAGGCCTCATAAAATCATGATGATCAATGTGTGGGGGAATGCAATCACCCTCTTCATAAATATTGATAATGCAACTATTTGGAATGCAAGTAGCATGTAGAGTTTTTTATTTGACCATCCTTTTGATCATTCATTTTATCATTGGTGGGAGTAGATCTACTTGATCATGTCTAAGGATCCCAGGCGGATTTCAATTTTTGTCATTCATAAAGTTATAACAACAACCACATTGGATGGTGATTCTTCCCTTCCCTTCCATCCACTTATTTGACTCGGAATATGTTCCTTCCATGAGAAGGCCCGCTTGGCCTCTATCTCTTAAATCTAAGATGCAGTCCAGAATGCTTCTTTCAATAGTCTCGGAGAAAACTTTGGTGTACAGCTCCAGGCCTTCTAGTATATTGATGAACTTTCCCTGAACTTCTTCATATAACTCAAATTCTCTTTTATTTACTCTGCTTATCTTGTAGTATTCTACCATACTAGGGGTTGGCAGCTGTCACATGCGTTCTTTCCTTCGAGCATCAGTGGGAACCCAAACTGGTGTTGGTCGATCTAGAATATGAGACTCGGCCTCTAATGGGATGTAAAACCCTGAGCTCCATGGTACATACTGATATGTTCACAGCGGGACATATGGTTCATCCATCATGAAATCTGGAGTCAAAGACTCGTTGGAGCTTGAAGTGTACTCTTCGCTTGTACTGAAATGTTGTAGATGCAAAACATTGCAATCCAGGCATTCTGCAAAACGCGCCCGTGGCTGATGTCCCTGCCGGTATTTCAACGTTGCATGATGGGAAACCCTGACACAAAAATGTCTGAAACTGGAAGTGTGTTTGAATTTGTCACAAACCCTGGTTCTTCATCCATGGTAGGTAAGTTAGCAGAAGTTTCTTTCAGGTCTGGATCGTAAATATGCCCCTCAGGAATTGGGATAAGCAGTTTTTTCGTCTCTTTTTGACGTTTGCGTTCTTTTCGTAGAAAAGCTCTCTACTTCTTACAGCTGGCGTTCCTGCGTTGCGTTCTGCAAAGCTGAGTACTTGGTAGTCGTTTGTTATTGGCAACTATTAAGCCTCCAGTAGGTGTAGCTACTATGGAGGGTAGACGCTTGGGTCCCTCCATCGAATCTCGCTCTGTTATCACGTTCTTGCCCTAGCGTGATACATTGTCTTTAGCGGTCACTCTTAGTAGTGAAGGAAGTCTCTCTTTCTCTTTATAGCTGATTACGTCCATTAGAGGACCTTCGTAGTCCATGTCAACTTGATTGAAATCCACGTTGAAGTCTATGGTACAGCCTTGCAGCGCCATCTCCTCATTTAATGCGAGGTTCTAGCCATCCTTGAAAGCAAAGATCAGCCGTTGTCTCAACATTTTTCTGCATACGAGAGGAAAACTATCAGTGGGCCAAAACTTGTCATGAACAAGAACAAAACAAAGTATGTATTAAAGTAAATTTTAGTTTGTTATGGGTTTGAAGAATTTTATGTATGAGTTTTATTTAATTAAAAGTGGAAAGAAGAAAATTTAAAGTTTAAAAATATTTTTCACAAAATTTTCATTATATTGAGGTTAATTACAAAATTTGGACCCGGTCATATACATTTGGTCATAAAGATAACCCCAAAACAATCAAAGTTTCCAAAATTTCAAAGCAAGCAGAGACAAGTGGCGTCAGGTTGCGTAATAAGTTGTCAATTATCGTCTATTTATTGGTAACATGGGTCTTTCACCCCGGAAGTCCACTAACTGGTAGGCTCCTCCTACATAGCTTTTAACAATTTTTTGTGCCAATCCCTTTTGTTTTCATCAAGTGTTTTCTTCAAAATTTGTACCAGTATTTTGTTGAAAACCTCAGCCAGACCATTTGCTCTAGGATAGTAAATCATAGAGTATCTCTAATCTATCCCATGTCTTCTACAGAAATTGTTGATCTTCGTTCTCTTGAAAGCTATCCCATTAAAATTATTCTTCGTGGTACTCCGAAAAGGTAGACGATTTGACTTTTGAAAAGGTGAAGGATATGTTATGTCGTACGCAATAGTACTGCCTCTGCCCATTTGGAGAAGTAACCTGTAGCGGCAGGTATGAACATATGTCCTTTAGAAGATGGAGGATCTATCGGACCGATTATGACCGTGCCCCAACACTCGAGTGGTCACGAGGCAACAATTGGGTGTAGCATATTCGGAGGTTGGTGTAAGACCACCCCATGCACTTTGCATTGGTGACATTTTCTGGTTGTATCCAAGCAATCGGACATCATCACTGGCCAATAATACCCGAGTCTTTTGATCTTCATCTTCATTTTTTACCCTGACTAGTGTGCGCCACACAATCCAGCATGTACCTCATTGACAATATTTTGTGCTTCGGCTTTGCTCAACCACCATAGCAACATTTGGTCGAACGATCTTCTGTAGAGAACATTTTTCGTCAAGGCGTAAGACATAACCCGTCTTGTGATGTGGTGCACCTCAAACTTGTCTTCTTGCAGCTTTCCGTTATGCAAATATTTCATTAATGGCGTGTGCCAATCTTTGTTGATGTCTGCAACTGTATTTATGGTTTCCTCTTTTCCAAGCTTGTGTAGAGTTGAAGTCAAGTTGAGACAAGACTCGTTTTCCTTGCATTGTGACTTCAATGGAATCCTGTAAGTGACATGTCATTTCCTTAGCAAGTTTTGCTAGAGCGTCGACACGAGCATTATCTCCACTAGGAATCCGCTAAAAAGTCACATAAGGGATTTGCTCCAAGAGCTTCATCATGTACCAATGGTATTCTGCTAATCTTGATTTCAGAATTTTGTATTGTCCAGCGATTTGCTGGATGATGAGTTGGGAGTCACCATAAAAGACAATATTTATTATATCTATTGAGATTGTCATTTCCAAGCTAGTGATTAAAGCTCTGTATTCTGCTTCATTGTTGTTGCACGGCTCTGTCAGGTGGTATGAGAACCTCAACATACCCTTGTCTGGTGTGATAAAGATCAAACTAATTCCTAGTTTACCTAGTATAACTGTGTCTGACCCTTTGTCTTTTCCGGTTGAAGAAGCACCATCGAAGTACATTTCTCAGTGTTGTGCACTGGATAATTCCATTTATAGTATTTGCTCTTCTGGTAACTCATCGTTGAGAGAGGACCCAAATGACAGTGGGTGTGCAGCGAGAAAGTTTGCTAGTATCTGCTCCTTAATAGCATGTAGGGGAACAAAAGTTATATCAAATTGCAATAAGATAATTGACCATCTTGCTAGATGTTTGGAGAGTGTTGGTCGGGTCATCAGGTGTTGCAATGGATTAATTTTTGAGATTAGGGTAATCTTATGAGAAAGCATGTAATGTTTAAGCTTTTGGGCGACGAAAATTAATGTCAGACAATGCTTCTCAATAGGTGGGTACCTTATCTCTGTCGGTATTAGACGACGACTCATGTAGTAGAGTGCATTTTCCTTACCCTCATCATTGACTTAGGATAGGAGGGCTCCGAGAGAGTCATTTAAGGCTGCGGTATAAAGTATCAGAGGTTTCCCTGAGATAGGGGCTGCTAAGACAGGAGGTGTCATTAAATATTGTTTAACGTCCTCAAAAGCTCGCTGGCATTTCTCATCCCAAATAAATTTGACATCCTTTTTAATTAATGTCGAGAAAGGCTGACACCTACCCGAGAGATTAGAAATAAAGCATCTCAGATATGCCAACTTCCCTTGAAAAGAACGTAGTTGTTTCAAGGTTTCAGGGGGATGTATTTCCAAGATAGCTTTAATCTTATCTAGGTCGTTCTAGATTTCCTGATGACGGACAAGGAATCCTAGAAATTTCCCAGAGGTAATGCCAAATGCACACTTTAAAGGATTCATTTTTAGGTCATATTGTCATAACCGTTCAAGCACAATCCTCAAATCGTACAAATGGTCTATTTTTCGTTTAATTTTGATGACCAAATCATCCACGTAACATTCTACTTGGCTGTGAATGAGGTCATAAAAAATCTTTGTCATTGTACATTGATATGTTTCTCCAGCGCTCTTTAAGCCGAACGACATCACTGTGTAGCAGAAAATTCCAACCGGTGTTCTGAAGGCTGTAAGTGCTGCATCCTTGGAAGCCATCTTGATTTGTTTGTATCCCGACGATCCGTCCAAGAAGGAGAAAATTTCATGTGTTGAAGCGACATCCACCATCATCTCTGGTATGGGCAGTGGAAATTCGTCTTTTGGACATGCCTTGTTCAAATCTCTGAAGTCGACACAAACATGGATCTGCCCATTTTCCTTCTTAACAGGTACGATGATGGCTAACCATGTGGGGTATTGCTCCTCTTTCACAAAGTCGGCGTCTATCAATTTCTTCACCTCTTCGATAACTTGTTGTTCTATCTCGAGGTGCATTCTCCTTAGAGCTTGTTTTACTCGTATTATATTCTTATCCACCCCAAGTTTATGGACTATAACTTCTGTTGACAGTCCTGTCATTTCATCATAGCTCCATTCAAAGCAATATATCAAGGCAATCCCCTTCTAACTCACAAGTAACAACCATGCAATATTCAGAATTATCGACTGGTCGGACTGTACCGAGTTCGAGACCCTCTTTTGAGTTGGGAGTTTGGCTTTTACCATTCCATAGTTTTTCAAAAATTTGAAATTTATCTTTTGGCATTTATTTCGGTAAGTGTCCCTGTTTAATTAACTTTCGAACACAAGGCGAGAAGTAACTAAAAGGAAATTCCATTAATTCATTAGAATCAACATCCAAATTCACATGCTTTTCAAGCTCAGTAGAGGTAGAAGCACGGTAAAATTTTATCTACTTTGAACCGAAACTATGGACTTCCTTGGCCTCTAAACTCTCGACATTTTGAGGGAGAATCAGAGTAAGGGTCATAACATTCACATAGTGGTTTATCCGATTATACATTGTTTCATATTCATTCTTTTCTGTTCATGAATCCATGGTCGACCAAATAGAGCGTTAAAAGAGGTCTCGGCGTCGATGATATGAAATTTAGCAGTTGTTACGAGTTCTCCAACCTTCATAAGTAATGTAATTGATCCAAGGGCTCTTTCTCCCTTTTGGTTGAATCCTCTTAACATCATTTTATCGGTCGTAAGCTCTTGAGCTTCAATATCCAAATATGCCAATGTTTATAGGCTCATCAAGTTAAGAGATGCCCCAGGATCCACTAAAACTCTGGATAACATAAATTTGTCGATGTTGACGGAGATGTAGACTGGACGGTTGTGGTCGGTGGTACCGACCAACAAGTCTTGATCTGTGAAGGTTACCCCATGCTGTTCTTTCAATAAGCAAACTTTATCTGAAGATGTGCTGGCCAACTGAGCTAAGCAAATTTCTAGTTCAAGCAAAGCTATAACTAGAGGCTCTCTCATCTCTTTTGATAGGATCAGAGCATCATAGATGCTTAATCAAGCCGGCAACTTTGTAAGATGAGCTAGCACGTTGTATTCTACTTTGTATGATCATACGATTTTATCTTGATCATGTGGTTCTTCCCATGGTGGAGGTGGGGGTATCTCTTCTCGAGTCATTATCTATTTTCCTTTGTCAGTTGGAGATGTTCTTAGTGGTAACACTTTTCTGCTCCTTGAGTTAACTTCTGTGATTTCTTCTTCTTGAGATATCATTGTGGAATCTTCCAATGTCTTTTACTCTTCGTCAGAAAAATATAAGTTGATGGAAAGCAGTGTACTACGATGCTCGAGAGCTGGCTCCTCGTATCAGTGTCGTCGTAAGTTATATTACTGATGTCTTCTTTGGACTTGACAACGAGTTCATCGGACTTGAGTACGATTTGAGGATCATTTTGGGGATTGAGATCAAAGCTAGATCGATCATAATCAATTACGTTATCATCAGAAATAGTTAAAATGTAGCCAAAATCACAATCATTATATTCATAAGACCCCGGAGGGACAAAAAGATAATCATAAAAAGTCAGGGGTTCGAGAATTTCTTTTCCCGAATCCGAGACAACCAATCTAGTAGAGGCAGCCACTATCCTACCCCTCATGTTATCACTCTTTGTAGTAATTCTTTTCTTCTTCTTGTTCTTTATTTTTGACGATGACAGATCTCCTGGCAAAATCTTCATCTCGGGCTTGGTATGTTGCGGACTCTGAATAGAGGCTTGTTTTGATGCAGACTAGATCTTGTTGGGTATCTTCTTGGATGATATACTCCATACCTCATTCCATTCTTCTTTGGTATTTGTAGAAGCTTGTTTTGATGAATCTTATATTTGATTAAGGACCCTCTTGAGTTCATCCCAAGTTGTACTCCATCTAGCTTTTCCGACATACAACTCAGTTGGGGAGATTGACTCAGCTGAAATCATGCTTATGGAACCTTTTTCAGGTTCTCTCAGATACTCCTTCGGGATCGTTATATTCTCTTCATTGAGGTTCTTCTCGAGCCAGTCTTCAAAGACGAAGCACTTTTCTATAGTGTACCCAAGCAACTGGTAGTATGGACAATAGTTTGGTTCATTCTTCTTATCCACCTCTTTGAGCTTCTTTGAATCTCGTAGTCTGAATTCTGGCTTCTTCATCAGACTCCTGAATAATTTAGGTACAGCTTCATCCTTGAAGGAATACACAACTTTTTGTCGCTCCAACAGGGATATTCTCTTATCCCTGTTTGAGGTACTCCTTCTTGAGGCGATCGCTGGTTGGATTGACTATTCTATTTCTAAGAGGACTGACAATATTCTTTTGCATATATCTTTATCAACTACTTTCCTTTGTCGAGGGTCACCATTACTCCTAATTTCTTTTCTAACACTTTGGCCACCTTAGTCTTTTCATGTGGTTCCATGTGCTTAATCTCCTTTTGAAGACTGATAGCTTTACTGAGTAGCTTCTCAAAGAATTTGATGGTGAGTCCCTTAAGCATAAAAGCTATTGGCCCATGAATGCTCTTGAGTAGAATTTCAATCGCATGATGTTCCTGTAGCTGAGGTTCACATTTTATGCTAAGGTTTCTCCACCTCAAAATATAGTCTACCAAAGTGTCGCTAGACTTTTACTTTTTCATCATGAGCTCTCCGATAGACACATGGTGTTGTGCCCCAACAAACCTTTTCACAAACAGTTGTTCAAATTCAGAAAATGTTTTGACTAACCCATTGGGCAAGTTAGCAAACCAGTCAAAAGCAATCTCTGACAAGCTGCTGACGAACTGATGGCAGAGTAGGGCCTCACTATTTCTTGTGTTGCCGCAGCTGGCTCAAAAATATGTTATATGTTGTCTGAGATAACCAGCCTCATCGAATATCTTGAAGTTTGGGACCACAAAACCCTTTGGGAAAAGCACAGCATCAAACTCTTTCGGGTAAGGTATACCCTTCAAAATTAATGCACCGCCCTTGGATTGGGCTAAGGTGTCCCACACTTGTTCAACCATTTGCTTGAACTCTTTTTCTGGCATGGCACTCGATGGAGAATCCTTTCTGTGTTGCTCGTCTCTGTTTGCTGAAGCAACCTCTCTCCTTTCATCTATAATGTGTATAATTTCTGGCTGATTAATCTCTGAAGAAGCCAATTGTGGTGCTTTTGAATGCCCATGAATGGTGGCCATGGTGGTCATGGTTGCGGTAATTTATTCTATTCTTTTCTCCAGTAGACTAACTTGCTCATACCTTAGGAGGATAACCCTATGCAGCTCATCTACGATGTTCTCTTCGGTGTGAGGTTGGGCCTCGCGCGCAGACGTGATGGCTTTGGTTTCGATCACATTGACATCTATAAAATCCTCCTCCAGGTAATCATTGTAATAAAAGTCTTCATTGTCGTTATCGATGAAAACTCCGTGTTCTCTAGCTAACTCATAAATCTCAATCTTGAGTTTCTCAACTTTCTCTTCAATTATCGATTCCTTAATTGCTTTAAGATCTGGAGGATCCTGATGAACATCCTCTACTTGTTCCTCCATCTCGTTGGCTATTGTCGCGACGATGTCAAATATTTCAGATCCTGGTTTCACTTCCTGTCTTACAGGCTCACTGGACTGTATCGGTGCAACGGCCTTGGGTATCCATACCTTTTTCTTTTTCAATGATGATGTCTCAGGACGGAGCGTCTTAGTAGAAACATCAGTATGTCGAGGGAAAGTATGCTTCCCGTGGTGTAGTCCGGCTATAGTGTCAGGTAAGCCTCTCGTCTATACCTTTGTGATTGTAGGAATATCTCCATGATGGGTGATGGGTAAGATCTTCGGACCCAGTCTCGACTTAACTGGTCGACGTCTTGTGGTCCTGGTGGTAGTATGATCAGTAGTAACTACTGCGATATCAATTTTATTCCCTAAACAAAACCAAACGGGGATACGAGTATGTGGCACTCCATGTGTCTTGTGGAACTGTCTGGCGAACTTGACACCCTTCAAAATTTTCTTCTTCATGCGGGGAGAAATTGTATCTCCCACTCGTTTAATTAACTCGCTAACTGAACATCCTTCTTTAGTAGCAAGCCTTCTGAAAATTGCACTAACTCGGGTGATAGGAGTGAATTTCTTTCCCTCCTCACCATGTCCATGAAGTGGCGGTAACGCGGCAGCGATCCCTCGTATACTCTCATATCCCTCGGTATCTGTCAAAGGATGAAATCTACTTCCTTGCAAGAGTGGATAAATTTATGGTAACACTTCTTCAACTTGATGAGGCTCCTCCTCAAAGGGTGTCTTCTCAGGAGCCTGGGCTTTGATGGCCCTCCGAACTTTTCTGTTATGGTTCCTCCTTTGAGTTCGGGTCAGCGGTAAGATCCTCGAACTTCATCCGATTTCAAATACGGGTCGTGGGACAGTTAATCCCTCAATCAAATCCTTAACAATCATCACTTCTTTCTCCTTGGCAGCAGCGAGGCTAGCAGGTTTGATGGGTGTCGTGACGGCAGTAGCTTTAGCCCTTTTGCAGGCAAGGAAGTCTTGAAGGTAGTTAAGGCTGAATTCTGTAGACGGCTCCTACATTTCTGGAGCGGCAATCTTCAAATTTTTTACGGTAATGAATTCGGTAGTTTAGGTTTCCTTCTTCATGACTGCTCCTGCATTTCTGAAATTTTCTTACATTAATTAAATTTTTTACACCTCTTAGATTTTCTTAAACAAGACTTTAAAAAATCTAAGAGGTGTAAAAAATTTAATTAATGTAAGAAAATTTCAAAGTGCGCGCAGAACAACACAAATTGGATTAATTTGTGGAATAGCAAATCAAATTTGGAAGGGAGATGTGAAGTATTTTAGGACCCAGTGCGGGACCTATTTAGTGGTAGAAAATGCCCAGGTGGAACTAGTCCACCGACACACCTATTGGGGGTTCAACCGTACAAGAAAATTTAAGAAGTCCTTAATGGCCTTTTAAACCCCTCTATTCAAAGGTGGTTGAACAGCTAGTCCTGAAATCCAAGGAGTTAGATGTATTATCCCAAGATAGAAATGGGTAAAGTATGCCAACGGAAGAACGGTAATTTGGTCTAAGAGGGACATGGATATATTACTGATATAGACATATTTGAATGGAGAGAAAAGCTTGTCCCCAACGGAGTCTCCAGAAGCTGTCGGTGCTATTTTGTGTTGAGGGGAGTTATCCGTAAGAAGCTGTCGGTCACCAAAATCAAATCCCGTCGCCCGCTTTAGAAGGACAATGAAGTTTAGAAAAGTATGAAATCAGACTGACCTCATATTTTTCATAGTTTAAAAGAAAGATCACTATACCTCAAATCTTGCATCTATCCTAAGAATAAACACAAGGCTTGAGGCTCAATAAAATAAACTAAAAAAAAGTATGACATTCGTCTGGTTTGCGAAACATTTATATTTGCCAACAAGTGCCCCTATTAAATATAAAGAATTAAATAGGGTTTATATTAAGATGTGTTTAGACATGCTTCCTATAAGGGCAATCCCCTATAGTTAATTACATCTCAAATGACCAAAGTCACCTAAGAAGACTCTCGATAAAAATCAAGAAATATTATCTTTAAGGAATTTCAAAGGGTAGGATTCTTCAATGAGATCAAACTTAGAGGTGTAAAAGGAGATTGGTTCAAATTTGGAACATTTTATTGTAGATTCCAAAGGAGGAAGAACTAGGGGATGTCATGGATCCAGAGGCGAACCTTGGTGACTTACCAAGCTATCCTAATGTTTGGCTTCAATTTTGAGGAGAAATATTTAAGTTTTTCATCCTGCCAATTTTATTAGTTAAGAATTACGTTCGTGTGAAACGATCACACAAATAGCCTGGAAGATGTGAGGATTTAGGTCGTGATAAACGACAACCTCGGAATCCTAAGACGAGTTAGGGCTTATATTGTATAGCAGAGCTATGCAAAAGCCTAAAGTTGATGTGAGGATTTACATTGCATAAGCAAGCAACCTCGAAGTCCTATGACTTTGTTGTTTATGTCTAAGAAAGGAAGATTGGTTTAGCTGGAGAAGAATGGTTTTGCTGTTGAAGATGGTCATGCTGCCCACCATGCTAGCTCCAAGTTGCTCTCTGCGACGAGTTTGAGTTTTCAAGTGTGTCAAGTTATAATGTCAAATCAGATGGCCCTATGGTTGAAGTTCTTTAAATTTTATGAGGGCATATTAAAGTTGATTAGAGCGACACGGTTAGGATCCTACGGTTCCCTCGTTCCGGCACCACTATTTTCTATTGGATTTACTTAGTCCAAATGAACATACTAAACCCAACTTAATGAGTTCCATAATTTCATTTGAAGCGTGGAAGCCTCGTTAGCAACCATAGGTTACCTCCTCCGAGGGATTTCCGATCGTCTGATAGAGACATCTTAATTTAGTTACAATTGTAGTTTTGTGTGATATTTGTGATTAAATTTTGAGTTGTTTTATATTTTGAATGTTGTGGTGATGAATTTTATCTTGGTTGTTTTGTTTTTAATTTTGGTTTTTGTTTTAGTTTTGGTTTAGTGGCTATCCTGATAGTTTTAGTTTTCCATGCAATTTTGTATAAGCACAAAAGTATAACATAAAAGTACAAGAAAGAGAACGCTGCAAACTGTAAAGCGTATCTAGCGAGTCTTCTCGTTCCACCACCTGAAACTTAAAATGCATGTCAGAGCAAATTATATAGAGGAAAAAAGTAAGGTTTTGGTAGTTTTCCTAACCCTGTGTCATATTTTGGTGGGTCCTTTTTATTAAGGATGATTTTGTCAAGCAAAACATATTAAGTTTAGTAGATCTTCAAGATATCCAACAGATCTAGAGAAAGAAGCATATATGTGCTACTCTCTCGCTGCCTGGTGGAAAATCTCAAGTTCTTTTAAGCTGATTATGTTGCTTAATAAGTCATCCTGTAAATACCCTTATTACTCAGTGAACATTGATGTCTCAATTATCCCTAAGAATAGGGTAATTATAACTTGTGATTCAATTTAAGAATTACGTGGGTGAATACCCTTAAAGAGGCAAGTTAGTGCTGTTGGAACACTTAGCCAAATTTTAACCATAATTGGGCTTGTAATGTTTGAAAGATGTTTCAATTTTCAATGATATTTAGTTTTCTAATCCTCATTTAAATGAAACTTGATTCAGCTTATGTCACTACGAAGCCCTTAAGACCCAGGTGAGTGTCTTAATTAGCTTTGAAAAGATCTAGCTTTAGGTGATCATGATTCATGATTTGGATTTTATTTGAAAATAAAAATAGAGGTATTAAATTGATTAATTATTTACTTCAAAAGTCATACCCCTCAGTCCTAGATTTATTCTATTTTAATAAACTTCCAAATTTTAATAATTTAGAAACTTATTAACATATCTTTTTCAAATTAAGAAAAAGAGATTGGTTTCTAGTAATTAACCCTTTGTGTTTCAAATATCAAAAATATTGATTAAGATCAGAGGTTACCCATTTCCCTCCTTAAATTAAGCCTAAATGTTAATTAAGACTAATTTTCTAAAATTACACATTTGCCCCTAAGGCTCTATCACTTCATAATTTATCAAATTTAATCCAAATTACTTTCAAATTTTTATCCTACTTCATTCATGGTGCAATTAAGACATCAGAGGAGAAAATGTGACTTTTCAAAATTTAATTTAATTTATATAATTATTTTCATTAAAAATTAGGATTTTTCAAAGAAAATTCCTAACTTGACCAAGGTAAATCCTAATCCAATAAAATTTTTACTGGAGGTAAATTTTGACTAGGGAAGCCTTTGGACCAAATTTAACGATTTTTTGAATTTTACTTAAATTATTACAATTATTTTAAATTTTGAAGTATTTATTAATAATAAAATATTTAAATGGGAAAATTAATTTTTACATTTTTGAAATATCTCCCTAAGATCAGAGAACCCAAGGAAGCAAATTTTATCTTTTTATGATTTGTTTTGATTTATTGGAATTATTTTAGTTGAAATCCATTTTTTAGCCTTTAAAAATTATTTTAATTTTCAAAATACCATATTTTTGTATAGAAAATCAGGAAAAATATTCTAATTGTTTCTAAGTGCTTAAGAAGCCATTTACAACATTTCCATGGGTTTTATTATTTTTGTAATTTTTGGGGATTTTTAATTACTTAAATATTTAAAATAGGTTACAAATCAAGTTTTTATTCTAAACATTATTTTATTTTAGAAAAATACCCCTAATCACAGAGAACTCAAAAAACTATGTTTCATAATTTTTTGAGTTGTATTTTAATTTTTTTTTAAATCAATGAAATGTCAAAAGAAATGTTTGTCAACTTAGGTTATTAAATGAACTCAAGATATTTTAAAATTTTTATGGTGAATTCTCTAGATCAGGAACCATAGTGGAGATCAAAAATCAAGTCATTTAAATGTTTGTATTTTCCAAAATTAATTATCTTAATATTTTAGTATTCATAAAAATTTAGTACATTTTAAATGACTTGACCCATGAAATTATTTCCAAAAGCTTCTCTGGTCATTGTGGAGCTTCCAAAATTTTCTTGGAATTTTCTTCTCAACATGCTAATTTCCATTGTTATTTTAAGGAAATAATGTGCAAAAACTTGAAAATTACGGATCTCTACATAGGAAATTCTTCTAACTTTGGACAAATTAGAGGATATCTCCCTTGAGAGAGACTAAAACATACCAAAATTAGGGGTATTTAAATAAATAGGAAAATGCCCTATTTATCTATTTAAACCGTGCGTGCCACCGCAACCTACGACGGCTCTGAAGCTCCACATGGCGCTCTTCCATTTGACGCTGCCATCCACCTCAGTGCTAAATCGGCCCATTGTTTATGTTCTGAAGCGTCATCCGACTCGATCTCCTCCATCCATTTGATACAAGCATGATCAGACGACTCTCGATAGAATGATCTTGTGACCGTCCACACTAAAACCCTAAGATCTTAGCCTAGATTCAACCAAATCACCTCGTGTTTGGTCTTATGGACTCGTCTAAGTGAGATGAACACATCCATATGGTAATCATACAATTAAATTAAGCCTAATTAAATGGAGAATCGAAATAGGCTCGGGATGAGGTGAGGTTTTATACCTTTGCTCTGACAAGTGAAGCTTCAATCAGAGGGTCTTGGCACATTCATTATGATACAAAGAGGCTAGGGATTGAGTCTCTGGTCTTGGCGTAAGGCCTAGGTATAAATTCGATCACGTTCAAATTTGGGTGTTCGTCTAGAGCTATGGTAGAGGCTCTGTGGAAGGGGGATTTTATGGGGCTTTAGCTTCTTTCACTGTTATGAAGGTCTAGGTAGAGTTAATTTAGGTTTGGTGGACTGTGAAGGTGTATTGGATTTTGTCCTGGTTTCCGGCAAGATTTCAAGCTCAAAATTGAGCTCCAGCACTGAGAATTGGTGATGGAAAATGGTTAGAATGCACCTAGAGGATCTTAGGGAAGCTCTATGTGAAGTTTCAAGAGGCCTCTCTAAGTAAATTTCAGCACACCTCCCATGGCCGTGGAGGTGAGTTTTTATAAAAATGGCCATGGGGTGGCTCTCAGGGCATAAGTTTAAGTGCATTGTGGTGCTAATGTGGAGGGCAAAGGAGCTCCATCAATGGGTTTGGCTGAGCTGGCCTCTTGGTTTGATTTGGGTGAGGTTCCATGGGGGTGGCTCTTGGTTTTGAGATTTTTTGGCCACTAGGTTGGTTGTGCGGCCAAGGGGAGGTGGCTAGGAGCTCAGAGAACCCAGAGGAATATGTTACAGCAATTTAATGCAATAATACCTAATTTTGGTAAGGATATTTTAAGCACATGCATTTTTTGAAATAGTATCCCTTGATTTTGGGGACCTTTGGTCCATGTCTTGATTTAGGTGATTTTATGGTGTTTGGACAGGTCACTAAGTCCAACTAATGGCTGTGATGGAGTTAATTTGGTGACTTTATGGTGGTTAGGTCACATTTAGTGCATATGACCAAAATGTGGGTTTGTTCTAGGTTAGCCATGTCAATTGATACAAATAAATATTGAATTTGGTGTATATGATTATAAGGAACAACTTTAGTGAAGAATGGAAGTGGTTTTGAGCTCAATTGAAGGGTCAATTTGAGGGAATTTTTATTTTAGTCAATTTGGTCATGCTGGTCTAGGCTTGGGTTTGCCTTGGGCTAAGTCCAAATTGATTATTTTAAATGGCCAATAGGGACCCTATGAAGAGTCTTCAACATTAATTGGATGCCAATTTTGGGGTTAAGGCAATCAATTGGGTGAAATTTGGGGACTTAGCCAATTTGGGGCTAAATTTGGGAATTTTGGATTTAGGCCAAAATCAAATGAATTTGAGGCTTCACGAAGGCAAATTGATGATTGATTTTGATGTTTGGGGAAGTTATGAATATTTTGTAACATTAATTGGAGCCAATTGGCTAGGCTATGGGTTCAATTTGGTGAGATTAGGTCATATGTTCAAAATTAGGGTTTCGATCTAAATGAAAATTGGGTACAAATCATGGGCCAATTAAGCTTGTATTTGGTCTAGGCTAGTCATATCAATAGTGAATTTGAGTTTAGGATTAGAATTGGGGCCAATTGAGATTAAATTGATGGACATTTGTGCTGAATTTGGGGAATTTGGGCCCTCAACAAAAAATTTGGGGGTTTTGGTGAAAGACATTCAAATTGCCCAAATTAGGTCATTTGGTAGTTGAAAAAAATAAAATTGGGAATATTTTAGATTTATTGAGATTTTTTGGGAATTTTTGAAATTTTAGGTTATGGAGGGGTATTTTGGTAATTTGGGGGTGTTTAGGGGTAGAAGGCTAAGATGGGTATTTTGGTAGATTTGAGGTACCAACCATCACCAAAAAGCCATGGACCAATGGAAACCCCATTTTGGGTTCTCTACATAGTGGTCTTAGTCAAACGATAACCCTAGGGCTGGTAGGTTTAGGGGACCATCTACATAAGTATACCAAAAAGATTAAGGGACCTAGGTTAGAAAATTGAGTTTAGGGTTGTGAGTTATTGTGAGTGTAGATGATTGTAGTGAGTGAAGTGAGTGTAGTGAGTGTCTTAGCTCCAGACTAACACCCAGGGTCAATCCTAAGGTTCAGCAGTCCTAATGGTGACTCATCTTGAGTTTCCCTTATAGTGACCCCACCTACTAAGTGCTAGAGGTTAGGACCAATATGTGGGACTTCAAGTTGAGTAAATAAGAGGGTAGAATTTCTAATGGTGAGGGTTCCATTTCTAGTTTTCTAAGAATAGTCAACAGGAAAGTCCTATGCTAGACCTTAGGCCACTAAAGAGGAAAACTAAACCTCAACCAAAAGTGAGGTCAACGGGTATTAATTAAAATGGCTGCCAAATTCATTTGGGAAGAGAAATATCAGGGGGACTTTGAGGACATTAAGCAATACTTAATGTCACCTCCACTTTTGGTAGCCGCTATCCCGGGAAATCTATTGATACTTTATGTTGCAGCCTTAGACGACTCACTCATAGCCCTGTTAGCTCAGTTCAATGACGTGAGTAAGGAAAATGTGCTCTACTACTTGAGTCACAGTCTAATACCGATTGAGGTAAAGTATCTGCTTATTGAGAAGCATTGTCTAGCTCTAATTTTTGCCACCCAAAAGCTTAGGAATTACGTGCTTTCTCAAGAGATTACCCTTATTTGGAAAGTTAATCCATTGTAATATTTGATGACCCGATCAACACTTTCCGGACGTTTAGCATCCGGACGTTTAGCAAGATGGTCAATGACTTTATTTAAATTCAATATAACTTTTGTCCCCCTCTGCGCTATCAAGGGATAGATTTTAGCAGATTTTCTCGCAGCAGGCCCACTTCCAGCTGGGTCCCCACTCAACGATGAATTACGAGATGAACAAACACTGTAAATGAAACCGTTGATCTGAAATGAATATAGTTTTGTAAAATTTATAAAGTTGACTCAACTTTATAACGGTGCCAAAAACTTGATGTGGTATTTTAATAATAATATTAAGCGCTTAAGATTGGTATTCGAAGCAAGTATATGTATCGTTATCAAGTAATATAAGACTTTCTGTTTAAGACCCAAATATCGATCTTATAGGGAATGTTTAAAGTTGAAGTGATAAATTAACTAGGAAATTTACATAAGTCAAATGAAATTACTGTCACTAATTTTTTATGTTTAAGATACTATTGAAGGTAAATTATTTACTACTAGCAGAATTTAAAAGCAAGTTTTAATATTTATAACTACTAAACTATGTTTATGTGATGAAATGAAGTTTTCTAATATGAAAAAGCATCTTTCTCACTACAATGAATTTTTGGTGAAATGAAATGAGATAAATAATTTAAATATATTTGTGCCAAATATGAGTAAATTTAATTCTCTGCCCTGATTCAGTGTTATAGAAAATCATTAGCTAATCTTAGGCATAGTCGCTAAATCCATGGCTAGGCTAGGAGGATACTGGCTCCTACTCTAGAGCTCCCACTTTCTTTCCCATGAAGGCTAACTCTCACTTTAATTTTGAAACACTAAGATCGAATTGGGGATTTTAACGTCTGTCACACTAGAAATCTCATATTCTACACCCAACAAAGTAAATTTCCCTATTTATTTGCATTCAACTCCATTAATAGAATACTTCTTCATGGACTTAAATGTGATTCTCACTCTATTGTAGAACTCATATTTCCTAGATCATATGTTTCACAACATATTATAACAAATCAATTGGCTAGATGAAAAAGTAAATTAAGAGCGGAGTTGAAAAAATATCACGATTTGTTTTAAATTTTAACATTGACGCATCAACAGTATCTCTTCATTTCAATATTTCTCAGAATATAGAGAAAGATAAAGAAATCTACTCAGATTTCATGAGAAAGATACAACAAAACATAAATATCATATATAAAAGAAAATTCATACAACAATAATAAACAAACAACACTTATCTGAAACTCTTTCTCAAAGAAAATCATTTGTAGCCTCTCTTAGAAAATGTAGGAAGAAGAAATCTCTCACTTCTCTTCCTCTCCAGCACTTCTTAGATAAGAATTCACACTTAAACTCACCAAAAAACTCAAAACTATAAAAATAATAACTAACTAATGGTGTGGAATGGCGTGAAATGTTGGTGTGTGAAGAGGAAAATTGAAAATGAATGGAAGAAGTTGAAATGGTGCCAAGTAGGGATTTTTTTAAACAAATTTAGGCCCTAAAAAGAGCCTAGGTCGGTTCTCCAATAGGTGCATCCAAAAACTCTTCAAAAAGTGTCAAAATTTATCAAATCTTATAGAAACAGGGCTTCTACTGACATAAGCGCCATCACTGTCCATCTTGGTGTCGTTGGTGTCAATGCTCCGCTATTTAATTCCCAAATCATTGTAAATTGGCGCCTAGGACAAATTTTTTAACTTCTCCATTTTGACTCCAAATTTCATCCTTTTTGCTTCCTTTTTACTCAAAGTCCTCAAAGTCAATAACCTACAATAAAACATTAAAAATACCTTCCATTAGAGTGCAATATCACCAAAAATGAGCATAAAATATGGGTTTAAAAATGCATATATTTTTTGTGCATCAAAATTCCCAAAACTTAAATGTTACTTATCCTCAAGTAACTCTTTTACTACATAAAAATATGACTTATGTTATAGATTTTAACTTTTAGATTTCCATATCGTGGTTCATTAAATAAAATAACATCACTTAAGAAAAATTTAAAATAACTCTAGTTAACACTAAAGGTATAACAATATTTAGCAGTCAAGTCAAAGATTTTTAATTCTCTATTCTTTTCAAAAAAATTGCAAATTATTCATATTAAAGTCTCTTAGAATAATCAAATGAAAAAGAACTTGATGAAACTTTACAAGTAAATATGCTAATACTTAAATATAAGTTTAGAAAATGTAGCCAAGCCTTCTTCTTTAAGTTGATTCAAGTGATGTCAATTTTTAATTAAGGATCTCCTCAAGCTTCTCCTCACATTTTTCTTTTTTTTTTCCTTTTTCTTTTCAATATCATTTTTAATCCTTTTTCTTTTCTTTTCTTTTCTTTCCTTCTTCTTTTCTTTTTTTTTTTTAATGTGATATTACTATAGCTGGATAACCTTTAATGATTTTAAACTTCACAATCCTCTTCTTCAAGTTAAAAACTTTTGACATTTTTTTACTATATTAATTTATATTTGCATTAAAGATTTTTCATAAAGTTTTAATCTTTTCTTCTTACATAAACCTCTAAGATTTTTAATACTTCAAAAATTAAAATTCCTTTACTTAAAATAGGAAAACATAGTCTTATTTTATTATACCAAATAATCTTAATCTCTAAAATTAATCTTTATAATTTCAAAATTTTACTTAAATTTACTATATATTTAAAAACATAGATATAGTTATCTAAAGTTACTCTCTTATACCAAAGGTCATGTTAATTTTTTTTTAATATTTTGAAAATATAACTAATTGAGGACTAATAAAATTAAGTATCTTTTCTTTAAAAAGTAATTTTTCTTCCCCCAAAACTTAAATTTTAAATGAAGAATTGAAAAATTAAGGGTTAAGGAAAACATTCAATACATAAAGAAAAGGCATACCTGTTGATGATTCTGATTTGAAACTTAACTCTGAAATATTACAGGTACTAATATGAACAGCTACAATACTTAAAACATTAAATATCACATAATACAGAAAAAAATTTGTTGAGAAATAGTTAACAACAAATACATCCAACAAAGTACTAAAAACTAATAACTTCTACCAATTTCACAAATCTAAAGTTCATAACACAACTTACAACAAAAACAAAGTATCACAATCCATAAACAAATAGTCGCAACAATACAGTAAAATTAAACATAAACTCTAAAAAAATCTAACTAAAGCATCTCCAATCATCATCTTCTTCTTCTTCATTCACGTCCAAATTTTGCTGCTGATATGGATTAAAAATAGGGTGAGTAGGAAACTGAACTGAATGATCACCCTTCATGAATTTGACCCTTGCATCATCATAAGCAACATCATATTTGAAATTTTGTCTTATCAAGTCATCAAAGTCAGCATTTTTGCCCTCCATATTTCCCGTTCAATGATCCATTCTCAATATAACTTCCTATTGGATCATCATTTTCTCCATAAGTTCTTGGATAGTAGGGGTACTAGAAGTACCAAATGTAGATAGAATATCCTTGGTCTTACTTCTAGATCTCCATCCAACATGAGATTCATAAGTCTATATATTGGCAAGCCCAATAAGTTTTACAGGTTCAATCCCCTCCTCATCAAGTCTTTAATAAATTCCTACCTGTTCACATAGTGTGAAGACCAAGGCAGGGTGTGCTAAATCTCCAGAAGTCTCTCCAAAAGCAATAGATCTAATGTTCTTATAAATAACAGATCCTACATCTATTTTTTTCATTTTCTGGATACAGAAGTTCAAGATGGCTCTATCCCTTGTAATATCACTATGATGATTTTTTGGAATCATTCTTCTAGAAATAAAATAGTGTCAGGAATTAGATACTACATTTAACATAGAAAGAGCAAAGCTTACCTTAACTCAATTCTTCACCTTTCAAGTTCCTCTTCCATGAGTAAGAAAAGAAATAACCTCATCCAAGGCCTCATTCGTAGTAGAAAATGATTTATACTGGCAGCTATACACAACTTCCAACTAATAAAATTTATTAATATTTCTTGGAGTAAACTCCACCATCTTTCCTCGAACATACACAGTCTTTAGAATTCTCCTTGAAATTGGCATAGAATTCCATCACTACACCAATAATAGCCTCGGCAGTAAAGTAACAAAAATTCTCCCACTTTCGAGCATTGATTAATCTCTCAACTTCTCCTCTCAGAATTTTAAATTCTAGATCCGGAATCACTTTTTTTGTTGAAAGTAGACTATTGAAATAAATGTTAGCCTTGAATTGACAAACTTTTGATCATCAAAATCTACCTTTCTCTTTCCTTTGCTCATTCTAGGTGCCATAATGAATCTATAAACATTTGATAAAATCCAACTAAATTTCCAAAAATTCAAAAAATCACAATGTAAAACATTTTAAACTTAAATCAACAAAGTAATAGTTCTTCACCAAAGGATTTTCTCAAAATCTTCCAAAAAAACTCAAAATTTTGGATCGTGGGAATGTAAGATAAATCCTATGTGAAAATCAAAAAATTTGAGTTCAAACTGTAGCTCTTACATAGAGAAGATGAATTCTGAACTTTGTTTGCCTTAAAATTGCCTCAAATCCGAGCAATAGCAAGCCCTAGGTGTAAAAACTGGAGGTTGAAGGTGACTCAAGTGGTAAAAATTGTGTTTCACTGTGAAAATCGCAAATTTTAAAGGTATTTGGATTGGTTCAGGTTGAGGGCGCCGACAACGCCCATGCCGGCGCCAGTGGCCAAAAAACTCCTATTTTGATTTTTAAAATTTTCAATATTCTCTTAATTTACCCCAAAGTTTATTTAGTTTTTTTTAACATTAATTTTCATCTAAAAATAATTCACAAACAAACATTTTCATAAACAACACCAAAATAACTTTTATATATGAAAATACACTTCTTACAAATACATTTTTCTATTCACATTTCACATCCTCAAAGCAAACTAAATTATAATTCAACATCGAAATCAAGCCACAACACTAGAACGATGACACAAAACTGTACACATAATCAAAGTTCTAAAGTAGAGTAAATCAAATCCACACAATTATATTAAAACATAAGTATTTTAAAAAAGTAGAGAGTCTAACTTCTTCAATTAATTTGCCTCATCTTTATTATTTTCTCCTCCTCTAATAGCTCCAATAAAATGGTAATGGACATACAAAATGTAGAACGGTTAGAACGAGAATTTATCAGTCAAATTTTCTTCAATCCATCCATTTTTCTTGAACAGCTGCACCAATCCTGCTTCAATTGTCCCAGTATGGTCAAAGTTCTCCTTCATTCTCTAATCTAGGTGATCAGAAAGGTAGTTAAGATTTCTTATTGCATTAGTAATACTCTGTAGTTCTCTTTCTATTTTCTCCATTCTCTTCTCCCAAGATATTGAACTTCCAATTGTTTGTGGCATCAATGGTGTTGAAGCATGCGATGAATGGTCCAAAATACAATCTAATAATTCATTTTCTTTCCTTATATAATTTTCATCATTAGGAATCATGGGCTCTCAATGTAGTGAAAATTTTTCCTAACTTTCATTTGGAACTTGAGATTAACTTCAAAGTAGAAAAATCATAGAAGGATGCCCAAGTCCATATATTGGCCCATTCAAAATAATACCCATAACAAATTTGAAAATAATTGACCCTACATCAATGGGTTTTTCCATTTGAATGCAATAGTTTAAAATGACACTTTCTTTTGTAACTCTACTAATCTTCATGGTAGAGAGTAGTTTTGCAAATATGAAGAAATGCCTTTATTTTGAAATTGGTTTAAGCAGTGAAGCAAAGAAACTAACGTATCCCTCATCTCTGATTTCCCAATTATCATTTTCATCCGTCAGAAAATTATACACTTCTTGCATCATATCTTACGTTGGGATGAATTTTATATAATGACAGATTGGAACATTTTCTATCATATACAAATCATTAATCTGAGTAGGAGTAAATGGTACACTTTACCTCGAACGAAGACAACTCATCGGGCAATTCCATGTAAGTTAGCATAAAACTCCTTTACTACGGGTACTACAACTGAAGCGGTAGTGTAGCATAAAACTTCCCAACACCTATGTACAATGATTTTCTCAAATTGTGAAATTGGATTACTCACTCCATGGTTAACAAAGCCTCTTACCTTGATAGTTTTCTTCATCGTGATGACTTTATTGTATAATCTCTGTGCGTCAAAACTGATAAACTTTCTTCAACTATATCGATGTTTGTGATTGGTATTTTGATATTTAGATTTTAGATTTAGGATGTTTTGGTTTGCTTTAAACATTGAAATAAATGTTTGTTGACTTGAAAAATATTAAATTATAATAGCGTGGATTTTATATATAAAAGTAAGTTTGATAATGTTTATGAAAGATTGATGTAGAGTAATGTTTAATTATGATTATAAAGGTTCATTTGAGTTAATTAAAGGTAGAGATAAAGTGGTACAGAACAGATTTTCACAGAAAATAAAATTTGGAAAAATTAAGGCATTGGCACAAGATGTGCCAGATTGGCGATTTACAGACAGTTGGCGCAAGATGCACTAAATTCCCAAAAATGCCAGATTCCCTACAAAACCACAAAATCACATAGTAAAAATCTATTTTTAGTGCTTAGGTCATCTCCTACCTCTAAACCTTAACATAGGGCTTCACATTGAGCGCGATAGAGAAGATTTCGGAGGCTGAAAATTGTAGATTTCATCTTCTATTGATAATAGCTTCACACTAACTTAGAAAATTTTTATTTTCACCATGGATTTTTCCTACTTTATGGAAGATCCAAAATTTTGGATTTTTTATGAAAAAGCATGAAGAAAACTCAAGGTGAAAAGTTTCTTACCAAAAAATCTTACTTGGGGAGTAAGATTTTTTATTTTGTAATTTATTTAGAATTTAATTGAATTATGACATAATTTCAAATTGCTCCACGAGTGAAGAGAGGAAGGTCAGATGATTTTGATGCGTGAAGATTTATTAATTTGAAGGCCCAACACAGTTATAACACTTACATAAAATCGAGAAGATTGATCCAGGAACAGGCATTTGTTAACCCGGGTAGTGAGATCGAGAGGCTGATCCCTGCCAGAAATTGAAAATGATTTTGCTACTTCACTATAGAAGCAATTGTGCCAAAGATTTGGTAGTTTTATGCTAACTTGAGATTCACTGATGATGATCACATCCTTGTGAGAGGTAAGGAAGTTGAATTTACTGCATAAAGGATCAATGCTTTTTATGGGCTGAGGAATGTGTTTTTGGATGAATATGATGCATTGGTGATGACTAAATCATTACTGGATGAAGTGATTTCCTTTTTGACTGATGGAAGAGGAGAATGAAGGATTAAAAATAATAAGATAGTTAACTTCTCCACTTCCATGTTAACTATACAGTCAAAAGTATAACACCACTTCATTTCTACTAAATTATTACCAACAAATCATTTGGTTGATGTAACGAAGGATAGAGTTGTATTGAACTATTGCATTGAGAACATGAAAGCAATAGATGTTGGTGCTCTTCTACATCATGCACAAAGTATAGCTAAGATCTCTACAACTAGTGGTTTCGGCTACCCTGCTCTGCTTTTGACTCTTTGTGAGCAATCAGGAGTAGAGTCCCATATAAATGAGGAAAGGTTCCAAACACAAAATCCTATTAGGAAGCATATGATTCAGAGAGTTGAATCTTTTTTTTGAATCTATGGGTGGAAGAAGCCATAAACCCTCAACATCAGTTGCAGAGGCATCTACTTCTCGCACTGTAACACTAGAAAATGTTATGGACCAACTCATGATTCAACAATTGGATATAGTAAATATTCAGAACAAAATTGGAGAGATTGGAGCAAGAAATGCTTATAATGATGAGTATCGACAGAGGAGACTTTAGCATGATATAGCTTTTGAGGATGCTATAATGAGATATCTTATGGGAGAATCCAATGTGGAATTTTGTACTTTCCCCAACTTCACTCCTTATGCTCCTATTCATGTTAAAGAAGAAGAAGAAGCAGAAGAAGAAGATGATGATGATGATGAGGAAGGCGATGAAGATTGATATTTTCTGAAGTTTATTTGTTTGTTTGGTTGGTTGTTTGTTTGTATTTTGTTCGGATGTTATTTGGTTGCCATTTGAAACTATAGTAGTAAAAACTTTTTTTTTGTGAAGATTTAAAATTATAATAGTAACTGTAGATTTTTACTTTTCTTGCCATTTTAGTGTATTTAGTTTGTGTTTCTATTTTAAATTCTCAGCAAATTCTTTAGAATATATTATATCTCATTTAATGCATTAAAGTCTGTATGTATTTTTAAAGTTAGTACCTATAGTATACCAGAGTCGAGTTTGATAGTCATAAATCCTCTACAGGTTGGTTTTTATTTTCATGCATTTACTGTTTTCTTTCACCAACTAAATTTTGTGATAAGTCATTTTTAAAATACATAAAAACTTAAGCTTTGAGGGAAGAAAATTTTCTTTTAAAAAGAAGTAAACCAAATTTTATATGTATTTAAGCAACAATACTTTTAAAACTAATTTAACATGATCTGAGAATTTATGATTTAACTTTAAATGACTATACTTTAGTTTATGAATACTATGGTAAATTTTGGTAAAAACTTTTTATAATTAAGGTCAATTCTAAAGTTAAAGATATTTGGTATGATAAGATAAGACAAAAATTTTTCTATTTAAAGTAAAGGAAATTGTATTTTTAAAGTATTAAGAATTTTAGAGTTTCATGAGAGAAAAAAGGATGAGACATTATGAAAATCATAAACTAATATGAATTTATAAAGTGAAAAAAGGTACAGAGTTTTGACTGTAAGAAGAGGATAGTGAAGTTCAAAATTATTAAAGGTTATCAAGATATAGTAATCCTCACTTGTAAAAGAAAAAAAAAAGAGAAAGGATTGAAAAGATCCTAAAAGAAAAGGAGAATAAAAGAAAAAGAAAAGAAAAGAAAAATAAGTGAGGAGAAGCTTGAGGAGATGTCTAATCAAATATTGGCTTCACTTAAATTAACTTAAATAAAAATCTTTATTAAATTTTAAAAAGCTATATTGGATTATTAGTAGCATTATTAATAAAGTTTTCCTGAAGTTCCTTTTCATATGAATATTCTAAATATCCTTGATATGACAAATATAGATTCAGAATTCTTAAAATTGACTGCTAAGTACTCTTATACTTAGAATTTGAATCTAAGTTATTAAAGGTTTTTCTTAAATTTTACTATTTTATTTATTGAACTAAAGTATAGAAGTTATAAGTTAGTCTCTATCCGAAGTCATATGCTTTTATGTAGTAAAAGTGTCACTTGAGGACATGTAACATTTAAGTTTGGGGGATTTTAATACACTGAAATAATATGTTGTTTTAGGTATATACTTTACGCTTATTTTTTGTGATATTGCACTTTAAAGAAGGGTATTTTAATGTTTTTGTAGGAGGTATATCAATTTTAAGCATTTGGAGAAAAAGTAGCAAAAAGGATGAAATTTGGAGCCAAAACAGCAAATTTTCGAATTTTGGTGCATGATGGGCCAGATTAGGGCATGATGCTCTGGATTGGCGCCAGATGTGCTGGATTGGCGTCAGATGCACCAAAAAATAGAACAATGCAGTCTTCAACAAACTGGTGCATGATGCGCCAGATTGGCGCCAAATGCGCCATTTGACTGATAGTTGGCGCATGATGCGCCAAATTTGGCACCAGATTGGCCACAGACGACTTTTGGCAGATTAAGGTGGTTTAAAACAATTTTTTGCGTAAGTTTTCAAAAGCAAAATTGTTTTAAACACACCTTAGAGTGATTCAATGCATTTAGACACTTTGGAAGGTTCTTTTATGAAGAGATATGTCTCTAGGATCAATGGACATGTCTTTTGAATTCAAAAGAGTTGATTTTTAAAATGAATTTTGGAGAGAATTTTGAATTCTTTTTGGAGGGAGGCAGCTTTTTGATAAAAGAGAGGGAAGTCTAGGGCTTGAAGGAGTGTGTGCGGTGTGAAGGCAAGAATGAGAGTTAGAGAGAGAGAGAAAGTCAAGGGATTGGAGATTTTCTTCAAGGATTGTAAGAGGAGAGGGAATGTGAGAGATTTCTTATCCATTACACTTCTAAGAAATAATTGACAGTGCTTGTAAAAAGAGAAAGACTTGGAGAGAACTTCTAGGAGTTTGCTTGGGAAGAATTGTGAGATAAGTCGTGTTTTTTATTTCTTTTATTTTGTAAACATGTTTTTATATATAAAATCTATGTTTTGTCGTATCCTTCTTATGAATTCTAAGTAGTTTTCTTTATCCTTCTCTCGATATTGAGATATGGTTTTGTAAAGAATTGATTTTATTTTATATGGTTTTAAATGTCAATAGTTTGTGATGATTTGAACTCTAATCTTCATTTACTTTACAATCTGACCAATTGAAATATTAATATGTGTTGAGAAACCTATGTTCCAAAAGGGTTATGATTTCTACAACATGGGGAGAATCACATTCAAATTCATGGGAGAGAACTTCATCAAGGGAGTTGGGTGCAAATAAATATGGAAAAATACTTTGTTGGATGCATAATTGGAGATTTTAAGATGAGAGATTAAAATCCCCAATTTGGTCCAGTTGATTGGAAACTGATGTGAGATTATCAGCCCTCAGAGGAGGGAGTAGCGGGAGCTCTAGAGTGGCAGTCGGTATCCTCCTTGCCTAATCAGGGAACTAGGGACCAAACTCTGGATTATACAATATTTTTTATGCACTCGAAGAGAGTAAAGAATAGGATTGCTCCTATTTGACACAAAATAGTTTTTTATAAAAATTTTCAAATTATTTTAATTTCTTCACAATCCATACACTCTTTGTAAAGAGGAATGATGCTTTCTTCAATTTAAACTTTCCACATCAACATTGTAGTTTTAATTTTTGTAAATTTACTTTTGAAAGTTTATCATTTAGTTCAGTTAACTTTGTCTTTCAACTGCTTTTAAATTAGCATTAACTTGTTATTTAACATTCAAACTTCACACGTTACTTTTTGTATTTTGAAAACTTTAGTTTACATTATAATCTTAAGAACTTATTCATAGGAATTTCCAACTTCCATGTAGGATCGATATCTACGATTTTATTTGAGTCATTTATTACTTTAGCGATACGCATATTTGCGTTATTTTTAAAAAGGAATTTGGCAGTTTAAAGATTTTTAAAAGATAAAACTGTTTTAACTAAAGTTATTTTGTTGGTATTAATTTGCATATTTTCTATTTTATCTGTCGTGGGTATTTTGTAATATTGAAAAATATTTACAAAAATAGCACACTAACTCCGCCCGCATCAATACTCAAAACTCTATACCAAATTAACTCAAACTTTCGGAGGGCAATGGCATGAGCAGGTTATTACTGACACCATTAACATAATGAATTACTTTTAAAATGTAAGAAAGAAGAAAAAGAATTCTCAACATGGTTCAAATTTAGGTGTACGTTGAAGTAACTCTTAAGTTTACTAGTACGTTATATAATTATAACATTCAAAGTAACACTAATTATACATTCAAACTTCTTTTAAGTTCATAATACATGCAATGGAACTAAGGTTTATTAGATTTTTCTTAGGGGCTTAATCGATGTGCCAAGACATGTAAAAATATTTTATCTGGACAATTAGTGATTGTACACAAGTTCTTTGTCTAAAGGAAAGTTAAATTATAATTGCATCACTTTTGTTATAGGAAATTCACACATAGATAATGATATAAGCTATTATGAAATACTTGATGAAGTGGTTTTATCTTTAATGCAATGCCTACATGCTCAAGTATGAGTAGTTTGATCATATTTCTAATAGATGAACACGAATTCTCAATAAGTATGATATCACTGAAGTCAAATGAACAAAACATGTAAAAGTTTAATGCATCACAGAGATCATGTGGAATTTGTATTATTATTGATTAGGCATATTTCTCCTAGAAATATATCTTGATTGCGACTCAAGACTTGTGATTCTGGGTATGATCACTTAAATTGACATAAAATGTTAATTTATACTTTTTAAAATTGAACAGGTCCTTCTACTAGTTGTTAGAACATCTCGAGAAAATTTGACATATTTTTTTATATTCCTGATAGACATCGAATGGGTGATATATTCTCCGCGACATGGAAGAAGGGAGAGATGCCCATGTGGGCAGGTCCGGATGAATGGGATAATATGAATAAAGCCTAAGCCTCTACAAATTATTAGAGGAAGAGGCTAACAAACAATAAAAATAGAATGACGGAGGGATGAAGAGGTGCCACAATCTATAATTAGATGTTTGATACTTGAATAGAGCACTACCAAAGACTTATGTAAGAATCTTATATTTACCATTATCTCATATACACATACCAAGCAATTAAACCATGTGCCACCCACTACAGAGTTGCATTTCCTAATGTATCGGTGTCAGGGCATGCATTTGTGTTTTTCTGATCACTCTCATCATATCAATGTAAGAGAATTGATTTTCTATTTTTTTGTCTATTAATACTTAAAATGATAATTAATCATTGATTTTAATTATGCAGAAAGAATATGGGCAGCTCTGTGAGAGGCATAGGAAGATGGAAAACCAAACCTCTCAATCTGCCAACAATAGTTGAAGTCAGTCTGACACTACTTGGTCTAATTTTGAGCTTTGTACACACTAGATAGGGAAGAAGAATGGGAGAGTGTATGGCCTTAGCGCAAAGGCAGTGCATCCTGTGGGTGGCCCTAGCTCATTATAAGACAAGCATGACAAGCTTGACAGGAGAGTCAGCGACATGAATAAAGAGCTTCAAATGATGAGTGTAGGCCACTAAATGGTTGCAAGTGGTCTGATGAGCATGACAGAGAATTTTGATCACCAGGGCAACCAAGATATGAGGGTTGCCAATGAGGAGGTGGATGACAAGGAGGATGAAAACCAGGATAATGATTTTCCAAATGAGTTTGATGATGTTCCCTTGCTATAAGGACCGATTATTTTTCCATTTATGGTCATGTGAGGATTCATTCTATATAGTTGTGAATTTTGAACGTTCAGATCCATATTTTAATAATTAAATTTGATTTCATTATTTAAATTTGTTAGTGATTTGTTTTCATCTGTTGTGATGATGGATAACTAACTTGTTATGATGCTCATATTTTTCATGTGCAGGTATTTGAAAATTTATTATTATTTCTTATGTTTCTCACAAATCATCAAAAAAGTGTCAGAAAATTGGATTCAAACCTGCAATTACATTATCGATATATGGTGATGCAAGAAAATTTTTGTACCTGTAGTGAACGCAAAGACCAATGTTAATGTTGTGTCAGTCTCTTAGCCAATGAAAAATTATAGTGATGGAGATTATGGAGGCAAAATCGGACCTAAAAATGTTTGACGGAAATGCTTACGTTGCTTCATTTATTGACACATATTTTAATAACAATTCTTTCCAAACATTAGTAGAGACTTGCATCGGATTTATCCATGATTACTGTCGGAACTTTCCCACTCTAATCACCAGAATTCTTGTAATGGCTGCATGAACTCCTAGTTACTTCCATGTTTGTAGTGTATCTTGGATGAATTTCTTCTATTTGTTATACTCCTCTTCTTGTTTCTAGTATGAACCACCCTTACCGCATTTTTTAGGATGTTAAATTTGAATCAATCATACAAATAAAAAAAAAGTAAAAGAGCATAGAAGTAGAAAGAAAGAGCACATCAATGAACAACAAAAGGGAGAAAATGTGTATTATTTATTCATGAAATGATCCCCTTTTTATAGACAAAGTGAGGACAAAATATGTTAAGTTACGTTTATCATCTTTATGTAGGGATTGTGCAAAATATTATAGGAATTTAACCTTTGTGGGTCTAAAGCCTTGCTGCTCTCTGGCTCGACCGGCTGGACTTAGTAAGAATTTTGTGAGCCTTGTCAATCACATAGATCTGAGTGCATCTCCAATTGGATAGATTCGTAAAGACTGTCATTTAGCTCATTGGTTGCGGATCGGTAGGACATATCTGATTGGCTCAATTTTGTGGACTGGTAGACATAGTCTGATCGTCGACTCTTAATCACCACGAAAGGGCTTCTATAGATGGTATGAGGCTAGATCATGGGGCAGAGGGTAAATCACCCTTGTAGTTGATCTACCTAAAAAAACCCATTTTTAGTGCACATTCCATGTTTATTTTATTCCTATTTTTGATGATATTATACTTTAAAGGAAAGTATTTTGCATGTTTTTAGTTTCAGGTACATGGAATGGACCTTTGGAGAAAATAAGGATAAAATAAAGCAAAAATGGATGTTTTTGTATGGTGTCACAGCTCAACCCTTGTTGTCGGAGTGCCAGTATACATGTTAAATGGATGCTATAGCGCCCTAGGCTAGCGCTATAGCGCCAATAACCATTTTTCTAGAATATTTATTGAATTTGACCAAATTTAGAAGGGGTGCTTGAAGTGACCCTTTGTGTTTTTAATAGGGCCAAATTATGGATGAAAAGGGAGGCTTGGTAAAGTCTTTTTGGAGTCATTTTGGGGTCATCTTGGAAAGTTCGGTTGGAGCCTAGCGTGTGTGTGTGAGTGATTGAGTGAGACTCTTATTTTGTGTAAGAGTTTGGAGATTGGCTTCAAGAAACTTAGGATTTGCTTGGGGAAAAGACGCAAAGATAAGTAACTTGTATTAGTGTTTAAGTTTTTGTTGTAAGACTTGGATATCAATACAGACTATGTGTTTTTGTTTTATCTCTAAGAATTCTGAATAGTTCTCTTTCTTTCTCTTTGCATGTGCGAATTAATTTTGTGGGATGAGAATGAATTGAAGATCTTTTTTTAATTTTAAAACATTATGATGATATTTTCACTCGTTCTTCATTGACTTTGCAAATTGGTCATTTGTATCATTAAAATCTGTTGAGAAACATAATGACCCAGAAATGATATGATTTCACCAACTAATAAGTACCACATTTCATTTGGGAAGAGCCGTAGCGATCACTTGAGGGGAGTCCAACTAAATAGGGAGGTAAATTTTGATGGGCTGAGAATTAATGTTTTTAGGTTGAAAGATTAATTCTCTTATCAATTTAACTTAGAGTTTTGGTCGTAAGGGTTCCTAGTAGGTTCTATAGAGAGGGCATAGTGGAAAATCTAGAAGTAAGAGGCCAAAATCTACTCAGCATTACTACAGAAGTTGGTGAGAAACCTTAGGTTAGACAATGTTCGCTACAAGCACTGAGAGGGGGTAAAGAAAAGGAATGCTCCTATTTAGCACAAAATAACATTTTATCTTTCTCATCATTCAATTTGTACCCTGATTAACATCTCTTTGCAAGCAAAATGATCTTTTCATAACATTTCAAACGTTCCTTTAAAGTATGTTAAACTATGTCGGTTTTTAATCTTTATCAGTCTTTTAATCTCTGTTTTTATTTTCTGCATAAATTTAGTGTTAAAGTGTTACCAATATTTTGTAACAGTTTTCCTATGTAATATCTGGAGATTAGATTGAAGTTTTGCAAGTCAATATTATTGAATTTCAGCTTTCCTATATTACTTGAAACGATACATATGCTTGCGTAGTAACCATAATGTAAAGTTTTATTATTTATTTTCATTTATTCACACTAGCTGCTGAATATAATTTGAGTCAAAATTTTAACAATAATTTGGAGTTAAAAAATTTGCATAGTTGCGTGTTGGGTTAGCAGTCTTCCCTTTGATGAGAGGATCCTGATGGGATGGCTTAGACCTATTGTATTTTCTTAATGAGATAGGGGGAGACGATTGAGTGATCCAAATATGACAGAGTCGCGGGACTAGTCTCTCCCTTGGATTGACTTCATTAAGATGCTAGGCTTGGGTGACTCTTCCTCTGTCCTCTGAATGAGCGGCTCGAGCTAATAGCACTTTGGCTGTCTTTAGGACTTAGGCAGCCTCGGGTTTCCCATATCCGTTTGGATATCTGATTCCTCAATCTACCTTTGTATGAGCCCTCTTGGTAAAAGAGCCCTTTTCCTTGGACCTTCAGATGTTCTCAGATTCATGTTGGAATAAATTATATGCACGCAACCACTTTGGCTCGACCCAATTTAGTAAGAAAAAAATGGTATAACCATTTTTTTATATACTGATCTGAAATTTAAAGAAATTTAATCGCTAAAATACATATGAATGTATACGGAGCTTGAACAAATCTGTAAAAATAGAAGTTAAAAAAAAATTAACACATCTGTATTAGAAACAGAGGTAAAAAATACCGATTAAGATTAAAA
>NEWO01000309.1:335595-368126 GCA_003013225.1 Phalaenopsis aphrodite
GGCAAGAGGGGGCAGTGGTGGAGGATGAGAGGATGAGGGAGGAGGTGAAGGCTAACGTGGAGGGAATGATTTTGCCGGTGTACAGGGGTTATATGAAAGTCTGAGGGCTGCGCACGGCGGAGGGGTGATGGAGGCGGCGGCGATTCGCTTCTCGCCGGAGGATTTACGAGATCAGATCGAGCAGGCGTTTGTCGAACTGAAAGGTGCATATTTGACAGCTTCGGTGAACAGGTCATTATCTTAAATTTTTTATTATTGTGTAAGGGAAATTTACAGAAATGGATTTCTATATCTAATATTCAATTTTTTATATACACACATGTAATATTACAGTACGATTTTTTCGAAAAATCATAATATATCGTCAATATTAAGATTTTTTCGATATAATTTAAACATAAATTATAAAACAATTAGTGTTCTTAAGCTTGAAAATTTTGCAACGCTGAAAGTTAAAAATAATATTAAAAACAATGAGAGAAACTAACTACTCCTTTAAGCTATTCATTCCCACAATCGATGCGGGTTATGTGAAACTAAAACCTTTGAATTAGGTAAAACGTGACGTATACGCTGACTTTAATTTTTGGACGGCATTAAAAATAAAAGTTAAAAAAAAAATTTATCCGATTAAGATGAGCCGCGTCATCGGCATACATTTAATTTATATTTTTAATTTAATTATGTAGGAAAATTTATTTATAATTCTAAAATAAAAGAAATTACAAACATTAATTATAGCATTGAAGAAGTTACCGGCATGCCCGGCTAGATATTTCTGTGCTTCTTTCAATTCATCAAAGCCTTGTTATTTTTACGTGTTCTATCTCCCAGCCTTTTTTGCATCTATATATATATATATATGTGTATATATGCCGCTCCTCTCTCAGCTGCTCCTCTCTCATCTGCTCCTCTCTCTCGGAGCAAATGGCGAAGTGTATTTTATCAAGGCTATTCTCTTGCACCAGTCTCAGCGACATCAACGGCGGTAACAGAGAGGCCAACACTTCGCCGCGGCACAGCTTTTCTTGCAGTCTCATGGAGGAGAACGTAGCTTTCGCCGAGTCTATCATTGCCAAATGGGATTCCGACTCCTCCAACTATTCGAAGCTCACCTCTCTCTTCGCCGCCCACAACGGCGAAGCCTCCCGCTTCCTCCGCGCCCTCACCGACCTCCGACGCGCCCTGCTTTTCTTTTCCTCTTCTGATTGCCGAGATTCGTTTTCTATCCGCGACCAATCTCTCATTCGCGCCCAAAAGCTCATGCAGACCGCCATGCGCCGCCTCGAGAAGGAGTTCCACCACATCCTTTCTACCAATCGTCAACATATCGACTCCGTTAGCCGCTCATCCTCATCCTCATCCTCGTCCTCTGACGAAGACAATATCCATCTCTCCACATCTCACTCCATCGCTGACCTTCGCTCCATCGCTGAATCAATGATGGCTAACGGTTATGGCATGGAGTGCATCCGAATCTACAAGCTCTTACGCAAATCGATCCTCGAGGAAGCCCTATTGCTCCTCGGATTCGACGTCCACATTCCTTTTCCTAACTTCCACAAGATCGATTGGTCGGTCCTTGATCTCAGGATCAAATCATGGCTTGTTGCCGCTCGGATCTCATTCCCCTCCCACTTCGTCTCGGAGCGCCTTCTTTGTAACCATGTCTTCGATCACTCGAACTCCGACAACATCGATCTAATCGAGTCTTGCTTCGCCGATGTCACAAGTGCCGCCGCCCTCCAGTTTCTCTCCTTCCCTGAATCCATCGCTAAAACAAAACCCTCCCGTGAAAAGCTCTTCAGCATCCTTGAACTTCACCAGACGCTTTATGATCTTTATCCTAATATTGAATCTACTTTTTCTTACGAATCCACCACAGCCGTAAAAGAAAAGGCGCTCGAAGCACTCCAAACGCTAGCCGAAGCCGCCCGTAATTCGCTTGAGGAGTTCGAGCTGGCAGTTCAGAAAGAATCATCGAAGATTCCTGTTCCCGGTGGCGGCGTTCACCCTCTCATCCGGAACTCGATGAACTACCTTGTCTCCCTTGTTGATCACGTACCGGCCCTCATCAATGTTTATGCCGGTATTCCCTTCTGCCCGCCTGAACCTCTGCCAGAGATGTCAGCACCTTGCCCATCGACGATTGTTCCGTCGTCAGTATCAGAGAGGGTTGCATGGCTGCTTCTCGTCATTCTCTGCAAGCTGGATCACAAGGCCGAGTTCTACAAGCAGGTGTCCCTCTCCTACCTCTTCTTGGCGAACAATGTCCAGTATGTTGTAAACGAAGTGAAGAGAAGCGGGCTGAGCATGGTATTAGGAGCGAGGTGGGTGGACAGGCATGAGAAGACGACAAGGAGATATTTGGAAAGATATGTGAGGTTTGGTTGGGGAAAGGCGGCGGCTGCGTTTGAAGAGGCTGCGGCAGGGCAAGAGGGGGCAGTGGTGGAGGATGAGAGGATGAGGGAGGAGGTGAAGGCTGAGGTGGAGGGAATGATTTTGCCGGCGTACGGGGGGTTATATGAAAGTCTGACGGCCGTGCACGGCGGAGGGGTGATGGACGGAGCGGCGATTCGCTTCTCGCCAGAGGATTTACGAGATCGGATCGAGCAGGTATTTGTCGAACCGAAAGGTGCATATTTGGCAGGTTCGGTGAACAGGTGATGCTCTTAAATTTTTTATTATTGGGTAAGGGGAGTTTAGAGAAATGAATTTCTATATCTAATATTAAATTTTTTATATACTCTCATGTTATATTATAGTACGTTTTTTTTTGAAAAATCATAATATATCGTCAATATTAAGTTTTTTTCGATATAATTTAAACATAAATTATAAAACAATTAGTGTTCTTCAGCTTGAAAATTTTTGCAACGCTGAAAGTTAAAAATAATATTAAAAATAATGAGAGAGAAACTAACTAGTCCTTTAAGCTATTGATTCCCACAATCAATGCGGGTTATGTGGTGAAACCAAAACCTTTGAATTAGATAAAATGTGACGTATACGCTGACATTAATTTTTGGACGGCATTAAAAATAAAGGCAGGCAGGTAACTTAAAATAGGATGCAGGTGTTATAAAAATTTATTTGGAAACTTCGATGAAGTGCGAAAATAGTTGAATGATTCTTTTTTTTAATTATGGTCTTCCTTCCGTTTTTTTTTTTTTTAATTTTGTGCATACAGGAATAATAAAAAAAAACAATGGGAGGATACGTAATGAAAACGACTTATATTTGTAAAATACGATTATAATATTCATGACGCCTAAATATTCACGGATTGATGTCCACTTTTGAATTTGTTATGGAAACATTTTTCTAATGTATTTCATTTCATTTGAGTGCAGAAAATTTATGATGGCAAACAAATTTACATTGAGGCTATATAGATAAATGCAAAATTTCAGCATTTTATGCATAAAATCCAAGAAGAGGAAAAATTAAAGAGTTTAGCCTTGATATGTCATCAGAAATTCATTTAATTAAATAAAAAGTTTAATATGATATTTAAAATAGAATTTTAAGGAATTAAAGAATTAAATTCAGGGCCTTCAAAATCTCAATCTAAATAAATTTATAGCCATAATAAATATTTCTACAAGGTGAGTCTAACAAGAGCTAATTGATTTTGTTCCAACTCAAAAAAATCTGAAATCAAGCACTGATAAAATCATTAAAAATTTTATAATATTAATTGGAGGAAAAATATCATTTTTGAGCCTTGTATCCTTAGTCAACCAAACGTTTCAATGAGAGAAATCTAATCCGTCTAAGTTCAGTAAATTTTGATATCATTAATGTTTTTAAAATGTAAAAGAAGGGTCTATAAGCAAAGCAATCAAAATGAGCTATTTGAAGAAATATTGTAGAATTTAGTTGAAATACTTAAAGCACTACCCAAGAAATTATAAATTTATATTCATTTTTCACATGAAGAGGAGTTTGAGAGGACTATGGAAAGTACGTAGAGATTTAAACGGTTTCGTAGCCCTATTTAAGGGTTGACAATAATGAACACAACCAACAATCTTCACATTCAAACCAACCTCACGTAATTGTTATTGTACAAATGCCATCACTCATTATTTCTCTAATAATCTCTACAATCATATATGAGAGGCTGGATTAGTTTACCAATTTTTTAATCTTATCTTTTTCAACCGAAAGGAGGGTCAAATTTTTATAATCATACATACATAGCTGGTCATTATAACTGGGCATGTCTCTTAATTTTTTTTCTCATCTCAAAATGTTTTAAAAATTTTGATTTACTATGAGAAGTCATCACATCATTTATCTGATGTTGTGAATATTCATATACATGGGTTAAATTTTTTCTCTAACGCTGTGAATAATAAGTCATGGAATAATTAAACATCATTCTTAGGAGTAATTTCTTTATCTAATGCTTTATAACATTTTCTCTAATAATCGAGAAATAAAGTTTCAATTAAGGAAAAATAATAAAGCTAATGTTGGTCACAAAGGCTTTACTGTTGCAAGATTATTTTTCTAAAATAAAGGAGCAATAAAGCCCAAACCTTTTGTCATTACAAGAATCTTTTTAATAAATAATACTATTAGATCATGATTGAGCTTTGCTACCAAAAAAAATAGTTAGAGCTAATTAATTAATTTGATGGCATGTCTCCCCTCCACCATGTTGTTTAAGTTTTTCCTCAACCATGACTTCACTGGGGTGACATTAGCATCACTAGTTACAACTTATCTTTCGATGCACAATTAGCCCTTGAGCCTATTGTAACGTAAATTATCTTTAAATTACATTACCTTATACATTTTATGATATCATAAAATATGAACTTTAATTCTTTGCTAACGAGTGTTGACATCAATTTTTGATGAGTGCACGATATCCACCTACATGCTTAAGGTGATCCACGGTCAGTCCGTAGCCTTCGTTAGCTCAAGACACCCATCAGACACTTTCTAACACTTTGTTGGGGCAAGTGGCTAGGTTTGGGGGCGTTTCAACCCTACCCGGGAGAAATTCATCTGGGAGGGGGAGGCTCATCTAAGATGTGAGACTTTCTTGGAGCCTAATTTGATAATTATAAGTCACCAAATGTCCATCCAGAGCCTCTCATGGTCATGGGAAGTCACGATGTCAACTTGAGCGCATCAGGGACATGCTTCATGCATATGTTGTTTCCCGTAGCTTGAGACATTCATTTGAGACCCTCTGGAGTAGTTTAAGGGGCATGCAACTACATCTTGCTAGGCTTTGACTTTCTCTTACGCGAAGGCCGCAACATTTTGCATGTCAAATGACTTCAATCAGATCGATGGGTATTATTCATCGCACTGTGTGCAAAACTGACTTGATTTTGGCCCGATCGTCGAAGGAGTTGCATAGACGAACCTGAATGAAGAAACAGACCACACGAGCGTGGCCAAAACGTTGATTTTATTCGAGGACACCATATTGCCAGGGTTTCGTGCACGTGCAAAAAATGCGCAAATCGATGAGTTTTAAATAAAAAATAATAATAGTAATAAAGTAAAATAAAAACCAAAAATCTCTCTTAAACTCATGCACGCCAGCTCTCCCTTAATTCTTCTTTTTGCGACTCCCGTGCCCTAGCCCTCGTGATAAATCCCACTTCCTACATCCGGCAGCCTGACTCGACCCTTAATTAATTAAGTTCCAAAAGATGGCAAAAAACTTGACCTAATTTATATTTAGTGGCTCGCGTGTAAAATAAGTATCTTATAGAGTTTAACATTTTGATTAATGATTTACACACTATGGGAATCTGTTCAAGTATACGTATCATTTTATGTAATGTATAGTATTCTTTAAAATCCTCAACATTAAATCCACAAGGAAGAATAGAATTTCTATTTAAATTTAGAAGAATTTCTATGTAAACTACAAACAAAATATGTCGGAGAATAATATCGAAGTGTTTGTAAAGGGTTAAAAAGCTAAAGTTTTGCTAACTCTAATTTAAAGTTAAAAGTAAATGCAAATTTTCTAAACTATAAATGTGTGAATGAGTTTGAATATTATAAAAAGTCTTTCCACTTGCAACGAGATTGTAATCAGTGAAGGAAGCAAATGCTTAAAGTTGAAAATGAGGTTTTGTGACAAATAGGAGCATATCTATTCTTTACCTTCTATCAAGTACATAAAGAACATTAGTTACTCTAAAGTTAAGTTCCTAATTAATATGGTTATGCTGAGTATATTTAGCCTCTCATATCAAGATTACCCAATGTGCCCTCTCTATTAGAACTAACCAGGCTTTAGGTTCCATGCTAAACAACAAACTGATGAAGGTTTTAGCTTGTCACTCTAAAATCATCAGTTCTACGCCCATCAAAACTTATCTTCCTATATATTTGCACTCCCCCTTAGAATTGACTCTCCTTTATCTATGGTTTAGTGTGGTACTTACTAGTTGGGTGAAATCATAGCCCTCCCAGGTCAGTGTATTCGTAACAGATTTTAACAGTAAAAATAGCCAATTTGCAAAGTAAATTAAGAACCGATGAAAATACCATAAAAATTTTTGGAATAAAAAAAATCTTCAAAAAATTATAATCCCACACATGATTACTTCTTATTACAAGGAGAAAGAAAGGAAAACTATTTAGAATTCGTGGCAAGGACAAGAAAAAACATGATATATATTAAAAATCAAGTTTGGACAAAACATAAACAAAAATACAAAGTGCTTACCTTAGACTGCTTCCCAAGAAAGTCTTTCTGATGTTTCTTTGATGTTTTCTTCCTCTAATACACTCCCAAACAAGACTCTAACTCACACATCCACAAATCTTACGCAAAGACTACACTCAAAACCAATGACTCCTACCAATGCTTCCACCAACAACTTCATGCCCCCACAAACGACTCCATGCCTCCTTTCGTTTGGCATGCCAATGACTTTATTAAAGAGCGCTCTCAAAATTATCAAGAGTCACTTCAGGGACCTCTTCAAAATTCTTCCAAATTCAATTAAAAAAAGGGGTAACTACTTTTGGGTGACTAGCCGCTCAACCATGGCGCTTAGGCGCTAGCCTTCTAGAAGATTGTTCAACTACCAAGAGCCTAGGCGCTAGTCAACTTTTGTTCATTTTGACCTCCTTTTGCTCTAATTTTGCGCCTTTTGCTCCTTAAGCTCCATCTTTTGTACCTTAAAAAAACACACAAAATATCTTTTATTAAAGCACAATATCCTTGAATTTGAGTAAAATGTATATATAAAAGCAACACATTTTAAAGTGTATCAATTCCTCTAAGCCTAAATGTTATTAGTCCTCAAGTAAATTATATATACAAAACTAACAACTTTAACTTATGGTAGAGGGTTTTATCAAAGATTACTATACTTTTGCTTCATAAATGTGATAGTGAAACTCTAGAAAAATTTTTAGTAACTTATGATAAAACTAGGGTATAAGAATATTTTAGTACTTCAGTTAGGAATTGTGATTTTTCCTTTCATTTCAAAAATAATTATAATTTAACACACTTAAGATTCTTAGAAAAATTAGAAGCCAGATATATATGAGAATGTTGGCATCAACTTTTGATGTCATGAGTGTAGGGTGTCCACCTGCATGACTCGGCATGACTTACAGCATGTCTGTAACATCTGGTAGTTCAGACACCCATCAGGACCTTTCAGCGCGTGTTGAGGGGACATGGCCATAATTATTTTGCTAGGCTTTGGATTTTTCATAGGAGAATGCCGATTTGCATTTCACATCTTGAATGGCTTTGGTCGGGCCAATAGGTGTTACTTGCTGTTTTGCGTGCAAAATTTGCTTAAATTGGCCCATCAACTAATGAATTTGTCTGGATGACCCAGATGACAAAATGGACAGTGCAAGCGCGTCCAAAATGTTCATTTTGTTAAAAATGACAACCATATTGCTAGGGTTCTGTGCACTTGTGAAAAATGCGTGAATCAAGAGATTTCGAATAAATAATAATGTTATTATTAAGATAAAAAGAAGAAAAATCTATTTTTAAACTCCCCCTCAAGAAAAAAGATCCCCGATCTTCTTCCTCGCATGACCTAGGCACAAAAACGCGCTACCGTTATCCTTGTCGAAGAGGTTTGCCTGTCAGCATTTTCGCCAAATCCAGAGCTTCTATCGACATCCCCTTCTTAGGTTTGTAAGTCCACCAGGTTCCCTTTCCCGAAGCTCTTTTAATGGCATGACTGACCAAAGAAAAATATATTGAGGTTTTCAAACCTATTTTACACTGTTTTTAATAATATTACACTTTAAAGAAAGGTATTTTTATGTTTTGTTGCAGGTGTGATGAATTATGGTCATTGGAGCAAAAAGATGCAAAAAGGAGCAAATTTGGAGCAAAAAGAACCAAAATATGAAGATTTGAACTAGGGCGCCGAAGGCGAGCCAAACGGTGCATACGGTGAGATTTTTCTGAGACTCCAGATCAAGTAATTCAGAAGGCCCGCCGACGGCACCCTCGAGACCGCTGATGGCGAGATTGGCAGTTATCTCAACAGGTGCATTCAATGTGGACAATTTTTTAAGGGATGCTTAGGAAACTCTTGGAAAAATTCTTCTACACCTTTAAAAGAAGATTTTGGCAAAAAATTGAGACTCTTCTTGGTGGCTCTGGAGTTAGAGAGGTTCCAGTAGAGTGTAGAGAGTTTAATTTAGGGTTAGATTGTGAGGAATTCTTTGAGAGATTGTAAGAGTGGGGGAAAAGTGAGAGATTTCTTCCTCCTTGCCATTTCGAAGAAGAATTTTGTGTGCTTTAAAGAAAGAAAGAGATTCATATGAACTTCGAGAAGTTTGCTTGGGGAGGAATTGAAGATAAGTGCTATTTACTTGTTGTAGTTTTATGACATTGCTTTTATATATAAATTCCGAGTTTCGTCATATCTTTCCCATGAGTTATGAGTAGTTTTCTCTGTCTTTCTCCTTGTCTTGAGATTTGTGAAATGGTGATTTGAATCGGTTGAGCCTTGAAAATGTTAAAGAAGTTGTGATGATTTTTTCACTTCAATCTTAATTTACTTTGAATCTGGTCAATTGATTTGTTAAAATATGTTAAGTTTTCCAACTAAAGTGAATATTACATCCAAGATTCAGGAAGGTCAAAGCCCTTGAAAGTTGGGAGAAAATAAATGGGGAAATAAAATTAGGCATAAAATTAGAGATTTTAGAGTGACAGACTAAAATCCTCAATTTGGTCCTATCATTTTGGTGCTGAAGTGTAGATGTTAGCCCTAAGGCGAGGGAAACGTGAGAGCTCCGAAGTGAGAGCCAGTATCCTCTTAGCCTAGCCGCAGATTCAGTAGCAAAGCATATGATTAATCATTGTTCTTTATGCCTGGACCAAAGGGTAAAGAATAAGTATGCTCCTATTTGACACAATCCAGCTTGAACCGATTCACTTTATTCATTCACTTTAATTTCTTAACAAGGAGAAGGATGCTTTCTTATATATTGAATTTCACATTGAAAATTTTATTAGTAGAATTAGTTATTTAAGAGTATTAAAATTACATATTTATTTCAATTGCCTATTAGTGACAGATAAACAATTTGAACTATATTGTTGTGATTAAGTATTGATTTTCTAAAATTTTAGTTCATAGCCTCTAATATTACTCCCTGTGAGATCGATATCTAGGACTCTATTAGAGCCCTGTATTACTTGAGCGGTATGTATACTTGCGTTGATAAGTGTGACTTTGCCATTATTGAATATTTTATATATACATCTTTATCAAATATGTAACCGTTATCAAGTTTTTGGTTCTGTTGCCGAGTAATTAAATCTTCTAGCAGCAATATTAATTTCTTATATTTTTAAGCATATATAAAGTCACTGTCAAGTTTTTCGCACCGTTGCCAGGGAGTAAACAAGAATCATAATTAGTGTAACAGACAAATTAGGACTATTAGAAAACTTTTACTTGAATTGCAACCAACTTATTTTCATATTTAGTTAACTTTTTTTCTGTGTACTGATTTCAATTGTATGCATAAATTTGAACTTGAAAATCTTATACCCTGTTATTCGGAATTAGAATGCACTGTTAGAAGAATTAGAAGACTAAGAAGTGAACTTAGAAATCCCGACACAATGGAAAATAATGTAAACAATCTAGGAATAGAAAATGAACACAAACCTAGATCTCTACGAGATTATGCAAATCCTACAACAGATGAAATTCACTTATCTATCCAAAATCCTTATGTAGTTGCTAATTCATTTGAGCTAAAACCTACTATTATCCAAATGGTACAAAACAATCAATTCGGAGGTATAACAAATGAAGATCCTAATTTACACCTCATTAGTTTTTTAGAACTTTGTGCTACTTTTAAATATGATAGAGTTTCAAACAATGTTGTTAGACTTAGAATTATTCCTTTTTTACTTAGAGATAAGGCTAAGATGTGGTTAAATTCGTTAGCATCTGGATTTATTAGAACATGGGTAGAACTTTCACAAAAATTTCTATCCAAATATTTCCATCCATCCAAAATTGCTAAACATAAAAATGACATAACATTCTTTTGTCAGATTGATGGAGAGTCGTTATATGAAGCTTGGGAGAGATTTAAAGATCTTCTTAGAAAGTGTCCACATTATTTGTTACCAGATTGGTTGATAATTCAAACTTTTTATAGTGGATTAGTGGGATCACTTAGATCGATTATAGATGTTGCGGCTGGTGGTTCTTTAATATCAATCTTTTGATGAGGCTTATTCGTTAATAGAAGAGATGACTACCACAATTTTCAATGGCCCTCTAAAAGGGTAAATTCTAAAAGAGTAGCTAATATCCACGATTCTGATGCAATATATATGTTAGCTTCACAGATTGCTATAATATCAAAGAAATTAGATCATTATGGAATGAATTATGCTCCAACACCTACTGTGATGGAAGAGAATTCATCTGGGATTTTTGTGGATGTTCAACCTTCGTATGAGACTCTAAATGCTATTAATAATAGACCCAACAACCCTTATTCAAACTATTATAACCCAAGTTAGAAGAATCATCCTAATTTTAATTGGAAGGACAATTCTACTACAAATCAACAATGGGCGAACAACCCAGTGAACCCATTAGGAAATTCATCCAACCAAGAAAATGTTAATTATAGACCTTCTTATCATCTAGGATTTAATAGTAACACTCAATTTAAGGAAAAGAAGTTGTTTATGGAAGAGATGATATTAAACATGGATCAACAATTGTAGAATCAAGGAAATCAATTACAGATTCAAGGAAATCAGTTACAAAATCAAGGAATCGCTATTAAGAATATTGAAAATCAATTGGGGCATATTGCTACTGCGCTTAGTAACCAAACATTGGGAACTTTTCCTAGTACTCCGGAACCAAATCCTAAAGATCAAGGAAAAGATCAAATAAAAGCTATACAATTATGAAGCGGAAAAGAATTGGAAACAAGAGTGCAGAAAGAAATGAAAACTGAAAAAGAGAAAGTGGATACATAAAAAAAAGGATCATGAATGCCTAGAGTTAGAATATCCACTTACACCAATGAAAATTACTGTGGACAAACCTCCACCATCGTTTCCTCAAAGATTGAAGCAACACAAACAGAATAAACAATTTTTCATGTTTTAGAAATTCTTAAGAAATTAACGGTAAGTATTTCCGTCGTAGAAGCTTTAGAGCAAATGCCCAATTATGTGAAGTTTATAGAAGACATTTTGAACAAGAATAGGAAGTTCACTGATAATGAGACTATTGCACTTAGCTAGAAGTGTAGGGCAATTATTCAGAAAAAACTTCCAGAAAAATTAAAAGATCCAAGCAGTTTCACTATACAGTGTGCTATCGGTGAAAAATTTTATACAAGAGCTTTATGTGATTTGGGAGTTAGCATTAATCTTATGCTTCTATCAATCTTCAAAAGATTTGGATTAGGAGAAGTCTCCCCTACTTCTGTAACTCTTCAGTTAGCAGATCGTTTAGTTACATATCTTAAGGGAGTTATAGAAGATGTATTAGAAAATGTTGATAAATTTATCTTTCCCGTGGATTTCATTATTTTAGATATGGAGGTAGATAAAGAAATAACTATCATTTTAGGGAGACCATTTTTAGCTACTAGAAAAGTTATGATAGATGTTCAAAAGGGAGAATTAACTATGAGAGTTAACAATCAAGAAGTGACTTTTAACATTGCGAAATCTATGAAATACCCTGCTGTTGAAAGATATAATGAATGTTTTCACGTGGAAATTAATGAACATCTATTGAACGAGCATTTTAAAGAACATTTTGAAGAGAAATCACAATTTGAAGATAGTGATGAAGTTATTTTAGACGAAATAGAAAATGAAGAATTAGATTATGTTCAGGAAAGATTTGAGATGTTGGATATTATAGAAAATACTGATTAGAATCTAGTTTTGTCATCTATAAAATCACCTAAACTTAAGTTAAAAATATTGCCTAGCTACTTAAAATATCTGTTTTTGGGAGACTCATCTACACTACTTGTTATTATATCCTTAGAATTAAATGATTTGCAAAAGCAAAGACTTTTTGATATATTAAAAAGATATAAGAAAGCTTTTTTTTGAACCTTAACTGATATTAAAGAAATCAGTCCTTCGATCTGTATGCACAAGAATATACTAGATGAACAATATAAACCAAGAGTTGATCCAAATGGAGATTAAACCCAATGATGAAAGAAGTAGTCAAGAAGGAAATTTTGAAATGGTTGGACACTGGAATTATATATCATATTTTAGACAGTTCTTGGGTAAGTCCAATTCATTGTGTTCCTGAGAAAGGAGGAGTGACTATTAAAATAAAAGAGAATAATGAATTAATACCTATCAAAGAAGTTAATGGGTGACATATTTGCATTGATTATAAAAAATTAAACACTGCCACTAGGAAAGATCACTTTCCTTTACCATTTTTAAACCAACTAGTATATAGACTTGCTTGGCACAAATCTTTTTATTTTTAGATGGATATACCTGTTACCATCAAATTCCTATTGCTCCTGTGGATCAAGAAAAGACAACATTTACTAGTCCTTTTGGAACTTTTGCTTTTTGAAGAATGCCTTTCGGATTATGTAATGTACCTGCAACATTCCAGAGATGTATGATGCCTTTATTTAGTAAGTTAATTGATGATGGATTGGAAGTATTTATGGATAATTTCTTTGTATTTGGAACATCATTTGACACATGCTTAAATTATCTTGAAAAAATTTTGGAGTTATGCAAAAGAACTAATTTAGTTCTAAATTGGGAGAAATGTGAATTTATGGTTGTAGGAGAAATTGTGTCAGGGCATAAAATTTTGGAAAATGGTATGGAAGCAGACCCTGCAAAAATTCAAGTTATATCTAAATTAACACCTACTACTAATGTAAGAAAGGTTAGGAGTTTTCTTAGACATGTTTGTTTTTATAGGCGTTTTATAAAAGATTTCTCAAAAATTACTAAACCTCTATGCCAACTTTTAGAAAAGGACAAGAAATTTGACTTTACTAAAAACTGTTTAAATGCCTTTGATTTATTAAAAGAAAAATTAATCACAGCCCCTATTATAGTTTCACCTAATTGGAGAAACCATTTGAACTGATGTGTGATGTTAGTGATTATGCTATTGGAGCTGTTCTTAGACAAAGGTATGAAAAGATTTTTAAGGTTATATACTATGCTAGTAAAACTCTTAATGATGCTCAAATTAATTATACTGTTACTGAAAAGAGTTACTGGCCATTGTGTATGCTTGAATTTGGTTTAGATCTTATTTAATTGGGACTAAATGTGTTGTGCACACTGATCACTCTGCAATTAAATATCTGATGCTAAAGAAGGATGTCAAACAAAGGTTAATTAGATGGATACTTTTGATGCAAGAATTTGATCATGTGGTTATTGATAGAAAGAGAACTGATAATCAAATTGCCGATCATTTATCGAGATTAGAAAATCATGAACTATCTGACACCGATAATGAAATTACAGACAGTTTCCCTGATGAAAAACTTTGTAATATTAATGAGTGGAAAATACCATGGTATGCTGATATTGTTAATTATATTGTAAGTGATATTTTGCCACATATGCTAACATTGCAACAAAAAAGAAAATTCATTCATGATGCGAAAGCATATTTTTTAGATGAGCCTTACTTATATAAACAATGTAAGGATCTTATTATGAGAAGATGTGTACCTTATGAAGAAACCTAGGTAATCATTCAGAAATGTCATGATTCTAAATTTGGAGGACATTTTTGGATTGATAAAACTGCTTATAAAATTTTACAAGCTGGATTCTATTAGCCTACTCTCTTTAGAGATGTTCACAGATATATAAGAACTTGTGATCGATGCCAACGAGTAGGCAATATATTTAGAAGAAATGAAATGCTTTTGAATTTCATGTTAGAAGTTGGGATCTTTGATGTTTGAGGATTAGATTACATGGGACCATTTATTCCTTCATTTGAGAACTTATACATATTAATTTTAGTAGACTACGTTTTATAGTGGATTGAAGCACAAGCTTTACCTCATTGTGACGCTAAAAGTGTTTCAAGATTTTTAATAAAAAATATTTTCACTAGATACGAAATGCCAAGAATGATTATCACTGACAGAGGATCCCATTTTAGTTATAAATACATTCAAAGATTGACAGAAAAGTTTAGTATTATTCATAGAACCTCTACTTCCTATCACCCTCAAGCCAATGGGTTAGCTGAAGTTTCTAATATAGAGATTAAACAAATACTTGAGAAAATTGTAAACCCTAGTAGAATAGATTGTTCTACTAAACTAGATACCTCATTGTGAGCTTACAGGACTGCTTATAAAACTCTTACTGGAATGACTCCTTACAACTTGATTTATGGAAAGACTTGTCACTTACCAGTAGAATTGGAGCATAAGCATATTTGGTGATTAAGGAATTCAATTATAATTTGAAAGATGTTTGTGAGAAGAGATTGTTACAATTGAATGAATTGGAAGATTTAAGAAATGAATCTTATGATAACGATAAAATTTATAAGGAGAAACTTATATTATGGCATGATCAAAAGATTAACTAGAAGAACTTTGAACCAGGACAAGAAGTTTTGCTTTACAATACAAGGGTGAAATTATTCCCTGGGAAATTGAAGTCTCGTTGGTTAGGACCCTTTACTGTGACTCAAGTTTATACTTACAGAGCTGTTGAAATTGAAGATCAAAAGATTGGGAATAGATTTAAAGTAAATGGACACAGATTAAAACCATATTTTAAGGGTAAAAGACCAAAGTTTAAAGAGGTTTTAATGAATAGTCAACCCGATTAATACTTGAATAGGTCTGGCTAACGACGTTAAACAAAGCGTTTTATGGGAGGCAACCCATAATTATCTTTATTTTTATTACGATTATAGTTGTTTTATTTTAAATTATCATTAGTTTGTGGTATTATTGAACTCTACTACTCATATTTACACTTGAATCATCATAAAAATTAGATCAATAAAAAAAATTGGAACGCATTCCGACCAGAACAAAATTGTGCAATTTTTGCCTTAAGCGCCAACACCACCTTTGACGCTGCCAACGATGGGTTTTTCCTAAGAGTCCAGGCAAGTAAATTCTAAAGGCTCGCTGACGGCTCCCTCAACGCCGCCGACGGTGAGACCGGCGGGATGACGGTTTCTGGAGTTTGAATGGACGATTTTTAGCTGTTTTAGAGAGGAGTTACTCCTTTTAAACTTCAAAATTTGATTCCTAAGTTTGTATTTCCCCAAAAACGAAGTGAAACATCACTAAATTCATCTCTATGACATCCAATTCCTCTGAAAAACCATAGATTGCGAGTGTTCAACCGGAGAAAGTTCATTAGTGCTAAGGCACAACGAATCTTCAACAAAGTACTGACAAAGAAGAGATTGATCAAGGAAAAAGGATTCGTGAATAGAGAATTGAATAATCCATCGACGACAATTGAAGAGATGATTGTACGATGAAGATGGAAAGTGTTTTGCTACACCACAGCCGTCGTAGCTGTTCCTGTGGTGAAGGAATTTTACTCTAATTTGCATGAAATCAACCAGAGAGTTGTCTATGTGCGAGGTAGATGGATAAATTTTACTCCTGCATGGATTAATGAGTTATACATGATCGAGAATGTTCCTGTCTGCCATTAATCCAACTTCGTCCCGACAAGAAACCTGATGAATGAGATCTACCAATATTTAAGGGACAAAACTGAAGACTGGGAAATGAGAGAAAACGAGTATGTTAGTTTTTCTTCGACACATCTAAACCACTTTTCGAAATACTGGCACTTCTTCAATTCTACAAAACTAGTACTAACGATGAAGATAGGTAAAGTTACTAAGGAAAGTGCTATTCTGAATTACTGTATCCAAATGGGACTGTCGATCGATATTGGATCAATAATTATGAAGTCTATTTTTGGCCAGATCGTTCATGGATCAACTTATGGGCTTGGACATCCTTCCACAATTTTCTTACTTTCCAGTCTGTTCCAAGTATCTTATTAAAATTGGAAAAATGTACTTCTGCCTTGGAAGCCTTTGGACCCAACTAAGAGATTCCCATCCAATGAAGATGAAAATGATATGACTATTATGATGGATCAATCATCTCAGAATTCACTGCTTATTCAACCTTTAGTTCTGGACAAGACACTAGTGATCCTGCGCAGAATCAAGAAATTGGAGAAAGAGGGACAAAATGTTATGAATGCAATTAACAATATCTCTGATTTTTTCGATCATCTAGACTAGAGGATGAAATAACATTTTGATCACTCTGGACATATCAAAGGAAGTTTGATACAATTGATGAGAAAGATGAAATTGATAGAAGAGGATTCTACTGAAGAATTTCCATACTGTCCCTTCTATAACCTCTTCATTCATGTTCAATCAAAGGGTGATCTTAGAGGGGAATCAAGCACAGAATCTGAAGAGTAGTTGATTTACCTTGCTACATGTATGTCTATGTATGTAATTTGATTTGAAATTTGTGTTTTCTTTGCTTTATAACTTTGCTTTTAGATCTCAATATAGTTGAGATTGATCATAGGATGTTTTTTTTAGCGTTTTGAGTGTTGTGGCTGGATTGCAACGCTGAATTGATGTATGAAGTTTAAGAATATTCCAAACTTAGGTGTGTCGTGTAACGTGTATTATAACCCTTGGAATCTATATATAATTGTGATATTTTGTGTTATGAATGTTTATTTGTGTTAGTACATCATTTAATCCCTTAAAATTTATGTCTACAGTGATTGAAGAGATGTCATTTTTAGGCTTAAAATTGATCAAAATTGCAAAAATCTGGAAATTGGACCAATTCAATAGATCTCGCCGACGGCGCCCTCAATGCCGCTGGCGACGGACTTGTTCCGAGACTTCGGATATTAATTCAATAGAGCTCGCTGACGGCGCCGAAGACCCCGCCGACGACGAGATCATGAAAAAACACCTTTAACTGTGATTTTGACCAATCAACTGCCAATATTCATCATCCCCTTCCTATTAAAAACAAAAGTTTCGATCTAGAGCTTGAAGATCATAGATTTGGGGGCGATTTCAAAGCATTTAGATGCCGGATTTGACCATCCCTTGGTAAGAGCTTCACTCCAAACTACAAATATTTCATTTTCATCATGAATTTCTTCCACATTGAGAAGATCCAAAAAATTTGAGAAAGTGGAGAAAATATTTGGAAAAAATTCATGAAATTTACTTTTAAACTCTTAGAGTCTCTCTTAGAAGCCATTATTTGAGTATTTGAAGTATATTTTGGATTTTTTTAATAATTATGATTAGATTGAAATGGCTCCACGACAAAAGAGGTGACTTGGGTTTGAAGAGTCTCACTTTGTCAATGCAAAGGCTCAATCAAGATTTACTTCAGTATTTGAAGGGAAGCAATGTGTACAAGATTAAGTTTTTGAGAGTCCAAGAGGAGAAATTGAATGAGTTATTACCGAACGGAGGTGGGAAAACTTCTGTTATACCACCAATAAGGCTGCTGCAAATATTGTGAAAGAATTTTATGCCAACGTATACTATTCCGAGGACGGTACCGTTTGAGTGCGAGGATTTTCTTTTGAATGTAGTGCCGCCCGAATTAATACCTTCTATGAAGTCCCAGATTCCTATAGCTATTATTATGAAACCTTCGGTATAATGGAAGGCTGGCTGAATGATATTATCAACTTTCTCACTGATGGGAAAGGGACATAGAAGATAAAGCAACGAGAACGGGTAAATTTTTCTGCTTCCATGTTGAATGCCACATCTAAAGAGTGGCACTACTTTATTGCCTCTACTCTGTTACCTACCTATCACCATAGTGAGGTAATAAGAGATAGAGCTAATCTGAATTTTTGTATTAAGAATAATAGAAATATAAATGTGGGGAGATTCATTTTTATGAACATATTGACCACAGAAAAGAGTGAAACAAAGGGAGGTCTGGGACATCATAGCCTTATTTATGCACTTTGCCAACTTTCTGGAGTGGAAGCTAGAAATAATGAAGAATGGGTTTATCCTATACCCATTAGTAAAGCTAATTTGAAGACATATGAATCTCATGAAAAATGGAGAACTAGGAGTAGGAGTCAAGAACCTTCTACTAGTAGAGATATCCCCTCTACTAGATATGAACTTCCTTCTTCTAGTTCCCCTACCTTGAATGATTTAATGAATGAGTTGACCTCGCATCGAAAGAGTATAAAGCTAATAAATGAAAGAATTGGGGGTTTAGAGCGTAGATATGATTATGATAGTTAGTACCTACAAAGGCATTCTGATTTTGAGATAGCTTACTACGAAGCTTAGGCCCGATGCTATAGAGGTAAGCCTGATGTTACTTTTCTTGAATGCCCCGATATACTCAGTATCAGCCCAATCCACCTACTGACTAAGGAGATGAAGATATAGTTTGGGATTTTGACATATGATAGTAGTTGATGTACTTTTACTTTTAATTTTGTAATTTTTGTAATAGAGATAAATGTTTGTGTGTTTGTACTTTCATTTTTATGTTGCAAATGGATAATTTTTAATTGTAATGGTTTTTTGTTTAGTATTGTGGATGTGTTAGTGAAATATTATGTTTGTATAATGTTTATTTTTGTACTTATTTCAAAATTTCATTACCTAGCAAATTCTCTAATGATTTATATTTATAGAAAGCTCCTAACGTTACGGACAAGGTGAAGTAGAAATTTTGAGAAAGACTGCAAAAATTTCAGAATGATGAAAAAGCCTAAAATACTGATTTATGATTTATGTTTAGAATTTTTCTTTCCACCTGTATCATTTTATATTGAAAAGTTTAAGTTTGGGGGAAGGAAGAAAAAGATTAACTATTAGATGTTCTCAATTAAAATATTTTCAAAAATTATTAAGATGATTTTATGCAGTGAATTTAATTCAGATCACTATATTTTGTAGATATTTAAATATTATGATAGATTTAAAGGAATATTTTTGTAATGAAAATTAATTTTGTAGATTAAGATATTTAGTATAAGAGAATAAGACTATAATTAACTTATTAAAGTAAAGAAAACTATATTTTGAAGTATTAAGAATCTTGGAAATTCATTTGAGAATAAAAGATTGGGACTCAATGATGTACAAACTATGAAACATTTATAAGGTAAAGGAATGTTTTGAGTTTCAAATTTATTGAAAGAAAGGTGATGTTCAAAATCATTAAAGGCAATCCATATATAGTAATCCTCACTTGAAAAATGAAAAAGTGAAATGAAAAGAAAGAAAAATATATAGGATTGAAAGTAGTCCAAATGAAAAAGAAAAAGAAAAGAAAAGAAAAAAATATATAAAAGAGAGGAGAAGCTCGAGTAGATGCCTAATAAAAAATTGGTTTCACTAGACCTACCTAAAGGGAAAACCCAAATACATTCCTAAACTTATATTTATGAATTATCATCTTTACTAGTAGTGTTCTCATGAAGTTCCTATCATTTGAATATTCTAAGTGACTTAATATTACAACATGTAGTCATTCTTGAAATGAATAGAAAACTAGAACTCTTATACTTGATGACTAGATAATCTTGTACCTACAAAGTTAATTTAATTACTTGAACTTTTTCTGAAAATCTCATTATGGTATTTACCTATATCAAACTTATAGTATTTCTAAATTAAAACTTTACTACAATAGATCATAACTTTGATATAGTACTAAAATTACATGAGGATAAGTAATAGTTAAGTTTGGGGGATTATGACCAAAGAAAAATATGTTGACATTTTTATACCTTTTTTACATTGTTTTTAATGATATTACACTTTAAAGAAAAGTATTTTTGATGTTTTGTTGCAGGTGTGATGAATTATGGTCATTGGAGAAAAAATATGCAAATAGGAGCGAATTTGGAGCAAAAAGGACCAAAATATGAAGATTTGAACTAGGGCGCCGACGGCAAGCCAAACGGCGCCGACAACGAGAATTTCCTGAGACTCCAGACCAAAAAATTTAGAAGGCGCACCAACAGCGCCCTTAAGGCTGCCGACCGCGAGATCGGTGGTTATCTCAACAGGTGCGTTGAATGTGGATGATTTTTGGAGGGATGCTTAGGCAACCCTTGGAAAAGCTCTTCTCAACTTTGAAAGAAGATTTTGACAAAAAATTAAGACTCTCTTGGATGGCTCTGAAGTTAGAGAGGTTCTAGTAGAGTGTAGAGAGCTTAATTTAGGGTTAGATTTTGAGGAATTATTTGAGAGATTGTAAGAGTGGGGGGAAAGTAAGAGATTTCTTCCTCCTTGCCATTTTGAAGAAGAATTCTGTTGCTGTAAAGAAAGAAAGAGATTCAGTCAAACTTCATGAAGTTTTCTTGCGGAGGAATTAGAGATAAGTGTTATTTACTTATTGTATTTTATATGACTTTGATTTTATATATAAATTCCTAGTTTTGTTGTATCTTCCCCATGAGTTATGAGCAGTTTTCTCTGTCTTTCTCCTTGTCTTGAGATATGTGAAATGGTGATTTAAATCAGTTGAGCCTTGAAAATGTTAAAGAAGTTATGATGATCTTTTCACTTTGATCTTAATTTACTTTCAATCTAGCTGATTAATTTGTTAAAATATGTTGAATTTTACAACTAAAGTGAAGATTACATCCAAGCTTCAGGGAGGTCAAAGCCCTTGGAAGTTGTGTGCAAATAAATAGGGAAATAAAATTATTGGGCGTAGAATTAGAGATTTTAGAGTGACAGACTAAAAATCCTCAATTTGGTCCTATCATTTGGGTGCTGAAGTGTAGATGTTAGCCCTTATACGAGGGGAATGTGGGAGCTCCGAAGTGAGAGCCAGTATCCTCCTAGCCTAACCGTAGATTCAATAGCCAAGTATAGGATTAGTCAATGTTCTTTTTGCCTGGACTAAAGGGTAGAGAATAGGTATGTTCCTATTTGGCAAAATCCAATTTGAACTGGTTCACTTTATCCATTCACTTTAATTTCTTAACAAGGGGAAGGATGCTTTCTTATATAATAAATTTCACAATAGAAACTTTATTAGTAGAATAAGTTATTTAAGAGTATTAAAATTACATATTTATTTCAATTGCCTATTAGTGACAGATACGCAATTTGAACTATATTGTTGTGATTAAGTATTGATTTTCTAAAATCTTAGTTCGTAGCCTCTAATATTACTCCCTGTGGGATCGATATCTAAGACTCCATTAGAGCCCTGTATTACTTAAGCGATACATATACTTGCGTTGATAGGTGTGACATTACCATTATTGAATATTTTATATATACATCTTTATCGAATCTATAGCAATTATCAAGCTTTTGGTGTTGTTGCCAAGGAATTAAATCTTCTAGCAGCAGTATTAATTTTTTGTATTTTTAAGCATATATAAAGTCGCTGTCAATGACCAAGGGCTGAAGCCACGACACCCTTCTTCACATCTTGCCACCCATGCCTGTGCCTCTTGCTGGTAATCTCTTATTTGTCAGATCTCCTTTCAGCTGAGCCCTCTCATATAAGGCCCCGTTCGAGCAAAAAATATTCATGCGCCGACCCCCTTGTCTTTATCTTTCAGTTTAATTAGATCCTTTGTTTTCCACTGTCCTTCCTCATCAGTGTTGTCGGCCTCCTCACCGGTGAAGCAAAGTCACTGATAGACCTACTTTTCTCTATTGCGCAGCCGTCATTGGACTGAAACCATGACGTAGTTAATGCATGCGGGAAGCTCCTATTCATGGCCACCTCTCACGGGTGACACTCTAACTCTCGTCAATGACCTCATTCCCTTTCCCTTACTAGAAGCCTCACCGTAGGACATATATAGGCCCGTCTGATCCAATACAAAGTTACATTTTGGACATATTTTTATATGTTGTGATATTTACCAAATTTACTTTGTATATCCCATAAGCCTCTTTTTCTTGGTTCGTACGTATTGGATGGTGCAAAACTCATGGCCGTATTATTGAGGGAGCGAGCTTGGAGTAAGCAAAGAGAACGCGCCCACCACCATCACGGTGGTGAGAGTTTTTTCTCAAACTTCTAGCCAACCATAGGATTGATGGTGTTGAGTGATACAAAAAAAATATTCAATTTCTCATATACATTTAATGTTTTTATTTGGTGGTATTACACTTTAAGGAAATATATTTTCATGTTTTATTGCAAGTACACTAAATCTAGGCATTTGAATCTTAAAAGATGCAAAAAAGACAAAATTTGGAGTAGAAAGTGGCATTTTATAAAAAAAATTAACTGGTGCCTACACGCCAAAACAAGTGAGTAAGTGCTAGAATATAGAGAGCACGATGCCTAAGAGCCAGATTTTGACACCTAGGTGCCAGAGATGGTTATTTTAACAATTGCATTGAATTTGGATTTATTTTGAAGAGGTGCCTACGCAAACTCTTAAGAAATTCACCCCTACAATATAAAATAATGTTTTTATGTCAGAAAAATTAGTGTGTGTTGAGTGTTAGTGAGTGGGGTGTGAGTTTCAAATTGTGGGAGAGTGCTGCAAATGTCTCTAAGAGTTGTAAGAGGAGTTGGAAAGTGAGATTTTTTCTTCCTTACATTTCTAAGAGAGATCTGAGTCTTATTGTGAAGAGAGATCTGAGTGTTATTATAAAAAGAGAAAGAGACTCAAGGAAACTTCAACTGATTTGCTTGGGGAAGAGATCAAGTTAGGTTGTTTTACTTTTCTTTTTTTTGTAAACTTGTTTTTATATATAAACCATATTTTGTTGTATCTTCCTCATGAATTTTGAGTAAATTTCTTTGTCCTTCTCCCTATAAAGAGAAATGATCATGTGAAAAATCAAGATTGTTGTGCAATATTTGAATTTCATATTTGTGATGATTCGAACTTTAAACATCATTTACTTTTTAATCTGGTCAATTGAATTGTTAAAATTTATTGGGAATCATACAATTCGAGAGGGTTTTGCTTTACACAACAAAGTAAAAGTCACATTCGATTTCATGGATTAGAATGTAGTCGATGAGGTTGAGAGCAAATAATAAGGAAAATTGTCATTGATGGTCATAAAATTAGAAAATTTAGGGTGACAGAATAAAAACCCCAATTTGGTCTAGGCATTAGGAAACTAAAGCGAGATGTTAGCCCTCAGGTGAGAGGAACGGGAACTATGGAGTGAGAGCCTGTATCTTCCTAGCTTAGCCACAGTTTTAGGAACTAAACAGTAGATTATTCAATGTTCTTGTCACGTGTAAAAAAGATAAAGAATATAATTGCTCCTATTTGACACAATACAATGTTCCTCAATTCGATGATTCACTGAATATAATCTCATTTTAAGGGGAAGGTTGCTTTTTAAAATTTTAAATCTTCGAAACAAAACATAGTTTAGTTTTAGAAAATTTAGCTTTGAAGGTTAGAGATTAGAGTAGTACACATAGTTTCTTTAGTGGCATTAAACAAAATTTGACCTCTTTTCTTACTTAAGCTTTCTATAGTTTAAATATTATGCTTTTATATGATTTTCCAAAAAAAATTTCACATCCATGTGGGATCAACACTTAGGACTCCATTAGATCTCTTTATTACTTGAGCAATACGTATACTTGCGTTTACAACTTAGTGACAATTTGAAATTAAGAGTACACCTTAATTCACTAGGAGTGGCAGCCTTAGATATTTTAAAAGAGAACTTATTGTACTGAAGTAAATTTTATTGAGGTTAATTTGCATATTTTTCAGTATAGCTGAATTGTGTGTTGTGGTGTCAAAAAATATTTATAATGCATAAAAAACCTGCATCATCTAGGTGTGTTGGTTTGATTGTTGACACGGGTTGCATGCATCAACGTGAGCTGGAGATACAATGTGGTTATGCGATTGATCGTTGATTTTACTAGAGCTAGCTATTAGGTTAGGATATCTATGCATGACCAAAAACCCTTCCTAGAGCCGAGTGACTCTCATTTGCTATGATCCTTAATGCAAGTTCTGATGGGTTAGAGTCCTTTAATCCACTTGCTTTATTTCCCATTTACTTGGAGAAGCTTGGAGGTCGAACTTGGCAAAGCGAGATAAGTTTTGTAGTTGCCTCACTTCGCAAAGTTTGGAGGAGTTCTCAAAATGGGAAAAGCATTGTAACTAGCACATTTTGAGATGCTCTAGAGTGTTTCCCCCTTGGAGATCTGGGGAGAAACTCTCTACATTACCTCACAAAGGAAAGAGGTTGCGATGATGCACATCCAAGGTCCAAACCTTAGGTTTCCTAAGTGAGATTGCTAGCACAAGTCGGCTCGACTATCTACATGTTTGCTTGCTTTGGATTGCAATGCATTTTGCATGGAGCATACGAGCACTTCACCTTGCTCTAACCGGTCGCCTCGGCCAGGTGAGCATCTTTATTTGCTTCAACCGGCCACCTCAGCCCAGTGAGCATCTTACCTCGCTCCGACAGGTCGCTCGGGCCTAGTCGACCAATCACTTTGGTTTGACTGGCCACCCCATCCCAGTCAACCAATCTCTTTGGATCGACCAACCTCCCCTAATTGGTGAATCGTGCACTTTGGATTTGATCGACTATCCCGTGTTGATCACCCATCTGTTTTGGCCATATTGGATTCCCTGAACTGATCCACCGACTTATTTGGTCTAACTAGCTAACATGGTCCGCTCGACTGAACACTTGCATGTTTGTATGCTTCTACATTTTATTGCTTATTTCTTTACACATGTATAATTGCCTGATTGCATGGTGCACCATCAATGTTCGCATTTGAATTTGAACTTGTGTGATGCTCCCCATTGAGAATCATGATACACCAAAAATATATGCATTTTTAGACCCATATTTTATACTCATTATTGGTGATATTGCACTTTAATGGAATGTATTTTTATTATTTTCTTACAGGTTTTTGATTTTTAGGACTTGGAGCAAAAATGAAGCAAAAAAGCATGAAATTTGGAGTCAAAATGGAGAAGTTAGAGATTTGTTCTGCACCAACGGTGCCAGACTAGGAGCCGACGAAGCCGTTTGATAGAAAACAACGACATTAATTATATAACACTCGCACCAACGACTCCATAATGGGCACCAACATCGTCAATGGATATTCGTCTCCCATTTCTAGAAGATTCGACGAATTAGGATGCTTTTTGAAGAGTTTTTGGATGCACCTATTGGAGAACCGAGTCTAGGCTATATTTGGGGCTGAAATTAACCCAAAAAGGGGCTCCTCATTCCTCTCTTTCAACCGCCACACCTCACCTGCATACACTTTTTTCATCTTCATTCCACCACCATTTAGGAGTCCATTAGTGAGTTATCTTTAAGAGTTTAGAGATTTTGTGGTGAAATTAAGTGTGATTTCTTTTCTAAGAGTGTTGGAGAAGGAGAAAAGTGAAAGATTTCTTCTTCCTACCTTTTCTTCGGATAGAGTACAAGGGATTTGCGTTGAGAAAGAGTTTTTAGATAAGTGTTGCTTGTTTATTAATGTTGTATGAACTTTCTTTTATATATGAAATTTATGTGTTTTTGTACCTTTCTCATGAAGTCTGAGTAGTTTTCTTTATCTTTCTCCCTATTCTGAGATATGGTGAAATGAAAAGATACTAAGGATGTGCCATTGTTAAAATATAAAATAAATTGTGATGATTTTTTTAACTACAAACGTAATTTACTTTTAAATCTGGCCAATTGAATTGTTAAAATGTGTTATGAAACATATGATCTGGGAAATAGAGTATGAGTTCTACAATAGAGTGAGGATTACATTTGATTTCATGAAGGACAACTTTGTTCATGGGATTAAGTGCAAATATATAGGGAAATGTACTTTGTTGGGTGTAGAGTTGGACATTTTAGGGTGATAAACTAAAATCCCCAATTTGATCATAGTGTTTAAAAATTAAAGCGAGAGTTAGCCTTCAGGTGAAGGGATGTGGGAGCTCTTGAGTGGGAGTCAGTATCCTCCTAGCCTAGCTATGAATTTAGGGACTAAACCTAGGATTACCCAATGATTTTCTGTAACACTGTATCAGGGTAGAAAATTAAAACTATTCCTATTTTGTACAATACATATTATAATCATTTATCTCATCTCATTTTACCCGAATCTCATTGTAGTGGGAAAGAAGCTTTTTCACATAAGAAATCTTCATCACATAAACATAGTTAAATAGTTTAGTAGTTACTGTTTAAACTTTGCATTTTAGTTTTTCTAATAGTTAAATAATTTAGTTTTGATAATATCTCAACATTCAAAATTAGTGACAGTAATTTTGTTTTACTTTATGTGAATTTCCTAGTAAATTTATCATTTCAAATTTAAACCTTGCCCGTGGGATCGATATTCAGGACTTAATTAGAAAGTCTTTTATTACTTGATAATGATACGTATAATTGTGTAGAATCCAAACATTAATTGCTTAAATTTCTTAATTAAACTTAGAACATCAAGTTCTTGGCACCGTCACATAGTGGAGTCAGCTCTATATATTTTGCACAACTATACCACAAAAAATTTGGGTTCAAGTTTTTGGCGCCGTTGCCGGGAAAGAAAACGGTAAATTATATAAATTTGGTAAATTAGGAAATTTAGAGATAATATGACTATAAAAAAAATTAAAAAAAATAAAAAATCTAGAAAAGAACTATACATTTTTATTTATAAGTATTTTAAAGATATTTTTCCTTGCTTATATATTTATTTATGTGAAATATTGGATCTGAAGGTTTAGTACCTTACGATTCAGAGATAGAATGTACTATTAGAAAATTTTGAAAATAACAAAAAGAAATTAAAATTTTAAATGAAATGACGAATAACTTAGATAATCAATATAATGAAAATCGACAAAGACCTTTAAAAGATTATGCTAATCCTACACGATATGAACTAAATAATGCCGATGTTGCTGCTAATTCGTTTGAGCTTAAATCTGCTATTATCAAAATAATACAAAATAATCAATTCGAAAGAACACTTATTGAAGATCCTAACTAACATCTTGCTAGTTTTCTTGACATTTGTGGTACTTTTAAATATGAAGGAGTGTCTAATGAGGTTGTTAGGCTTGGACTTTTTTTCTTTTACATTATGGGATAAAGCTAAAGCTTGGTTAAATTTATTAGCACTTGGATCTATCAGAAATTGGGAAGAACTATCCCAAAAAATTTTGGCTAAATATTTTTCATCATCGAAAACCGCTAAGCTTGAAAATAATATTACATCTTTTTGCCAGTTTGAAGGGGAATCAATATATGAAGCTTGGGAAAGATTTAAAGTTCTTCTTAGAAAATATCCACACCATGCTTTATCAGATTGGTTAATAATTCAAACTTTTTACAATGGATTAGTAGAATCACTTAGATCTATTGTAGATACTGCTGCAGGTGGATCACTAATGTCAAAACCTTTTAATGAAGTACACTATTTAATCGAAGAAATGACTACTACCAATTTTCAATGGCCCTCTGAAAGGGTAAATCCTAAGAAAGTAGCTAGTATTTATGATTCTAATGTAATGCCTATTTTGGCATCTTAAAATGTTACTATTTCAAAAAGGATTGATCAAATTGGAGTGAAATATTCTCAAATATCCCCAGTATTAGAGGAAATTTTACCAGGGCAGATCAATGATACTCAATCATCTTATGAAACTTTAAATGCTATAAATATTTGAAATAAAAATCCTTATTCTACTTACTATAACCCTGGATGGAAAAATCACCATAATTTTAGTTGAAATAAATATAATAATTCGGGGAATCCTTCCGAAAATTTGAACAATCAAGGAAAATCCTAATTATTGACCTTATTATCCTCCTGGATTTAACTCTAACTCTAACCCACAAGTTAAGGAAAAGGAGTTGACAATGGAAGAAGTAATGTTAAACATGGGAAATAAAATACAGAATCCAGAAGCTGCTATTAGAACTATTGAAAATTAATTAGGACATATTGCTACTGCACTAATTAATGGACCTTTAGGAATTCTTCTAAGTACGGTGGAAGTTAATCCAAAAGATTAAAATAAGGAGCAAATTAAAGATATTCAATTACGAAGTGGAAAAGAAATTGAAACCAAGATCCAAAGAGAAACTAAAGTTGATGAAGAGAAGGAAGAAATGGAAAGTGACCAAAATGAAAATGAACAAACATAAGGTCCTTTAGAAAAACTATTACCTTTGTTTCCTCAAAGACTGAAGCAGAAGAATAAAGATAAACAATTTACAAAATTTTTGGAAATCCTTAAGAAGTTAATAATAAACATTCCTTTTGTTGAAACTTTGGAACAAATGCCAAGTTATGTGAAATTTATGAAGGATATACTAAAAAAGTAAAGGAAGTTTACAGATCATTAGATCGTTACACTCAGCAAAGAGTGTAGTGCTATTATTTAGAAAAAGCTTCTTGAAAAATTAAAAGATCCTGGTAGTTTTACTATACCTTATTCTATTAGGAAAAGTTATTTTGAAAAGCTTTATGTGATATAGGAGTGAGTATCAATCTTATGCCTTTATTTATTTTCAAACGTTAGATTTGGGAGAGATTTCCCCTACTGCTGTAACACTTCAGTTAGTTGATTGATCAATAACTTCTCCAAAAGGAGTTATAGAAGATGTGTTAGTAAAAGAGGATAAATTTTTTGTCTCTGTACTCTATAGTATTGGATATGGAGGAAGAGAAAGAAATTCCTATTATTTTGGGAAGACCATTTCTTGCAATAGGGAGAGCTGTGATAGATGTGCAAAAAGGAGAATTAATAATAAGAGTTAATGATCAAAAAGTAATATTTAATATAGCAAAAGCTATGAAATAACCTGTAATAGAAAAACATAATGAATGTTTCAGGATAAAAGTAACTAATTATCAGAGTAATCAACAATTTAGAATTAAGTTTGAAGGCAAGTTGAGACAAGGAGTAATTTTTAAAAATGAGAACAAGATAAAAGAAGAAGATTTAGATTAAATTCAAGGCAAATTTAAAACATTAAACTTGTTAGGAAATGTTAAAAAATTTTACTCCTTCAAGTATTAAACCAACTGAACTTGAACTGAAAATATTACCTGCCCATTTAAAATATGTTTTTTTAGGAGAGCTATCTACATTGCATGTTATTGTATCTTCAGAGTTAACTGAAATTCAAGAACAAAAATTAATAGAGATGTTGAAAAGATATAAAAATGCTTTTTGATGGACTTTAGTAGATATTAAGGGAATTAATCCTTCTATTTGAATGCACAAAATTCTATTAGATGAACAATACAAGTCTAAAGCTCATCCTCTGAGGAGATTAAACCAAATAATTAAAGAAGTTGTTAAAAAAGAAATTTTAAAATGGTTTGATGCTGGAATTATATATTCTATTTCAGACAGTGCTTGGGTAAGTCCAATTCACTGTGTTCCAAAAAAAGGAGGAGTGACCGTTGAAGAAAATGAGAAAAATAAATTAATTTCAATAAGATAAGTTACTAGTTGATGAATTTGTATTGACTATAGAAAATTAAATATGGCCACTAGGAAATATCACTTTCCTTTACCCTTTCTAGAACAAATGTTGGATAGATTTGCTGGAAAGAAATATTATTGCTTTTTACATGGATATACCAGTTATCACAAAATTCCAATTTCTCCAGAGGATCAAGAGAAAACAACATTTACAAGCCCATATCGAACATTTTCTTTTTGTAGAATGCCTTTTGGACTATGCAATGCAACTGCAACATTTTAAAGATGTATGTTGTCATTTTTTATCAATTTTATTGAACATGGGATGGAAGTGTTTATGGATGATTTTTTTGTATTTGGAACTTCATTTAAATTATGCTTAAATAATTTTAAAAAAGTTTTGGAAGTATGTGAAAGAATCAACCTAGTACTAAATTGGGAAATATGTCAATTTATGGTTGTAGGAGGATTTGTAATTGAGCATAAAATTTCAAAAAATGGTATGGAAGTAGATCCTGTAAAAATTCAAGTTGTTGAAAAATTACCACCTCCTACTAACATAAAAGGGGTAAGAAGTGTTCTATGGCATGCTGGATTCTACACGCGTTACATAAAATTTTTTTGGAAAATAACTAAGCCATTATGCAAACTTTTAGAAAAAGATACGAAATTTAATTTTAATGAGGAATGCATAAAATCATTTGTATTATTGGAAGAGAAATTAATCACTACACCTATAATAGTACCACCTAGTGATTATGCTATTGGGGCTATTTTAAGACAAAGACACAATAAAGTTTTTAAAGTAATATATTACGTTAGTAAAACTCTAAATGATGCTCAAACTAGTTCCACTACTACTATATGAGAGTTATTGGCTATTGTTTATGCCTTTGATAAATTTAGACCTTACTTAATTGAAACTAAATGTATAGTGCATACAGATCATTCTGCTATTAAATACTTGATGCAAAAAAAAGATGTTAAACTAAGATGAATTAGATGGATACTTATTTTGCAAGAGTTTCATTAGAAATAGAAATATTAACTAATTTTGCAAATTAAATTTTACAATATTTCCCTGATGAACAATTATATAGTATTGATGAAATAAATGTATTGTGGTATGCTGATATAGTAAACTATATTGTGAGTGATATTCTATCACCTGATATAAAGAATCTACAACTAACGAAATTTATTTAAGATTCAAAATTCTATTTTTGGGATGACTCATATTTATTTAAATAGTGTAAATATCTAATTATAAGAAGGTGTGTGCCTTATGAACAAACTCAACAAATAATTGAAAGATGTCATGATTATGAACATGAAGTACATTTTGAAATAAATAGAACTGCATAAAATATTTTGCAAGCTGGATTTTATTGACCTACTCTTTTTAAAGATTTTAATGAATATATTAAAACATGCGATCGGTGTGAGCGAGTATGAAATATTTCTAGAAGAAATGAAATGCCTTTAAATTACACATTAGAAATTAAAATTTTAGATTTGTGGGGATTAGATTTTATGAGACCATTTATGCCTTCATTTAGATATTTATATATATTACTTGTTGTTGATTATATGTCCAAATGGATTGAAGCTATTGTTGTACCTAGATGTGATGCTTGGAGTGTTTCTACATTTTAATTAAGAATATTTTTACAAGATATGGAATGCAGAGAGTAATTATTACTGATTAAGGATCTCATTTTAAGAATAAGAGAATTGAGAAATTAACTAACAAATATGATATTATGCATAAATTCTCTACATTTTAGCATCCTCAGACTAGCACTCTAGCAGAGATATCAAATCGTAAAATAAAACAAAAATTTAGAAAAAGCTGTAAATCCTTATAAATTTGATTGGTCTGCTAGATTAGATACTACATTATGGGCATAAGAAAAAATTATATTAGAAAAAGCTGTAAATCCTTATAAATTTGATTGGTCTGCTAGATTATATACTACATTATGGGCATAAGAAAAAAATTATAAGACTCCTATAGGAATGTCTCCATTTAGACTTATTTTTGGAAAATCATGTCATTTACTAGTAGAATTGGAGCATAAAGCATTTTGGGCCTTTGACGAATTTAATTTTAATTTAAAGGATGCTGGTGAGAAAGGATTATTGCAACTCAATGAACTTGAGGAGATTATAAATGAAGCATATGATAATGCAAAAATCTATAAAGAGAAAATGAAATTATGACATGATGAGAAGATTATTAAAAATAAGTTTGAACCTGGACAAGAAGTTTTATTATATAATACAATATTGAGATTATTTTCAGGGAAACTAAAATCTAAATAGCTAGGACCATTTAAAGTGATTAAGATATATCATTATGAAACTATTGTAATTAAAGATCCTAACACTGGAAAGATATTTAAAGTTAATGGGCATCGATTGAAATATTACTATGAAGGACACATACCACAATTTAAAAAAGTTTTAATGTTAAGTCAACCCAATTAAACAAATAGAATGTCGGGGTGATGACGTTAAACCAAGTACTTTGTGGGAAGCAACCCAT
>NEWO01000309.1:368846-398323 GCA_003013225.1 Phalaenopsis aphrodite
TGTGCAAATTAATGAGTTGTATATGATAGAAAATGTTCCAATCTATCATTATATAAATTTCATTCATAATAGAGATTTAATGCAAGAATAATTTTCTGACAGATGAAAGTGATATTTGGGAAATGCAAGATGAAGGATATGTTAGTTTCTCTGCTTCATCACTTAATCCAATATCAAAGCAGTGTCATTTCTTCATTTTTAAAAAATTACTCCTTACTATGAGGATTAATAAAGTCACCAAAGAAAGTGCTATCTTAAACTACTGCATTCAATTGGAAAAGCCCATTGATGTAGGATGTATCATTTTTAAGTATGTTATAGGTATTATTACGGATGGGCCAATTTTTGGACTTAGTCATCCTTCCACAATTTTCTTACCTTGCAATAAATCTCAAGTTCTATATGAAAGTTGGGAAAAAGTTTTATTACCTTGGGAGCTCATGATTCCTATTGATGATACTTATGTTGGAAATGGGAATGAAGCTTTAGATGCTATCTTAGATCATTCATCACATACTTCAACTCCATTGTGTCAACAATAGTTGGAAGTTCACTTGCTTTGGAAAAGACATTGAAGAAAATTGAAAGAGAACTTCAGAGTATTACAAATGAAATAGAATACCTTAAATACCTTTTTGATCATAACGGAACATTTGAAGCAGGATTAGTGCGGATGTTCAGAAAAAAAGGATGGATTGAAGAAAATTTAATTGATCAATTCTTATACCAACCCTTCTATAATATGTATGTTCATTACCAGTTTATGAGATATATTAGAGGAGAAGAAAGAACTAAAGAAGCGGTAGGATAATTGAAGAATTTGGACTCTTTATTAATTTAAAATTCTTATATATTTAATGTAATTGTGTGGGTTTGATTTAGTTTGCTTTGCTTCAGAATTTTGAACTTATATTGTGTGTGTAGTTTTGTTTCAGCTTTTAATATTGTGGCTTGATTTTGACGCTGAATTATTATTTAGTTTACTTAAGATGTGTGAAAGTGTGATTAGAAAATATATTTGTAAAAGTGTGTTTCGTATATAAAAGTTAGTTTGTTGTTGTTTGTGAAAATGATTGTTTGTGAATTATTGTTAGATAAAAATTTGTGTGTAAAAATACTAAAAAGACTTTGAAGAAAATTGAAAGGAAATTGAAAATTGAGAGAATTTAAAAATGGAATTTTAGGCCTTCAGCACCGACGACACTGGCATGGGCGCCGACGATGCCCTCGACCCGAGAACTTGCTAAACCCCCTTATAATTTGCAATTTGCACCTTAAAACTCCATTTTTAACCTTTGAGTCACCTTCAACCTACATTTTTTGCACATAGGGCTCGTATTTTCTCAGACTTGGGGTGATTTAAAGGCAAAGGAACTTCGTATTTAATCTTTTCTAGCTAAGAGCTATACTTTGAGCTAAAAATTTTTTATTTTCATGAAGGATTTATCTCACATTGCAGAGATCCAAAAATTTTGGAATTTTTCGAGAGATTTTGAGAAAATCCTTTGGTGAAGAACTCTTACTTATAACATTTGAGTTTAAAGTGTTTTACATTGTGATTTTGGGTATCTTGGGATTTATTCAGATTTTTATCAAATTTTCTTAGATTTACCATGGCACCTCGAATGATCAAAGGAACAAGAAAAGTTGACTATGACAAAAAAAAATTTGTTAGCTTAAAAGCTAGTGCTCGTTTTCATAATCTGCTTGAAAATAAAAAAGAGATTCTGGATCGTGGTTTTAAAAATCTAGGTGGAGAAGTCGAACGATTAATCAATGCTCGGCAGTGGGGAAATTTTTGTTATTTTACTACCGATGTGATTATTGACGTAGTGATGGAATTCTATGCCATATTTAAAGAGTCTTCTGATGATTTTTTTTTTCATGGGAAAAGGTGCAGTTTTCTCCAAGAAAAATAAATGAGTTTTATCAGTTGGAAGATGTTTACAGTTTTTAGTATAAATCATTTTCTTCTACGAATGAGGCTTTGGATGAGGTTATTTATTTTCTTACCGATGGAAGAGGAACCTAGAAAGTGAATAATGGAGTTAAAGTAAACTTTTCTCTTTCTATGCTTAATGTCGTATCTAAGGTCTGACACTATTTTATTTCCGAAAGAATGATACCAACAAATCATCATAGTGTGGTTACAAAGGATAGAGCTGTTCTAAACTTTTGTATCCAACAAGTCATGAGAATAAATGTAGGCTCTATTATTTATATGAACAATCGATCTATTGCTTTTGGAGAGACCATTAGTGGATTGGCACACCTTGCACTTATCTTCTCACTTAGTGAAAAAGGAGGAGTTGATTATAGACCAGAGGAAGAGAGGATTGTGCCTCTAAAACCTATTGGGCCTGCCAATATTAAGACATATGAATCTCATGCTGGATGGAGATCAGGAAGTAAGACCAAAGATATTCCTTCAACTTTGAGGATCCTTACTAATGACCTACCAACCTAGAACTATTAGAACAGATGATGATCCTACAGGGAGATATATTAAGGATGGATCATAAAATGAAATACATGGAGGCCAGAAGTTCTCACACTGATGATTTGATAAGGAAAAATTTTGAATATGATGCTGCTTATGATGATGCAATGGTCAGATACATGAACGATGATCATTCAGTTTAGTTTCCTACTCACTCTATCCTTACTCCATATCAGCATCAGAATTTGAATGTGGAAGAAGAAAAAGAAGACGATGAAGAATGATGATATGTTAGTTTGATATTTTCTTTTAGTTTATGTTTGATTTTACTTTATTATGTTGTAGTTTTTTTTTAATATTGTTGAGACTGTTTGTTGTTAAATTGTGAGACTCTGTTTTGTTGTATTGTGAAGTATAGATTTTAAAATAGTTTGTTATTTGAAATTCAGTTTAGTTCTGTTGTTAGTTTTAATATTTTGTTAAATGTATTGTAATTAACTCTTTCTCGGCAGACTTTATATGTATTATGTGGAATTTAATGCTTTAAGTCTTGTAGCTTATCATATTAGCACCTGCAATATTTTAGAGATAAGTTTCAAATCAGAGCCTTCAACAGTATGTCTTTTTTTACGTATTTAATGTTTTCTTTCACCCTTTATTTTATTAAGTTCTTCTTGCTAAATAATTTAAAAATTTAAGTTTTTGGAAGGGGAAAGAAATTCTTTTTAAAAGAAAGACACTTAATTTTATTTGTCCTCACTTAGCTATATTTTCAAAAAATTTAAATTTAACATGACATTTGGTATTAGAGGTTAACTTTAGATAAATATATTTATGTTTCTAAATATATAGTAAGCTTAAATAAAAATTTTCAATAATCAAGGTTAATTTTAGAGATTAAGATATTTGGTATAGAGAATAAGACTTATTTTTTCTATTTTAAGTAAAGAAATTTGTATTTTCGAAGTATTAAAAATCTTTGAGATTCATGTAAAAAGAAAAGAATAAAACTTTATAAAATATTTAAGCTAAAATAAATTTTTTAAGTGAAGGAATGTGAAAAGTTTTTAACTTTAAGAAGAGGATAATGAAGTTCAAAATCATTAAAGGCTATCCAGATATAGTAATCCTCATAAAAAAAAAGAAAAAGAAAAGAAAAGAAAAGAAAAGAAAAAAAATAATAATAAAAAAAAGATTGAAAAAGATCCTGAAAAGAAAAGAAAACGATAATGCGGGGAAAAGCTTAAGGAGATATCTAATTAAAAATTGGCCTCACTTGAATCAACTAAAAGAAGAAAACTTGACCACATTTTCTAAACTTATATTTGAGTATTAACTTATTTAATAGTAAAGTTTTATGAAATTCTTTTTCATATGGATATTCTAAGTGGCTTTAATATGAATGATTTGAATTTTTTTTTGAAAAAAATAGAGAATAAAATATCTTAGACTTGACTACTAGATATTCTTATATCCTCTGTATTAAGTGGAGTTTTTTTGAATTTTCTTCTTTATTTATGTTATTGTATTTACTGGACTTAAATATGAAAATCTAGAAGGTAAATTATTTACCATAAGTCATATTTTTCTGTAGTAGTGAAGTTACCTGAGGACAAGTAACATGTAAGTTTGGGGGATTTTAATACACCAAAAATAAATGCATTTTTAGACCCACATTTTATACTCGTGTTTTGTGATATTGCACTAGAATGGAAGGTATTTTTATTATTTTCTTGTAGGTTGTTGATTTTTAGGACTTGGAGCAAAAAGGAAGCAGAAAGGATGAAATTTGGAGTCAAAATAGAGAAGTTGGAGATTTGTTCAGTACCGACGGTGCCGTTTGATAGGGAATAACAGAATTGATTTTAGAACACTGGCGCCGACGGTGCCAGAATGGGCGCTGATAGCGCCAATGTCGGTTCAGCCCCCATTTCTAAAAGATTTCGTGAATTTGGACATTTTTTGAAGTGTTTTTAGATGCACCTATTGGAGAACCAACTCTAGGCTATTTTTGGTGCTAAAATTGACCAGAAAAGGGGCTCCTCCTAAATCAACCTTTCTTTCAACCGCCACACCTCGCCTCCATACACTTTTTCCATCTTCATTCCATCACCATTCAGGAGTCTATTGGTGAGTTATCTTTAAGAGTTTAGAGGTTTTGTAGTGAGCTAAAGTGTGAATTCTTTTCTAAGAGTGTTGGAGAAGGAGAAAAGTGAGAGATTTCTTCTTCCTACATTTCCTAGGAGAGGCTACAAGGGATTTGCGTTGAGAATGAATTTTCAAATAAGTGTTGTTTGTTTATTAGTGTTGTATGAACTTTTGTTTATATATGAAATTTGTGTTTTGTTGTATCTTTCTCTTGAAGTCTGAGTAGTTTTCTTTATCTTTCTCCCTACTCTGAGATATGGTAAAATGAAAAAATAATATGGATGTGCCAATGTTAAAATATAAAATAAATTGTGATGATTTCTTAATTGCGAACTTAATCTACTTTTCGATCTGGCCAATTGAATTGGTAAAATGTGTTGTGAAACATATGATCGGAGAAATGGTGTATGAGTTCTACAATAGAGTGAGGATCATATTTGATTTCATGAAGGAGATTTTTGTTCATGGAATTAACTGCAACTAAAAAAAGAAATATTTTGTTGAGTGTAGAATTGAAGATTTTAGGGTTACAGGCTAAAATCCCCAATTCGTTCTTAGTGTTTAAAAACTAAAGCGAGAGTTAGCCTTCAGGTTTAGGGAACTGGGAGCTCTGGAGTTGGAGCCAGTATTCTCCTAACCTAGCCATATATTTAGGGACTAAACCTGGGATTAGCTAACGATTTTCTATAACACTGTATGAGGTTGAAAATTAAAACTGCTCCTATTTGGCACAATACATATTATAACCATTTATCTCACTTGATTTTACCAAAATCTCACTATATTGGGAATGATTGACCAAAGAAAAATATATTGAGATTTGCATAACTATTTTATACAATTTTTTATGATAATGCAATTTTAAAAAATCCATTTTTGATGTTTTATTGAATGAATGATGAAATAGGGTCATTCGAGCAAAAAGATGCAAAAAAGAGCAAATTTGGAGCAAAAAGGACCAAAATGTGAACAACTGAATGAGGGCGCCGACAGCACCTTCGACCCCGCCGATGGCGAGATTTTCCCGAGACTCCTGAATTAATTCATTAAAAAGGTCCGCTGACGACGCCCTCAAGGTCGCCGATGGCGAGCTCGGCGGTTATGACCAACTAGTCTTTGGATGAGGAAAAATTTTAAAGGGATGCTTAGGCAACTCTTGGGAAAGCTTATCCACAATTTTAAAAGAACATTTTGGCCAAAAATTGAAAAGACTCTGGAGGTTCTGGAGGGGGAGAGACTCAAAATTGAAGTGTAAAACAAGTGTAGAGAGTCTAAATTATGAGAAATTCTTCAAGAGATTGTGAGAGTGGAGGGAAAGTGAGAGATTTCTTCCTCCTTGTAGCTTCAAAGAGGAATTTTGTGTGCTGTAAAGAAAGGAAGAGATTCAGAGGAACTTCAAGGAGTTTTCTTGGGGAGAAATTAGAGATAAGTTTATTTATTATTGTAGTTTGTATGACTTTGATTTTATATATTAATTGCGATTTTTTTTGTTTTTTCCCCATGAGATCTGAGTAGTTTTCTCTATCTTTCTCCTTGGCTTAAGATTTGTGAAATGGTGATTTGAATTAGTGAAGCCATGAAAATGTTTAAGAAATTGTGATGAACTTTTCACTTCGATCTTAATTTGCTTTCAATTTGACAAATTAATTTATTAAAATATGTTGAGTTTTACATCTAAAGTGAAGATTACATCTAAGATTTAGAGAGGTCAAAGCTCTTGGAAGTTCGGTGCAAATAAATAGGGAAATATTATTATCGGGCATAGGACTGGAAATTTTAGAGTGACAGACTAAAATTCTCAATTCGATCATATCATTTGGGTGCTGAAGTATAGATGTTAGCCCTCAGGTGAGGGAAACGTTGGAGCTCCGAAATGAGAGTCGGTATCCTCCCAGCCTAGCCGCAGATTCAGTAAACAAGCATAGGATTAGTTAATGTTCTTTATGCCTGGACCAAAGAGTAAAGAATAGGTATGCTCCTATTTGACACAATATAATTTGATCTAATTCACTTTATCCATTCACTATAATTTCTTGACAATGAGAAGGATGCTTTCTTATATATTGAATATTATATTTGAACCTTCATTAGTATCATTAGTTATTTAATAGTTATTAAAATTACATATTTATTTTATTTGCCTATTAGTGACAGATAAGCAAATTGAACTTCATTATTGTAATTAAATTATTGTTTTTCCAAAATATTAGTTCGTAGTTCTAATCTTACTTCATGTGGGATCGATATCTAGGACTCCATTAGAGCCCTATGTTACTTGAGCGATGACCAAACGAAAATATGTTGAGATTTTCATACCTTTTTTATATTAATTTTGATGATATTGCACTTTAAAGAAAGGTATTTTTAATATTTAGTTGTAGGAATGATGAATTAGGGTCATTGGAGCAAAAAGATGAAGAAATGAGCAAATTTTGAGCAAAAAGGACAAAAATGTGAAGAGCGGCGAGATTTTCCCGAGACTACAGGAAAAAAATTATCTAGAAGCCCGCAGATAGTGCCCTCGACGCCGGCGGCGGCGAGATTTTCCCGAGACTACAGGATAAAAATTATCTAGAAGCCCGCCGACGGTGCCCTCGAGGCCGCTGACTGTGAGATCGACGGTTATGCCTACTCAAGCTTTGGATGAGGCCAAATTTTGAAGGGCTGCTTAGGAAACTCTTAGGAAAGCTCATCTTCAACTTTAAAAGAACATTTTGGCCGAAAATGGAAGAAGTCTAGGAAGTTTAAGGAGTCTAAAGTGTGCTAGAGGCCTTGGAGGTTACCATTAGAGTGTAACAGTTGTGAGGAATTCTTTGAGAGATTTTAAGAGTGGAGGGAAAGTGAGAGATTCTTCCTCCTTGCTACTTCGAAGAGGAATTCTGTGTGCTGTAAAGAAAGGAAGAGATTCAGAGGATCTTCAAGGAGTGTTCTTGGGGAGAAATTAGATATAAGTTTTTTACTTTTTTGTAATTTGTATGACTTTGATTTTATATATGAATTCTGAGTTTTGTTGTGTTTTCCCCATGAGTTCTGAGTAGTTTTCTTTGTCTTTCTCCTTGTCTTGAGATTTATGAAATGGTGATTTCAATTGATGAAGCCATGAAAATGTTTAAGAAATTGTGATGATCTTTTCACTTAGATCTTAATTTACTTTCAATCTGGCCAATTGATTTGTTAAAATATGTTAAGTTTTACAACTAAAGTGAAAGGTAAATCCAAGATTCAAGGAGGTCAAAGCCCTTGGATGTTGGGTGCAAATAAATAGGGAAATATTATTATCGGGCGAAGAATTGGAGATTTTAGAGTGACAGACTAAAATCCCCAATTCGGTCCTATCGTTTGGGTGATGATGTGTAGATGTTAGCCCTGAGGTGAGGGGAATGTGGGAGCTCCGAAGTGAGAGCCGATATCCTCCCAGCCAAGCTGCAGAATCAGTAACCAAGCATAAGATTAGTGAATGTTTTTTATGCCAAGACCAAAGGATAAACAATATGTATGCTCCTATTTGGCACAATAGAAATTGAACTAATTCATTTTATCCATTCAATATAATTTCTTGACAAGGAGAAGGATGCTTTCTTATATATTAAATATCACAATTACACCCTACTTTCTATCATTAGTAACTTATTAGTTATTAAAATTATCTATTTATTTCAATTGCCTATTAGTGACAGATAAGCATATTGAAAGTCATTGTTGTGATTAAAGTCTTACTTTTCTAAAGTCTTAGTCCATAATTCTAAACAACTCTCTATGGGATCGATATCTAGGACTCCATTAGAGCCCTATATTACTTGAGCGATACGTATACTTGTGTTGACAAATTTGACTTTAACATTATTGAATATTATAATTATACATCTTAACCAAATCAAACACATCTATAAAGTCGTGATCAAGTCTTTGGACACAGTTGCTGTAAATTAAATCTTCTAGTAGCGTCATCAAATTCTTGTATTTGTCGATTACAAAAAAAAAGTCGGTAAAGCGATACGTATACTTGCATTGATAAGTGTGAATTTATGATTATTAAATATTTATTACATACATATTTATCGAATCTATAACTATTATAAAGTTTTGGTACAGTTGCTAAGGAATTAAATCTTTTAGTAACCGTATTAAATACTTGTATTTTTAAGCATATATAAAGTCGCGGTCAACGATGCTTTTCACATAAGAAATCTTCATCACATAAAAATATTTAAATAGTATAGTAGTTACTGTTTAAACTTTGCATTTCAATTTTTCTAATAGTTAAGTAATTTAGTTTTGATAATATCTCATCATTCAAAATTAGTGACAGTAGTTTCATTTTACTTTATGTGAATTTCCTAGTAAACTTATAATCTCAAATTTAAACCTTCCCCGTGGGATCAATATTTGAGACTTAAATATAAAGTCTTTTATTACTTTATAATGATATGTATACTTGCGTAGAATCCCAACATAAATTTCTTAAATGTCTTAATTATACTTAGAGCACCAATTTTTTGGCATCGTCACATAGCAAGGTCAACTCTATATATTTTACACAACTATATCACAAAAATTTTGGGATCACCACTATCTTTGGGGCACTGCATTCACTACACACACATCTTTTATGCCTCTGGCTCTATGGCACGCCTACCAGTCGAGTCACTACCTGCATGACACACCCATCTTTCGGACCTATGTTTCAACGACATGCCCATCCCTTTTAGTCTCTACCACATTGGCACACCTTCCTCAGGCCGCTACCACCACAACACACACATTTATTTTGGTCATTGCTGCCTTGGCACACCTTTCTGGGATGTTTCCACCACAACACTCTTATCCTTTTTGTTCACTTCGACCTCGACATACCTACTTCCGGCCACTGCCACCACGGCCGCCCATACCTTTTGGTCACTAGCGCCTCGACACCCCTTTCTTAGGCTCATGCCTCCATGACACACCCATCCTCAGGTCACTACCACTATGGAACAACCATTTGTTTGGGCCACTTCCTCCACGACACACCCATCTCTTGGTCACTGACGCCACAACACACCCATTTTTTTGGTTTGTTGCCACCACGGCATGCCCATCTTTTTGTGAGTCAGTGCCCCATGAAATACTCATCACTTATGTTATTCGACTGTTTACACTCACATTTACATGTTTAAATTGGTAGCAAGCTATGATCGTTAAGAGAGTAATCCCGTATCAGTCGCAATGCCTTAACGAGCATTGCTTGCTGAGTCGATCCTGAAGAGCAATGTGAGTTAAGTTATCGGGATTGACATGTGTATGACTGTGCTAAGGATCCAGTGGATCAAACCTGTGTCACCTCTCTTTGTGACACCCTTTAGTTCATTCAGATTTTTAGGATGGGGTTGGCATGAATGCCCCGTCAAAGTCATATTATAACTAGTCTTACACCACACTTAGGCACGAAGTTATGAAACTCTTCCTTAGATAGTATGCTTGGCTTGGATTTAGAGTGTTAAGAAATCTTTCTGATACATGGATATTGTTCTTTGTTGGGTTAGTTGTCCTAGCCAGACATCCTTCTTTTACATTATGCTTGTGGTGTAACTGCATGCTTCATATGAATGGTATGTGATAGGGTGCTTATCTGTAGGGAGTCATGCCTATCTATATGCACACACACAGATACCACTATGAGGGGGGAGCCTGTGATGATTTCTGACCCTTTTGCTAGCAGGTGCTACTTAGTTCTCCCACTTGTAAGTCATGGCTCATTTTACATTTCTATGTATGTGGGCTGTCCCACTAAAAGTTGTTTTCATGCAGGATTAAGTCTTTTCTTTTCCAATATACTTTTAGACTCTAGGAGACTCATGTTACAAAAATAAGGTGCAGGAACGGGTTCCGAGCCATTTGTCTTTGGAACCACGTGGAGGGAACTAAGAGCTGATGCTCGTGCCCTGTATCTTAATTTTGCATTTTTTATATTGATGTATACAATTAGGAGATGACATGTAAATGTGGAGTTCGACTACCTTTTTCTTTTCTAGGATATGTTGCCAGCCCAGCGACACCGGCCTTTTATTATTTTATTTGGCTTATTTTACTATCTTTTATATGCCTGTATGCCTATTTGTGTGACTATTTGCCTTATTTCTGTATGTGATCTAGGATTTCATGATGTAATATAGGCTCATTATGACATAATATGCTAATTTTTAGACATAAAAATCCTAATAAAATATTCAAGATTATTAAACTTTAGGATTAAAAATCTTCACTTTTATTTCCTGCATATTTTAATAGGACCTCCACACTACTTAAGGACCGCTCTAAATAACAGCATTTATATTTTCATGTCTCGATGAGAAGCACTCGTGCTTGTCTAACTCGGTTGCCCCAACATATCTTTTATATAGGTGGTTGTCTAGTGTGTCGAAAGTGTCAGGAGGCTCATTGACCCATATGTGGTATAAGTCCTTTCTTTTGGAGTGTTTCCAGCTTTATAGCTGAACCTCCCTTTCTCTTCTTTTCCGAGGCATCCTTGCCACTTCAGTAGGTATATGACCCAACTCTTAGAGCTCTAGCTTATAATCATAGGATAAAGTTTCTTTCCACTGACCTTAGGGCTACCAAGTTCCCCGTGGATGATGGAATTTATGGATTGTTACCAGGGATCTCAGGACTTGTTAGGTTGACTAACTTCATGACCAGGTAAACTTAGGGTCCTAGTAGCTGTGGATGATAGGTCCGTGGTACCTGACCTAATTACCTCTACTTTCTTGGAATATTCTACCTTCCTATTGTTGAGTCATTTTGAGCCCTGTCACTCTTTTGACTTCGTCCATGTCATCTTTATGGCCTGATGCCAATAAGCTACCTATCATTTGGGATACAATTATTTTTCCTCCACACTTATGACCCAAACTTGATTTAATGTGTTGGGATACACTCGTTGAGATGATTTATGGTTTTTTTGTTGGCTCAGTATACAGATAAGCCACTACCCATTCACAATGTGAGAAACAAACTCTCCAACTGATGGCTTAGCGTGAGCTTTGAAGCATCGGGACTGAAAGTTTAAGCTCAAAATTGGGCTTCCACAATGGAGATCAATGGGGGAAAATGGTGGCAATGAGCTTAGGAGTTCTTGAAGAGTGTCTGAAAGCAATTGGACAGAGTTTCCTAAGGGAATTCAACACTCTCCTCTCTTTGGCCATGGAAGGGTTGATTAAATAGAGGAGCTTAAGGGGAGCTGAGGGCTAATTGATGAGCGTAAAATGGTGCTTAAGTGGAGGGCTAAAGAGCTCTAAAGAGACATTAGGATGAGCTGGCCTATGAGGCTAAAATTCGGTTTAAATTTGAGCTTAGAGGTCTTAGTTTTAGTTTTTTCTTGCCACTAGGCCAACTGACAAGGCCAAGGGTGATGGCCATAAGGTCAGGTGAGCCAGGGGGAGGCTTAATTATAATTTACTCCCAACGGTAAGTGATGATGGAAGAGATTTTTGGTTAAGGCCCAAAAATGGGATAAGATCCCTTAATTTAGGGATCCATTGGTCCATAGCTTACTTGGGAAGTTTGATATTGTTTAGCGTGGTCAATAAGGTGCGCGTTGTGGCTATGGAGACCTTAATTTGGTGACTTTAGATGGCTAAGTCAATTCTTGTGCATGGGTCCAATTTGGGTCTAAAAGGCTAAAAGTTTTGGTTTGGGTTAGGCTAGCCATGGCTTTGAGCTAAATTGATTAATCAAAATTGTGTAGATGATTGTAATGAAGATTTTTACTGAAGGATTGAAGTCATTTTAAGGTCAGTTGAATGTTCAATTTGAAGTATTTTGGGATTTTGGTCAATTTGTGGATGTTGAACTAAACTTGGGTCTAGGTTGAGCTAAGGTTGGTCTAAGTTCAAATTGATAGTTGGAAATGGTCCATAGGAATGTCATAAGAAGTTTTCAACATAAATTGGGTCTCAATTTTGGGGTTAGTTCATTCAATTTGGTGGAATTTGAAGACAGCCAATTTGGGGCAAATGTGAGGATTTTTGGGCTTGGGTTAAAATTAAGTGAAATTGAGGCTTCACCAAGGCCAATTGAAAGTTCAATTTGGTGTGTAGGAGCATTTTGAAGAGTTTATAATTCAAATTGGGGCAAATTAAGTAGGCTATGGGGTTTAATTAGGTGAGATTAGGTCTTAGGGCAAAAATTTAAGGTTTTGATTTGGATCAAAATTGAGCTCAATGAATGGGCTAATTTGGCTTTAATATGGTTTGGATTAATCATATGAAAGTTTCATTTGAGTTTGGAATTTAAATTGAGGGGACTTGGGTCAAAACTTATGGTCATTTCAAACGAATTTGGGGAATTTCGATCTTTAAAGGCAATTTAGGGGTTTTGATCAAAATGGTCACATTAGCCAAATTGTGTCCAATTTGAGGGTCCAAATTCGTTTTCAAGAAACTTAAGATGATCTTTAAGGTTTTGGAAAAGTTAGAGGTGTGAGGGGTATTTTTGTAATTTTGACAAATTTTGGGGGTATTTTGGTAATTTTCACAATTTTGGGTGGTTTTGGGAAATTTGGGTATTTAGAAATTGTTTGAAGTTATTTTTGAACAAATTTAGAAATTTTGGGTGAAATTGGGATTTTTGGCCAAATTTGGGATTTGGGGGTGTTTAGGTAATTTGGGTAGGTTTGGGGGTAAAAAAGGCCAAATTGGAAACTTTGGTACAAGAGCTATGGACCAATGAAAGTTCCATTTGGGTCCTCTATGTACTGGTCATAACTAAACCCTATCCTAGGGCTAGTGGGTCTAGGGGACCACCTACATGAGTCTCCCAAAAGATCGAGGGAACAAAGTCAACAAATTAATGTTTAAGGTTGTGTATAGGTGATAGTTAGTGTAGTGAGTGAACTGGCTCCAGACCAACACCCAAAGTCAACCCTAAGGTCAAATAGTCCTATGGGGACTCTTCTTTAGATCCTCCAAACTGACCCCATTGAATAAGTGCTAAAGTTTATGATAAATACGTGGAACTTCAAGTTGAGCAGAAAAGAGTTTAGAATTTATAGTGGTGAGGGTTCCTTTCTAGTTTTCTAAGAATAGTTAACAAGAAAGTCTTATGGCTAGACCTCAGGCAACTAAAGAGGGAAAACTATACCTTAACCAAAAGTGTGGTCTACACTCGTGAAAACATATATTTTAAATGGGCAGGTGATACTTTCAAATCAAGTTCAGGTAGTTTAATACTTGAAGGAATAATATTTTTATTATCATTTTCCAACAAATCTAAAGTTTCAAATTTGTCCTGAATATAATCTAAATTATCTTCTTTTATTTCATTCTCATTCTCACAATATTTTTCTTGCTTTAATTTTTTTATAAACACTTTCTTAAACTACTCATTACTCAGAAAATCAGAAACTTTCATTCTAAAACATTCATTATCTTTTTCTATTTCAGGATATTTCATAGCTTTTGTAATAATAAATGTTACTTCTTATTCATTAACTCTCATTATTAATTCTCCTTTTTACAAATCTATCACAGCTCTCCATGTTGCAAGAAATGACCTCCCCAAAATAATAAGAATCTCTTTATCTTCCTCCATATCTAATACTATAAAGTTTACAGGAAAAATAAATCTATCCACTTTTAGTAATACATCTTCTATAACTCCTTTAGGATAGGTTATTGATCGATCAGCTAACTAAAGAGTTACAATTGTAGGGGAAATCTCTCCCAACTCTAAACGTTTAAAAATTGATAGAGGCATAAGATTGATACTCGCTCCTAAATCACATAAGGCATTTACATAAAACTTTTCACCATCGCAGAAGGTATAGTAAAATTACCAGGATCTTTTAACTTTTTAGGAAACTTTTTTTGAATAATAGCGCTACAGTCTTCACTATGTGCAACAGTCTTCATTGAGCGCTACAGCCCAAGAACCAAAAAACTAATTTTCCTGGTTAAGAAAACCTTCAAAAAATTCAAAAAAACTAACAATTAGTCCAAAACCCCAATGAAAAGAAAGGTTAACCGTAAACTTTTAAAGAATTCCAAAAAATTTGCAAACGGTTAACCTTAATCCTCCAACTCAAACAATGAAGAAAACAAAGTAAGGAATTTTTTAAAGGAACTTGTATTTGTTCACGTTCATTATGGTCACTTTTAATCTCTTCCTTCTCCTCATCAACTTTGGTTTCTCTTTAGATTCTGATTTCAACTTCTTTTCCACTTCGTAATTGAATAGCTCTAAGTTTCTCATTATTTTGATCTTTTGGATTTACTTCCACAGCACTCAGAAGATTTCCCGAATGTCTGTTACTAAGTGCAGTAACAATATGTCCTAATTGAATTTCAATATTTCTAATAGCATCCCCTTGATTTTGTATTTGATTTCCCATATTCAACATTAATTCGTCCATCGTCAACTTCTTTTCCTTAACATGTAGGTTAGGTTCATAGTAAAATCAAGGAGGATAATAAGGTCGATATTTAGGATTTCCTTGGTTGTTGCAATTTTCTGAGGGATTCATCGAATTGTTATAATTATTCCAACTAAAATTCGGGTGATTTTTCCATCTAGGATTGTAATAATTAGAATAAAGACTATTGTTTCGATTATTTATAGCATTCAAATTTTCATAAGATGATTGAGTATCAATTAATTGCCCTAGTGAATTTTCCTCTAATACTGGTGGCATTTGAGAATAGTTTGCTCTAATTTGATAAATCTTATTTGATATAGCAGAAATTTGAGATGCTACATTAAACATTGCATCAGATTCATGTACTAGCTACTCTTTTAGGATTTACCCATTTAGACGGCCATTGAAAATTTTTAGTAGCCATTTCTTCTATTAAAGAGTATGCTTCATCAAAAGGTTCTGACATTAGCGATCCACTTGCAGCAGCATCTATAATAGATCTAAGTGATCCTACTAATTCATTGTAGAAATTTTGAATTATTAACCAATCTGGTAAAGCATGGTGTGGACATTTCTAAGGGGAAACTTAAATCTTTCCCAGGCTTCATATATCGATTCCCCTTCAAACTGACAAAAAGATGTAATATCGTTTCTAGGCTTAGTGGTTTTTTAGGGTAGAAAATATTTAGCCAAAAATTTTTGTGATAGTTCTCCCCATGTTCTGATAGACCCAGGTGCTAATGAATTTAACCAAGCTTTAGGTTTAACCCTTAACCAAAATGGAAAAATTCTAAGCCTAACAACATCATTAGACAATCCATCATATTTAAAAGTAGAACATATTTCAAGAAAACTAGTAAGATGTAAGTTAGGACCTTCAGTAGGTGTTCCTCCAAACTGATTATTTTGTACTATTTGGATAATAGCATATTTAAGCTCAAATGAAATAGTAGTATCATCAGGATTTTGAATAGTTAAGTGAAGTTCATCTGTTGTGGGATTAGCATAATCTTTTCAAAGTCTTTCTCAACTTTAATTTATTTGATTATCTAAGTTATTTGTCATTTTGCTCAAATTTTTAATTTCCTTCTGTTTTTTTCAAATTTTTCTAATAGTATGTTCTAATTCTGAATCATAAGGTACTAAACCTTCATATTCAACATTTCACATAAACAAATAAAATAAACAAAGAAAAATTTCTTGAAAATAATCTTAAATATAAATTATTATATATATATTTTTTATTTTGGATTTTATAAAATTTTTTCTTTTTGATTTTTTAATATTTTATCTCAAAATTTCCTAATTTACCAAATCTATTTAATTTATCGTTACCTTCCCTGGCAACGGAGCCAAGAACTTGATCCCAGAAAATATATTTGTGTAAAGTTTATAAAGTTGACTCCGCTTTACAACGGTGCCAAAATTCTCATGTGATATTTTATGAATAATAACGTTAAGCACTTAATATTAGGATTCTACGCAAGTATATATATCGTTATCAAGTAATATAAAAATTTCTATTAAAGTCCCAAATATCGATCCAACGAGGAAGGTTTAAATTTGAAATGATAAATTAACTATGAAATTCACAGAAATATAACAAAATTACTGTCACTAATTTTGAATGTTTAAGATACTATCAAAACTGAATTATTTACTATTAGCTAAATTTAAATGTAATGATTAAAATAGTAACTACTAAACTATGTTTATGTGATGAAATTTTCTAATATGAAAAAGCATCTTTCCCACTACAATGAGTTTTTGGTGAAATGTGATTGATATAAATAGTTTAAATATGTATTGTGCCAAATAGAAGCAGTTTTAATTCTCTACCATGATTCATTGTTATAAAAAATCATTGGTTAATCTCAGGTTTAGTCCCAAAATTTGTGGCTAGGTTAGGAGGATACTGACTCCCACTCCAGAGCTCCCACTTCCATTCACCTGAAGGCTAACTCCCGCTTTAATTCTTAAACAATAAGATCGAATTGAGGATTTTAGTCTGTCACCCTAAAAATCTCCAATTCTACACCCAACTATGTATATATCCTATTTATTTGCTCTTATTTCCATGAATGAAATACTCCTTCATGGATTTAAATGTGCTTCTCACTCTGTTGTAGAACTCATACTCCATTTTTGGATCATATCTTTCATAACATATTTTAACAATTCAATTGGCCAGATTGAAAGGTAAATTAAGAATGGAGTTGAAAATTCATCACAATTTATTCTATATTTTAACATTGGCACATCAAAATTATCTATTCATTTCACCATATCTCAGAGTAGGGAGAAAGATAAAAGAAACTACTCAGACTTCATGAGAAAGGTACAAAAAAATACAATTTTTATATAGAAAAGAAGTTAATGCAACAATAATAAACAAATAGAACTTCTCTAAAACTCTTTCTCAAAGTAAATCCCTTGTAGCCTCTTTTAGGAAATGTAAGAAGAAGAAATATCTCAGTTCACTTCCTCTCCAACACTCTTAGAGAAGAATTTGCTCTTAAACTCACCACAAAAATTCAAAACTATAAAGAAAATAAAAGATTAATGGCGTGGAATGGCGAGAAGAAAGTGGAAAGCGATCAAAGGTTGCAACAAATGACCTCTTTACTGATCAATTTCAGCTCTAAATAGAGCTTAAGGTCGGTTCTCCAATAGGTGCATCTAAAAACACTTCAAAAAGCTTCTATATTCATCAAATCTTCTAGAAATAGGACCTGCACCGACATTCGTGCCGTCGATGCCTATTCTGCCACCTTCGGCGATAGTGGTCCATAAATAAAATCCATGCTCTCTTTCAAACGGTGCTGTCAGCGCTGAACATTTCTTAAAAAATTCCATTTTGACTCCAAATTCCATCCTTTTTGCTTCATTTTTCTTTCAAGTCCTAAAAATCAACAATGTGCAAGAAGACATGAAAAATACCTTTCTTTAAAGTGCAATGTCACAAAAAATAAGTATAAAATATGGGTTTAGAAATGCATATATTTTTGTTCTATCAGCAACTTAAGATGCAGTTTGACCATACAAGTTTTATAGAAGAAGCGGACAAGACAATGTATCTGAGGAACATATGGATTAAAGAAGATTTAATTATAGTTACTAATCATTGTCTCTTCTTTCAGATATACATTCTAAATGCTGAAGGTGAAACTAATGAGAGGCCAAAATTCATTCCACCAACTCGAGAATGAAATTAAGTTCGTAGTTTAGTGTTTGTGTGTTTAGTCTTTCATTAATGTTAAGTGTATTTAATATGTTATTATGTGATAAATATCTTGTGTTTGTATTAGAAATTTTCTCATCCAAGACTATTTGGATTGAGAGCCTATGTATTTGAAAATGTTTGTAATCATTCATGATTGAATATAAGTGTTTTATTTGTGTGAAATTTCATGTTATTGTGTGTTGAATTGAATTAGGTAAGATTAGTGAATCTTGAGTATGAGGAGAGTTAAGAGGGAAAGAAATAATATATAAAGTGTTATGAGACCATGTAGGGTTGGTTGACTTAGGCTAGGGGTTCATTTCACTTAAATCAAAAAAATCAAAATTTGTTCACTAGCGTCTAAGCGCCAATACTGGTGCTTAAGTGTTTTATAAACTAAGATACATGCACCTAAGCGCCAAACCATTTGTGCTTAAGTGTTGGTTCACAAAATCCTGTTCGTGAACGGCTTTAAGTGCAAAATAAGTCCAAAAACACCATTACCAAACCTTGTCGTCGTATTCAACCTTGAAATTTTGTAATTTTGGAGCTAGGGCTTACATTATTTGAAAATGTTTTAGAGATTTAAAGTAAAAAATGCTAGATTTGATATCCTTGAGCTAAGAGCTTCACTTCTATGCAAAAAGTTTTTATTTTCATCTTGTATTTTGGGCACATTCACAAGCTACATGAAATTCACTATTCATGGTGAAAATTTGAGAAAAATCTATTGAAAATGCATGGATTTGTTAGTTTAAGCTTTAAGGAGTTTAGTATAGAAATTTGGAGTTGAATGTGGAATTTATTTTAAATTTTATACAATTCGTTTTAGAAATGGCACCAAAAATGAAGAGGAGTACGGGGAAGGATCCATTTGATTTAACTAAGTTTGTCAGTTTGAGAGTTCGAGATCGATACAATGATGCACTGAAATAAATAAAACTGATTCCTGAGTTGTGTTTTAAAAGTCCGGCAGGAGTTGTTGAAGATTTGATTGTTCACCGCCATTGGAAGCGGTTCTGTTTCTTTTATTGTCACTGTGATTTCTGTTGTGCGGGAGTTCTATGCGAATCTCCTTGAAGCTGATGAAGGAGTCGTGGTAAGGGGAAAGACAGTCTCTTTTTCCCCTAAGGCAATTAATCAGTTTTATTAATTACCCTCGAGTACTTTGTGTTTTTATTCAAATTGTAGTCCTATGAAAGAGAAGTTAGATGAGATTATTTCATCTTTGACTGATGGAAGAGGGCTTTGGAAGATTACAAATGAAAGAAGAGTAAACTTTTCTACTTCAAAGTTGGATGCCACTTCAAAGGAATGATGATACACCTAAAATATATAGTGCTTTTAGACACATTTTTATACCTATTTTTTAGATATTGCACTTTAATGGAAGGTATTTTTGTGTTTTTTTTGTGCTTAAGCGCCAGTGGCAGTTATTAGATGAGTAAATTTTATTTTTGTGAATTTTGAAGAGTTTTTTGAGACACCTATTGGCTTAATAGGTGGTTACAACCACCATTGACAAAAATTATTGTGAAAGGATGTTTCTCTTGGGGAAATACATCAAATCAAGATATATTTTGAAGAGATACCAAGGCACCTTTTAGAAAATTATAAAAGAAAGAAGATTGGGACTTTGAAAGGGGTTCTGAAAGTACTGGAAAAGTTTTAAATGTTCAAAAATTTGGGAGTTAGTTGGAATGATTTTAAGGCACCACATATTTATCCGTTTTTCTATTTCTAATTTTATATTGAGAGTGTGTCGGCGCTATTTTAGTTTAGGAGTTGCCCGTAAGAAGCGGTCGGTTGCCGGAATCAAAATCTCATCTCCCGCTTTGAAAGGACATTTTAATTTACATATATATTTAAGTTTAGAAAAATATGAAATCAAACTGACCCCATATTTTCATAGTTTAAATGAAAGTGAGTTGTACCTCAAACCCTGTATCTATCCGAAAGGATAAACACAATATTTGAGGATTAAACTTGATCTAATAAACAGAGAAATATATGACATCCATTTGGTGTACGAAACCATTTTATTTGCATACAATTTCCCCTATTTAATATAAAAAATTAAATAGGGTTTATATTAAGTTGGGTTCAAACAAGTTTCCTATAAGGGAAAGCCCTTATTGTTAATTACATCTTAAATGACCAAAGTGACGTTAAAAAACCCTTAATAAAAATTCAAAAATATTATCTTTAAGGATGTCAAAGGATAGTAATTTTCAGCGATATCAGAAAAAGATGTGTGAAATGGGATTGGCTCAAATTTGGAGCATTTTGTTTTTGGAATCCAAAGCAGAAAGAATTAGAGGATGTCACAGATCTGAGGAGAACCTCAGTGACTTTCCAAGCTATCCTAATGTTCGGCTTCAGTATTGAGGAGAAATATTTAAGTGTTTCATCCTGCCAATTTTATTAATTTAGGACTTACATTCGTGTGAAACAATCACACAAATAGCCTGGAAGATGTGAGGAATTAAGTTGTGGCAAACGACAACCTCGGAATCCGAAGACGAGTTTGGTCTTATCTTATACAATATAGCTGTAGAAATGCCTAAAGATATGGTGAGGATTTATGTTGCATAAGCAAATAACCTTGAAGTCCTATGGCTTGGTTTTTTAATTCTAAGGAATGAATGGTTTAATTGGGGAAGACAAGTTTTGTTGTTGAAAGTGGTCATGCTACCCACCAAGCTAGTTCGAAGATCTTTGTCGTGATGATTTTAGGTTTTCTAGGGTCTCTAGTTATTATGTCAAATCACGTGGCCCTATGTTTGAAGTTCTTTAAATTTTATGGGGCATGTTAAAGTTGGTTAGAGCAACACCGGTTAGGATCCTTCTGTTCCCTCGTTCCAGTACCACTATTTTCTATTAGATTCACTTAGTCCAAATAAATTTACTAAAATTAACTTAATAAGTTTCATGCTTTCATTTAGACCATGGGAAGCCTCGTTAGCAACCGTAGGTTACCTCCTCCGAGGGGTTCCCGATCATCCGATAGAGACGTCTTAATTTAGTTGAAATTTTGGTTTTTATGATGTTTGTGATTAAATTTTGAGTTATTTTATATTTTGAATGTTGTTGTGGTGAATTTTATCTTGGTTGATTTTAACTTTAGTTTTTATTTTGGTTTATAGGCTATTCTGATAGTTTTAATTTTCATGCAGGGGCATCGTTGTTTAACATGCAAGTTAAAGATAAGAAGTACAAAAAGGTAAATGCGTTAATTTAAAAACGTAACTGTCCCCTTCTCGGCATTCCCGTTGAAAGATTTTAGTGGATGATTTTCTAGAACAAAATATAACAAGTTCAATTTGTCCTTCAAAATATCCAAGAGATTCTAAAGTGTTCGGAGGATGACCCTGAACAGCTTTAAAAGTCCCTTGATACGTTCCGAGTCCATTTTGAACTTATCAAACTGTTCTATTAATCATCCCAAGTTAACTACCTCAAGCATGAGAAAATCAAATAGTCACTTAATATTTCATTTTGATAGTTATGTGAGTGGTTGCGCCAAAGGGCAAATTTAAGGTTATTAAGGACTTTGATACCTCAAATTAAAGTAGGGCTTAAAAACGTTTGAAATTATTTATTAATTAACTGTGTTCATCTTTTCTAATCCAAATTAAGACAATTTTGCATATCAAGCCTAATTTATTATTAGTCCTCTTTTTAAATTCAATTTTCAAAGTGATTTAAAACCATTTAAATGTTGAATTAGAATTTCCATCAAAATCAAATTTAGCATTTGATCACCAACTAATAGGCTTTAAATGAGTGAGTTATTATCTTCATGATTCAAGCCAAATACTTTTATGATCCTCTAATTTTATTGACCTCCAAATTATGATAATTAATAGAATTACAATTTTATTTTCATCATGGGACATGTGGCAAGTTGGTTTCTACCTTTTTAGCCCATTATATTTCAATCATCCAAAAAGTTCATCATAATCAATATTTTTACCCGTTTTACCTTTGATTAATCCTAAAATTTAATTAAGTTTATAAAACTCCAAAATTACCATTTTGTCCCTAAGGCTCCCCACTCCATAACTTATCAAATGAAACTCAAGTGACTCACAAAAAAAAGTTTGAAGAGGGCTACAAGAAAACACTTGGGAAAATATCAAAAGAAATAACAAGTGAACAATAAAAGGCGAAGTGGACTATAAGCATTCAGGTTTGGGTGGGCTCAGAAACTATAAATATATATATACTCGAGTGACTTCAAAGGCTACTATCGGTCGCTCGCTTGTATAGAGCTTGACATTCAACTAGAAGTGTGTCCTATAGTATTAACTTTGGAGGGTACTCATTAGCCCGATACTGGTGATTGACAAGTGAACAATCGAATTTTCATTTAAAATTTATATTTTGGCATGCACATAAGTTTCATGCAGAGAAAGATCTAGCAATTTTGGAGTTGAAATATTTTTACCTATGTAGTATCAGCTCTTATCAAATATGTTCTTATCAGTTTTGTAGAAATATGACTGTCCACGAGTCAATCACACCATCGGGCGTGGGACTGCCAAAAAACTAAGAGGGTAGAGGTGCCCCGCTAGTCTTATGTTGGTGAATAATATTATCATCCTACGGTTCGCCGGACCCGATGTTGTAGGATGGAACATTATTCTGCTCTACCATCGGCATATCTTTGTCATCATCACCCTTACCCCAAAATGAAACGTCCAACTTATAGCCTTGCTTGATGGTTGAAATATAGCAAAACGCTATATGTGTGCACTTATGCTTTGTACATAAGTTTATGAATCCAACCAAGAAGTAAGGAAGAAAAGAGAAAAATGGGGTGAGAGAGAGGAGGAAATGGTCCATCGAAAAGAGCGAAACAAGTGAAAGGTGAATTGACCCTCAAAACAATGTCTAAAACAATTGATGAAAACACCTAAAAATGTGGCTCAACGATTCACGAATCAACCCAATAAGACTATCATTTTCTCCAATTTCACAAACGGATCAACCCTTAAATTGACTTTTTATTCATAAATAATTAAAAAAAGCTCGGTTTAGGGTTAACTTTCAATACGTTGGTCCAAAAGGGTTAGCCTCGATTTGATGCTTGTAAAAGTTTTATGTAGGTCCCAGAGCCTAGGGATGGAGCCTTTGGTTGTGTTGAAATTCTTAGACCCAAATTCGACCAAGGCCATTTTAGGGGTTTGCTCAAAGTCCACCTTAAGGTGGCCGGGTGATGGGGCTTTTGGGGGGGTTCTTCCTCTCTTGATGTTGGGATGGTGTGGGTGCAATTAATTTGAATTTGATGGAGGTTTGGAGGATGTCCTGTTTCAGCCTTGAAATTGAGCTCCAAAATTGAACTCGAGCAATGGCTTTGAGTGGCTAGGGAAGGTTTGATTGTGCTCAAGAGATCTGTAGGAACCTATGGAAGAAATTTTACAGAGTCTCCTAAAGGAATTTCATTCTCTCTCTTTTAGGCCATGGAGGGGGAGTTTAAATAAAATGGCTTAGGCAAGGGCAAGGGTTCCCCGCTAGTTTTATGTTGGTGAATAATATGATCATCCTACGGTTTGTCGGACCCGATGTTGTAGGATGGAACATTATTCTGCTCTACCACAGGCGTGCCTTTGTCATCATCGCCCTTACCCCAAAATGAAACGTCCAACTTATAGCCTTCCTTGATGTTTGACATATAGCAAAAGGCTATATGTGTGCACTTATGCTTTGTACATAAGTTTATAAATCCAACCAAGAAGTAGGGAAGAAAAGAGAAAAATGGGGTGAGGGAAAGGAGGAAATTGTCCACCTAAATGAGCGAAACAAGTGAAAGGTGAATTGACCCTCAAACAACGTCTAAGACAATCAATGAAAAGACCTAAGAATGTGGCTCAACGATTCAACAATCAACCCAATAAGAGTATCATTTGCTCCAATTTTTCAAACGGATAAACCCTGAAATTGACTTTATATTCATGAATAATTAAAAGAAGCTCGGTTTAGGGTTAAATTTCAAAACCTTGGTCCGAAAGGGTTAGCCTCGATTTGATACTTGTAAAATCTTTATGTGGGTCCCAAAGTCTAGGGATGGAGCCTTTCGTTGTGGTGAAAATCCTATACCCAAATTCTACCAAGGCCAATTTAAGGGTTTGCTCAAAGTCCACCTTAGGGTGGCTGGGTGATGGGGCTTTTGTAGGGGATCTTCCTCTCTTGATGTTGGTATGGCGTGGGCGCAATTAATTTAAATTTGGTGGAGGTTTGGAGGATGTCTTGTTTCAGCCTTAAAATTAAGCTCCAAAATTGAACTCGAGCAATGACTTTGAGTAGCTAGGGAAAGTTTGATTATGCTCAAGAGGTCTCTAGGAAGCTCTGGAAGAAATTTTACAGAGTCTCCCAAAGGAATTTCAATCTCTCTCTTTTAGGCCATGGAGGGGGAGTTTAAATAAAATGGCCTAGGCTGGCTACCAGGACCAATTGAGGGGTGCATTTGGTTGCTTATGTGGAGGTCAGAGAAGCTCCAATGTGCAGTTGGGCTGATTTGTCCTTTGGGTTTGAATTGGGTGAAAATCTCTTGACTTGGCCATGGTTTTGGCTATTTTCCAGCAAACAAGTTGACCGGCCGACCAGTCATTGGTCACCCCTTTGCTTAGGGAAGTCAGAGGATGGCTAATGATGATTATCTCCCAAAGGTAAGTGATGATGTTGGAGATATTTAAAGTTATATCCAAAAATGGGTTAAAATCCCTTAATTTTTGGATCCATTGGTCCATAGCTTGTCATGGTGGTTTTAGAAGGGTTTATGCTGGTCTTTAGGAAGGTTTTGGTGGCTCTGAAATCATATGTTTTGTGGCTTAGACATGGTTAAGTCAATTTTTGGTGAAAGGGTCCAAGTGAGTGCAAATGACCAAAAGTTGGGGTTGGGGTAGGGTAGACATGTAAATTGGCCCAATTAAGTGTTGCATTTGGTGTAGGTGATTGTAAGGAACAATTTTGGTGAAGGATGGAAAGGGTTTTGAGTTCCATTGGAGGGTCAATTTGAAGGATTTTGGAGATTTGGTCAATCTGGGCATGTTGGGCTAGAATTAGGTCTAGATTTGGTTAGCCTTAGGCTAAGTCCAAATTAGTTATTTAAAATGGTCAATAAGAACCTCATGAAGAGTTTTCATCATAAATTAGGTGCCAATTTTGGGGTTAAGGCAATCAATTCGGTGAAATTTTGGGACATAGTCAATTTGGGGCAAAATTTTGGGCTTTTTTGGATTTTGGTCAAAATTAAATAAAATTGAGGCTTCACCAAGACTAATTGATGGTCAAGTTTGATGTTTATGAATGTTATAAAAATTTTTCAACATAAATTGTGGCCAATTGAGTGTGTTATGAGTTCAATTTGATGAGAATAGGCCATGTGACAAAAGTTGGGGGTTTGGCTTAAATCAAAATTGAGCTAAAAGCATGGGCAAATTATGCTTGGGTTTGGTTTATTTTTGTCATATGAAGGGTTATTTGAGTTTATGATTGAAATTGAGGGAGATTGGGGTCAAATTGATGGACACTTGAGGTGAATTTGGGGAAATTGAGCCTTTAAAGACAATTTGGGGGTTTTGGTCAACATGGTCAAATTGGCCAAATTGTGTTCAATTGGAGGGTCCAAATTGTTTTTGGAGACATTTGGAGTAATTTTGGATGTTTTGGGAAAGTTTGGGGTAAGGGCATTTTTATAAATTTGGCAATTTTGGGGGGCATTTTGGTCAAGTTGGAATTTTTCGGTAGCTTTGGGTAACTTGAGTATTTTCAAAGGTTTGAAATAATTTCTGAACAAATTTGAGTATTTTGGATGAATTTGAGGATTTTGGCCAAATTTTATGATTTCAAAGGCATTTAGGTAATTTGGGTGGATTTGGGGGTCAAAAGGCCAAGTTGGATATTTTTGGTAGAATTGGGGTGCCAACCACCCTATATGAGCTATGAACTAATGGAAACCCTAATCGGGTCCTCTATGTACTGGTCTTAGCTAAACCCCTGCCTATAGATAGTGGGTTTAGGGTACCATCTACATGAGTCTCCCAAAAAATCAAAGGATGAAAGTTAACAAGTTTTTGGTTTAGGTTTGTGAGTGATTGTGGGTGAGAGTGAGTGCAAGTGAGTTAATATGAGAGCCTTAACACTAGGCGAACACCCAGAGTTAACTCTAATGGCAAGCAATCCTATATGAACTCTCCTTGAGCTCCCCTATAGTGGCGACACCTACTAAGTGCTAGAGGTTAGGACCAATAGGTGGAACTTCAAGTTGAGCAAAGAAGTATTTAAAATTTATAATGGTGAGGGTTCCTTTCTAGTTTTCTAGGAATATTCAACAGGAAAATCTTATGGCTAGTCCTTAGGCTACTAAAAAGGAAGAACTAAACCTCAACCAAAAGTGAGGTCAACAGAGTGTTGTAAAAGAGAAAAGATTCAAAGGAACTTCAAAAGTTTGGTGGAGGACTTGAGATAAGTTTTTATCTTTTGTTTTAGAATACTTTTGGTTTTAATTGAGACTTTTTGTTGGTTTGACAATGATTTCTACTTTTAAACTAAAGTGTGGTTTTGTTTTCTCCATGGATTCTGAGTAGTTTTCCTTATCTTTCTTCATAAAATGATAAGTAATTAAGCGTTGGATGGAAGTTGTAGAGAGTATTGATATTTAATGTTGGAAGAAGTTGTGGTGATTTAAATCCATTTACTTCATTTACTTCTTCATTTGGCCAATCCAGATGTTAAAATTGGTTATGAGAACATGAAAGAACCGGGATGGTATTGTCTCAGTCAACAATTGGAAAGAATCACATGAGGCTGTATGAATGAGAATTTAGTTCATATGATTGAGTGCAAAAATATAGGAAAATATTCATTAAAGAGTGTAGAGTTTGAGGACTTTAAAGTGATAGGTTGAAGCCCCCAACTTGGTTTATTTTTTTAGGTTCTGATATGAGATGTTAGCCCCCAGGTGGTGGTAATCGATGGAACTCTAGAGTGAGAGCTAATATCTTCCCTGCCTAGCTGGTCTTCAGAAATATTCAAACTTTAAATTAGCCAATGTCCTTTATAGCACCTCTAGTAAGGGTAAATAATATTATTGCTCATATATGGAACAACACAATATGCATACATCCACAACAAAATTCCTATACTTTTTGCTGATTCATGATTAGGAGAAAGATATTTTCATATTTAGTGCTTTTCTTCTACAAAACCTCAAGTTATCTTTTTAAGTTTGTACTGTTTTTGTCAAAATATTAAAATTGCCAAAAAAATTTTAACTTTATTTACTGTAAAAATGTCTTTAGTTTAAATAATTATCTTTTTAAAAATAAAAAGTTTTCAAGAAAGTGCATATTACATATCTTCCATATGTGTTCGATATTTAGGTCTTAATCAAAATGTCTTATATTATTTCATAATGATACGTATGCTTGTGTAGTCTCCCAATGTAAATTAAAAGCTAAATTCTTACTTTTCTTCAGGATCAAGTTTTTGGTTTTATTGAGAAATAATGAAATATAAGTGAAAAATAAAATCAGAATTATTGTTATACTATTGCATATAAGTAGTTTCAGGATCAAGTTTTTGGCACCGTTGTCGGGGAAGTGAAGTGAAAATTGTAAAGAATCTATTGATTTAAAAGCAAATTTTAAGTTATTTTATTTTATTTTGTGTGTGTTTAGTTTTATTTTATTTTATGTTAGTGTATGCGTAGTTCAAGTTCTGAAGGACTAGTGCCCTAGATTCTGAATTAGAGAGAACTATTAGAAAAATTAAAAAAACCAAAAAAATTAAAAATCTTGAAAGATCCAAAAAAGTTACTGAAATGACAAACCAAAATGATCAAAATGCAGAAATTCATCAAGAGTTTAGACCTTTAAGAGATTATGCCAACCCTACTGTAGATGAACTTCATTGTAGTATTCAAAAATCTACTGTAGTGGCTAATTCATTTGAGTTCAAACCTACTATTATCTAATGGTATCAAATAATCAGTTTGAGGGATTATAAACTGAAGATCCAAATTTACATCTTGCCAATTTTCTGGAATTGTGTGCTACATTTAAATACGATGGTGCATCAGATGATGCCATAAGACTTAGGTTATTTCCTTTCTCACTAAGGGATAAAGCTAAGATGTGGTTGAATTTGTTTACACCTAAATTTATCAGAACTTGGGGTGATTTAGCTCAAAAATTCTTTGCTAAATATTTCCAGCATAAAAAACTGTAAAGCTTAGAAATGATATTACATCTTTTAATCAGTTTGAAGGGGAATCTATTTACGAAGCATAAGAAAGATTTAAAGAAAGCTTAACAAAGTGTCCACACCATGCTAAACCAGATTGATTAATATTTCAAACTTTTTATAATGGATTAGTTGGATCTCTTAGTTCAATTATTGATGCCACTGTTGGTGATTCATTGATGTCAAAACCATTTCATGATGCCTATGCATTAATTGAAGAAATGACTACTAATAATTTTCAATGTCCTTCTGAGAGGGTGAATCCCAAAAAAGTAGCCAATATTCATGAAACTGGTGCATTTACTATGTTAGCAATTCAAGTTGTTGCATTTTCAAGGAAGTTAGACCATATTAGAATGAATTTTTCTCAACCCCTTTTCATTATTGAAGTGAATTCATTAGCCTGAATGGTAGATTCTCAAGTATCATTAGAAACTTTGAATGCCACAAGTAACAAGCAGAATAACCCATATTCAAATTATTATAACTCAGGTTGGAAAAACCATCCTAACTTTAACTAGAACAAAAACTTTATCATGTTTTGAGAATGAAATTAATGAATATTTTCCAAATAAAAAATTGTTCACTATTAATGAGTGGTGTGTTCCATGGTATACCGGCATTGTGAACTTTATTGTTAGCGATATTATACCATATGGAATGACATACCAACAAAAGACGAAATTTATTTCGAAGCTAAGACTTCATTTTTGGATGACACATTTTTATATAAACAACGAAATGATCTAAATATTCAAAGATGTGTACTATTAGAAGAAACTTATGAAATTATCCAAAAATGTCATAATTCTAAATTTGAGGGACATTTTGGTGTTGATAAAACATCATACAAAATTTTACAATCTGGATTCTATTGGCCTACAGTTTGTAGAGATGTTAATGCTTATATAAAAACTTGTGATAGATTAAGTAGGAAATATTTCTAGAAGAAATGATGCCCCTTAATTATATGCTAGAAGTTGAAATATTTGATGTTTGGGGATTAAATTTAATGGGACCATTTATAC
>NEWO01000309.1:398508-421277 GCA_003013225.1 Phalaenopsis aphrodite
ATTTCAGAAATGCCATAATGGAGAAATTATTAAATAAATATCATATAAATCATAGGATTGCTACTGTTTATCATCCTCAGACAAGTGGTTTGACTGAATTATCTAATCCTGAAATTATAAGAATTATGGAAAAATCTGTGAATCCAACAAAAATGGATTGGTCAGTCAAACTTGACTATGCTTTGTGGGCTTATAGGACTATATAGAGAACTCCTATAAGAATGTCCCCATATAAGCTAATATTTGGGAAAGCTTGTCACTTACCACTTGAACATCAACATAAGCATATTGGGAAATTAAAGAGTTCAATTCTAATTTGAAAGATGCTGGTGAGAAAAGGTTATTGTAATTAAATGAACTTGAAGAGATAAGGAATGAATCTTATGAGAGTGCCAAGATTTATAAAGAAAAGATGAAATTGTCGCATGATCGAAGGATTCTTACTAAAAATTTTTAGCCAAGACAACATGTTTTACTATATAATGCAAGGCTAAGATTATTCCTAGGAAAACTTAAGTCCAGGTGGATGGGCCCATTTGTTGTGATAAAAGTTTATCCTTGTGGAGCTGTGGATATTAAAGATCCAAAGTCTGAGAAAATATTTAAAGTCGATGAACACAGACTGAAACCTTATTTTATAGGGGATCGACATAAACTTGATGATGGAATGATATTGGGTCAACAAGAATAAGCACTGGTTATGTCGGGCTGACGGCGTAAAACCAAGCGCTTTATGGGAGGCAACCCATAGTTATCAGTGTGTTTTTATTTTGATTTTTATTAAAAAAATTAGGGTAGTATTTTTGAAACTATTATCTGTTATTAAATATTTTAAGACTTTATTTAGTGACCAAGACATATTAGACTAAGAATTTGGATGTTGAGTTGACTAGTGCAAAAATATGCACTAGCGCTTAAGCGTCATATCTGGTGCTTAAGCGCGAAAGTTTAAACACATGTGCAAAATTAATATTCTAGAAGGTTGAACCACCAATAAGTTTGTAAAAACCTACCAAGGTAGTTTCTAAATGTTTCTAGGAGTTATTGGAAGGATTTAACCCTCTAAATAGAAGGGTTTTGTGAAAGAAGTTCACCCCAGATCATTTCTAGCCCTAAAAGTCTAAGAGAAAGTGAGATTTAGAGAAAATGTCTTCATGGGAGAAGGATTTGAAGAGAAAAGAAGAAACCATGAGGAAAATTTTCATTAGTCAAAGTGCACAAGAGATGTATAATGGTTTCTTAGCCATTAGTATTGAAGGGATATCAGAGAAGATCAACAAAATGGAAAATACTATGGCTTTATTGAAGACCAAAGTACTTTATTTGCATGCACATCTAGAGCATATTGGATGGAAATTGAAGATGCAATTTAGCCACACAAGTTATATAGAGGGAGCGAATAAGGCAATATTCATAAAGCTGAAGTAGATTGAAGAAGATAGTGTCAGAGCTCGTCACCACCATCTGTTTTATCAACTTTATATTCTTGGAGAGTGGAATTATGTTTAGTGTTAGAATTTGTTTATTAGAAGTTGTTGTTTTCAAGTGGTTTAGTGTTTAAGTCTTATTTTTAGTATTGATGACTTCCTTATGTGTAATGATTGTTGTGTATTTGTATTTAGGAAAATTTTCTCATCCAAGACTATTTAGAGTGAGAACAAAGTGTTTAAAAGTATTTGTACTTGTTTGTGAATAAATATAAGTTTATTTGTGTGAAAATTTGTGCTCTTTTTAGCCTTGAAATGAAATAGTTATTATAAATAGTTTTGAGAGAGAGAGGGGAGTTATAGGAAGTTAAAAATAGACATATAAGTGTTATGAGACCATTTAAGGGTGGTTTATTTAAGAAAATAGTGCATTTTACCTTATATTAAATTTTTTTAAATTCGTGCACTGGCGCTTAAGCGCCACAACTCGCGCTTAAGCATGAGCCAACCTGAGAGGCAGGCGTCTAACCACCACTTACCCGCGCTTAAGCGCAGGTTCACTAAAATTGGTTCACGAATGGTTAAAAGTGAAAATTTGGCATGAAAATCAACATTTTTACGCCTCCCATCACCTTCAACCTCTCAAAATTACAATTTTAGAGGGCTAGGGCACATCTAAAGTGAAGATTTCTTGGTGGAATCAAGTGAAATTTGCTAGATCCAAGTTCCTTGAGGTAAGAGCTTTACTTCTATGTAAAAATTTTGGATCTTCACCATGTATTTTGAGCACATTTAGAGAAATTCGAAAATTCACTATTCATGGTGAAAAAATGACAAAAAGATTTATGAAAATTGCATGGGAAGTGTAGATTATACTTTAGAAGTTTATTTTATTAATTCACACTTAATTTTTGAAGTTATTTTTGGAATTTAAAAATTTTTTAGGATGGCACCATGAATGAAGAGGAGTAAAGGAAATAGCCCTTTGGAATCGAGTAAATTTATTAGTTCGAAGGCTCAGGATTGGTACAGTGACACATTGTAATCACAGAAACGGATTCAAGAGCAGTGTTTTAGGAATCTTGGTGGAGACGTAGAGGATTTGTTTATTCTCCGATAGTGGGAATGATTCTGTTGTTTCTCTGCTGTGACGGGTATTTATGTTTTTAGGGAGTTCTATGGACAATAGTCATGCTTCGAGGAAAGTTGGTACCTTTTTCAACAGAGATAATTAACTTGTATCATCATCTGCCACATGATATATTATGGTTTTATGCAAATTATAGTCTGACTGAAGCAAAGTTAGACGAGATTATTTCTTACTTGACAATTGGGAGAGGGCTTTGGAAGATCACTAATGAGAGGAGAGCCCAACTTTAAAGTTATGTGCACCTTCAAAGGCATAACACTATTTTATTTCTACTCTTTTGCTACCAACAAATCATCTCAGTAAAGTGACCAAAGAGAAAGTGACATTAAATTATTGTATCCAGAAAGGAGATCTCATCAACATAAGAGCTTCAATTTGTGAAACTATCATCAGTTCTGCCATTGTCGTCACAACAACAGATCTGGGATTTGCTTCTTAGATCTTTTCCTTATGTGAGCAGACTGTAATTAAATATGATAGGTGGGAGGAAATGTTGTTGCCTCTAAAGCCCATTGCTATGGTGAATGTGAAGACTTATTCTGAGCATTCTTTTTTTGGCTGGAGAGGAGGATTTTCTAGGAGTTATGGAATGGAAACGTATGCTACTTTTACCTCTACTACTTCTTCATATAGACCATCTACCTCACGTGCTTCTACATTTAGAGTAGAGTCTAATAAGATCCAATATCAATAATTACAGAGGATGATGGATAATATTAATTTTACTTCTGATAGGGTACAAAATTTAGAGCATTTTGTAGAGCATATTGATAGATATAATAGAAGAAAAAGAGATTATGAAGATAAATTTCACTCATCTTTGGAGAGCCTTATTAGGGGTAACCAAAGAGTGTAATTTCCTCCATATCCTAGATACCCTTATTATGAGCCTATAAAAGTTTGGGATAGTGGTGATTCGGAGGATGAAGAGTAGAACTGAGAGATTTATTTTATGATTGTAATATGATATGAACTATGTGGTCGAGACTTGCTACATTTGCATATGTGTGTTGGTTTAAACTGTGTGATGTGGTTTGTACTTTTATATTTAAGTGAAAATTTTCATGTGATATGTTTTCATGTTTTGGACTTGAAACATGTATGTTTGTTTACTTTTTTAGATATTGTGATGTGTGAAACTTTTATTTTTAATTGTATTGTAATGTTTGTATTAGTTAGTATCTTATTTTAAAATTCTAGGGTAGTAACTGTTGTGAGTTTTGTGATTTAGTTAGTTAAGAACTTAATTTAATATTATGTCTTTTGTAAAGTTGAAAATCTTGCTAGCTTAGGTCTTAAATTTAAAAATTATGAAACTGATATCCTGTATTTTTCTTTTATCATGTTAGTGCGTTTGTTTTTATGTTGAGATTGTGAAGTCAAGTTAGTGTGTTAGTTTGCTTTTATGTTTATACCTAATGTTTAAAAGTCAATTGAATCTCTACATGTTCAATTGAAAGTATATTATTCTTAATTTCATTCGTGCTTTTGATGCTAGACATTTTAATCTGTTAAAAATTTAAGTTTGGGGGAGGGGGGATGAAAAATATTTTCAAAACTTTAATTTTATTTGTTCTAAAATGCTCTACAAGTGAATTTGATTTGAAAAGAAAATTTGATCATGTATATAAAGTTTTACTAGGGAAGTAAAATTTGATTTTAGAAATGAGTAAGAGAAATTAGTTGAAATTTTGAGTATTAAAGAAAAATTTATGTTAAAAGTTTTTAGTGTAGAAAATGATTAATATAAGTAACTAACTTTATTAATAAACATTGTATTTTTGAAAATTTTAGAAATTTAGACTTTTATTTTTAATACTTAAATTTCTTTTTTTAAAAATATTTTTTCAAAGCTATTAATCTATTTATAAGTAAAAGTTTTAAATCAGGACTTTGCTTTAAGAAAAGAAAAGTAGAAATAAAAATTATTAAAGGCCTATCTAGATATAATAATCCTTGCCTAAAAAGAAAATAAAAGAAAAAGATAAAAAAGAAAAAAAAAGAAAATAGAAGAGAAAAGAAAAAGACAAAAAGAAAAAAATATAAGGGAGGAGAAGCTTTAGGATTAGTGCCTAATCAAAAATTAGGTTCTACATTTGATCTTTTTAAAGTACAAAACTTGAGAAAATCTTAAGCTTATAGATATATTATAGTAAGTAAAATTATTCTTCATAGAAATTTTTAAGTGGAGATAATAAAAGAACGAAATTCTAAATTTGGAAGACTTACAATATTTCTGAATTTGATAGAAACTTCTATTTTCATCTTTCTTAATAGTAAAAATTTTTATATTTAAGTTGGTCTCATTTAATGAATATTTTTTCTAAATTGGGCCACTATATTTCAAAATCTAAATTTAGTAACTCCTAGAGAAACTCATATAAGTATCATACATATTTATTTTTAAAAAATTGAAGTGTCACTTGAGGACAAGTAACATTTTAAATTTGGGGGATTTTGCTACGCCTAAAATATATAGTGTTTTAGACACATTTTTATACATATTTTTTAGATATTGCACTTTAATGGAACGTATTTTTGTGGTTTTCTTTCAGGTACTTGTAGAAAGGTGAAAAATTTATAAAGGAGTAAAAAAGGATCAAATTTGGATCAAATAGGTCAAAAATGAGCAAAAGTGTTTTGGCACCTAAGTGCTAGATCCGACGCTTAAGCGCCGGGTAAACAGAGAAGGCCATGCCTAAGCGTCAGAAGCCCCGTGCTTAAGCGCCACTAGCAGTTATTGGATGAGTAAATTCAGTTTTTGCAAATTTTGAAGAGGTTTTTGAGACACCTGTTGACTCAATAGGTGGTTACAACCACCATGGACAAAAATTATAGCAAAAGAATGCATCTCTTGGGGAAATACATCGAATCAAGACACATTTTGAAGAGATAACAAGGCACATTTTGAAGAATTGTTAAAGAAAGAAGATTGGGACCTTGAAAAGGGCCCTAAAAGTACTGGAAAAGTTTTAAAAGTTAAAAAATTAGGGAGTTAGTTGGAGAGATTTTCAGGCACCACATATTTATCCTTTTTATTTTTTCTAGTTTTATATTGAGAGTGTTGTAAAATAGAAGTGTTGACCTCGCTTTTGGTTGAGGTTCAGTTTTTCCTCTTTAGTAGCCTAAGGTCTAGCCATAGGACTTTCCTATTGACTATTCTTAGAAAACTAGACAAGGAACCCTCATCATTAGAAATTTCAAACTATTCTATACTCAACTTGAAGTTCCACATAGTGGTCCTAACCTCTAGCACTTAGAAGGTGAGGTCATTATGGGGGAGCTCAAGATGAATTCCCTTAGGACTGCTGCACCTTTGGGTTGACCCTGGATGTTGTTCTAGGGCTAAGTCACTTACTTGCAATCACTTGTACTCACAATCACTCTTTACCCTAAATCCAGAACTTCTAGGCTTTGGTCCCTTGACACTTTTGGGAGACTCCAGTAGGTGGTTCCCTAAACCCATTAGCCCTAGGCTAGGGTTTAGTTAAGACCACTACGTAGAGGACCCAAAATGGGGTTTCCATTGATCCATGGCTTATTTATGGTTGTTGGAAATCCAACTCTATGAAGATACCCAACCTACGTTATTGCCCCTAAATTCCACCAAATTACCCAAATACCCTTGGGACCCCAAATTTGGCCAAAATCTCCAAAGCTAGCCAAAATACCCAAATTTGTTCAAAAATAATTTCATACACCTTGAAAACACCCAAATTACCCAAAATCCCCAAATTGGCCAAATTACCAAAATACCCCTCTTTGGCCCAAAATTTCAAAATTTTTTTAAAAATCCCAAAAATTCCCAAAACCTCCCAAATAATACCAATTTCATTTTCCTCAACTATCACGTGACCCAATTTGGCCAATTTAACCAACCTTCATCAAAACAAATTGCCCTTTAAAGCCCCATATTTTCCCCAAATTACCTCAAATGTCTATCCAATTGGTCTCAATATCCCAAATTTCAATTCTAAAATCAAATTCATTCTTCATTTGACCAATGAAGACCAAATCCAATCACAATTGATCCATGATTTGTACCCAATTTTGATTTAGATCAAAAACCCAAATTTGGCCCCATCACTTGGTTCCACCAAATTGAACTCATAGCCCACTCAATTGGCCACAATTTGCGTTTAAAAATCTTCATAACATTCCCACACATCAAATTTGACCTTAAATTGGCCTTGGTAGGACCTCAATTTCATTTGATTTCAACCTAAGTCCAAAAGCCCCAAATTTGCCCCAAATTGACCATGTCTCAAATCTTCACCAAATTGAGGGCCTTAACCCAAAAATTTACGCTCCATCCCTTCATGAAAAATCTTTGGAACACCTCCCTTGATTATGTGGATCATGCAATTTGGACTTAGCATTAGGGAAGCCTAACCTAGACCAATGTCTTACCCAAAATGCCCAAATTGGCCAAATCTCAAAAATCCCTCAAGTTGACCTACCAATTGAACTCAAAATCACTTCAAACCTTCACCAAAAATCTTAATATACACAATCTTGATCAATCAATTGGGTCATTTGACATGGATAACCTAGACCCACCCAAACTTTTATCACTTGAACCCACATTGAACCTATGCATTAAAGATGGCCTAACAACCCCAAAGTCACCAAGTTAACTCCACCTCAGCCATTGGTTCGACCCTAAGACTGATCCAAAACCCATCTAACCACATAAACTAAGCCATGGACCAAAGGTCCCCTAAATTAAAGGTTTCATTCCATTTTTTCTTAAGCTTAGGATATTTTTTCCAAAATTAAACTCAATCCATTAAATTGCTGTGACAAATTCTCTTGGGATCCCTAAGCTCTTAGCTACCTCCCCCTGGCCGGTCGGCCTGCCTAGTGGCCGAAAAATGGCCAAACTGAAAGCCACCCCCATGGAGCTTCACCCAAATCAAACCTAGAGCCCAGCTCATCCAAATCAAACTGTAGAGCTCCCCTACCCTCCACATAAGCACCATAATGCACCCAAACTTGTGCCTTGAGAGCCACCCCATGTCCATTTTTATAAATACTCACCTCCACAACCATGGGAGGTGTGTAAAATTTTTTTCAGAAAGAGCTTCCCAAATCACTCACAGAGCTTCCTTGAGACCTCCACAGCCCATTCCAATCACTCCATTTCCTTGATTCCCCTTGTGTAACCCTAATTTTGAGCTTAAAAATTAGGGCAAAGATAGGACATCTTTGAAAACTCCACGAAACTTCAATTTCTTGTGCCCACACTTTTACAACACCCAGAGAAGACAAAGTCCCATCAAATTACCCTCTGAAGTAGCCTCCACCATAGCTCTAGACCAACACTTGAAATCGAGCTTGGTCAAATTCATACCTAGGCCTTACACCACAACAAGAGGCTTAATTCCTAGCCTCCTTAGACCCCAAAAAAATGTGGCAAGACCCTCTAATTAAAGCTTCACTTCTCAAAGCAAAGGTGTAAAACTTCTCCTTCTCCCAACCCTATTTTGGCTCTCCATTTGATTAAACTTAATTTAATTGGATGATTACAGTATGGATATGTTCGTCAAACTTAGACAAGTCGATGGGATCAAACCCAAAGTGATTTGGTTGTGTCTAGGCTGATAACTTAGGGTTTTAGTGTGGACAGTCAGGGGATCACTCTATCAGGGACAATGACGGGGAGTCGTTAGATCACTCGTGTATCAGATGGACGGAGGGGATCCTGCCGGAGAGTGCTTCAGAACATAAACCATGGGCCGAGTCAGTGCTGAGGTGGATGGTGGCGTTGAATGGGAGTGTGCCGCGTGAAGTTCAGAGTTGCATAGGATCCACATGGCGCCACACTATTTAAATAGATAAATAAGGATTTTTTCTATTTATCTAAATACTCCTAACTTCAAAAATTCATATCTTGATGTAGAAAAATAACAAAAATAAAATAAAAATATGCTCTTGCTCAGTGAACAGAGGAGAATAATGTTGAAATAATTTGAAGTCCATTTGAAGAATATTTTGTTTTTAGTTAATTAAATACTGATTTGAATGTTTTGATTCTCCATGCATATTGGCACTTCACCATGGCTTGAAATTTTAACATGTTATATCCTCTTTCAAGGGAAACATCTTCTAATTTTTCCAAAGTCATAGGAAGTCTCTAGACAGAGATCTATATTTTTCTAGTTTATGCACAGTATTTGCTTAAATTAATCATGAAAATTAATGTTGATTAGAAAAATTTGAAAGATTTATGATGAACAGAGAACCTTTAGGAATATTTTTCATGAGTCAAGTCATTTAAAATACACCTAATTTTCACAAACACTAAATCACTAAGATATATAAATTTGGAAAATATAAACATCAAAGTGACTTGATTTTTTATATCCATTGTTTTCTAAGATCCAGTGAACTCCCCATAAAAATTTCAAAGCATTTTGAGTACATTTGGTGGTCTAAATTGATTTTTCAGGTTAAATATCTTTTTTGGCACTTAAATGTTTTAAAAAAAGATAAATAAAAATACAACTCAAAAATTTATAAAAACTTATTTTTGAGTTATCTATGATCAGGGGTATTTTCTAAAAATAAAATGATATTTAAAATAAAAACTTGATATTTAGTCTATTTTAAATATTTATAAATTATAAATCAATAAAAATCACAAAAATAATAAGACTCATGGAAATATTTTAAATTACTTCCTAATCACAAAAATAATAAGACTCAAAAGAATATTTTTCCTGATTTTCTAAATAAAGAAACTGAATTTCAAAGTTTAAAAATAATTTTTAAATGCTTAAAAATAAATTTTCACTAAAATAATTCCAATAAATCAAATAAAATTAAGAAAAATATTAAATATTCTTCTCCGAGTTCTCTGACCTCAGGGAGACTTTTTCAAAAATATAAAACTTAATTTTCCCATTTAAAATATTTTATATTTAATAAATACCCCATAATTTAAATTAATTCTTAAAAATCAAATAAATGTCAAAAAATCATGAACTTTGGTCCAAGGGCTTCTCTGGTCTAAATCTACCTTTAGTAAAAGTTTTAAGGGATTAGGGTTTACCTTGGTCAAGTTAGGAATTTTCTTTGAAAAATCCTATTTTTGCATGAAAATATTTATATAAATTAAATTAAATCCTGAAAAATCACATTTTCTCCTTTGATGTCTTAATTGACCCATGAATGAGGTAGGATAAAAATTTTAAAGTCATTTGAATTAAATTTGACAAATTATGAAGTGTTAGAGCCTTAGAGGCAAATGTGTAATATTGAAAATTTAGCCTTAATTAACATTTAGGCTTAATTCATGAAGGAAAATGAGTAACCTCTGATCTTAATAAATTTATTTGATATTTGAAACACAAGAGGTTAATTGGTAAAAACCAACCTCACTTTCTTAATTAAAAAGATAAGTTAATAGATTTCTAAATTAATAAAATTTGGAAGTTTATTAAAATAAAATGAACCTAGGGCTTAGGGGTATGACTTTTGAAGTCAATAGTTAATCAATTTATTGCCCCTATTTTGATATTGAAATAAATTTCAAATCATGAATCATGACCACCTAAAGCCTAACCTTTTTCAAAACTAATAAAGACAATCACTAGGTCTTAAGGGCTTAGTAGTAACTTACGCTAAATCAAGTTTCATTTAAATGAGGATTAGAAAAGTAAATATCATTGAAAACTAAAACATCTTTCAAACAGTACAAGCCTAATTAGGGTTAAAATTTGGCTAAGTGTTCCAATGACACTAACTTGCATCTTTAAGGGTCTTCACCCACATAATTCTTAAATTGAATCACAAGTGATTATTACCCTATTGTTAGGGATAATTGAGATACCAGTGCTCACTGAGCATTAAGGGTATTTACAAGATGACTTATTAAGCAACATAATAAGTTTAAAAGAACTCGAGATTTTCCATCATGCAGTAAGAGAGTAGCACAGACCTGCTTCGTTCTCTAGATCTGTTGGATATCATGAAGATCTACTAAACTTAATACGTTTTGCTTGACAAAATCATCCATAATTAAACTCCTAAGGTCTCCATAAGATATGACATAGGGTTAGGAAAACTACCAGAACCTTACTTTTTACGTCTACATAAATTGCTCTGACATGCATTTTAAGCTTCAGGTGGTGGAACGAAAAGACTTGTCAGGTACGCTTTTACAATTTTCAGCATTGTCTTTCAAGTACTTTTATGCTATACTTTTGTGCTTATACAAATTTATATGGAAAACTAAAACTATAAGGATAGCCACAAAACCAAAACAAAAACCAAAACCAAAACCAAAACCAAAACCAAAACCAAAACTAAAACTAAAATCAACCAAGATAAAATTCACCGCCACAACATTCAAAATATAAGACAACTCAAAATTTAATCACAAACATCACACAAATCTACAATTACCACTAAATTAAGATGTCTATATCGAATGATCGGGATTCCCTTAGAAGAGGTAACCTATGGTTGCTAACGAGGCTTCCCATAGTCTAAATGAAATTATTGTACTCATTAAGTTGAGTTTAGCAAGTTTTTTTAGACTAAGTGAATCCAATAGAAAAAATAGTGGTGCAAGAACGAGGGAACCGTAGGATTCTAACTGGTGTCTCTCTAATCAACTTTAATATGCCCTCATAAAATTTAAAGAACTTCAACCATTAGGCCACTTGATTTGACTTTATAGCTTGACACACTAGAAAGCTCAAACTTGTCGCAGCAGGGAGCTTGGAGTTAGCATGGTGGGCAGCACGACCATCTTACACAGCAAAATCTGTCTTCCTCAATTAAACCAATCTTCCTTCCTTTGATATAAACAACAAAAGCCATAGGACTTCAAGGTTTCTTGCTTATGCAACGTAAATCCTCACCTTATCTATAGGCCTTTGTATAGCCCTATTATACAATAAAAGCCATAACTCATCTTAGGATTCCGAGGTTATCGTTGTCACGACCTAAATCCTCACATCTTTCAGGTAATTTGTGTAATCATTTCACTCTAATGTAAGCCCTAACTAATGAAATTGGCAGGATGAAACACTTAAATTTTTCTCCTCTAAACTGAAGTTAAACATTAGGATAACTTGGGAAGTCATCAGGGTTCTCCTCTGGATCAAAGACATCCCCTAGTTCTTACTCCTTCGGATTCTACAATAAAATGTTCCAAATTTGAACCAATCCCCTTTCACACCTCTACGTTCAATCTCATCGAAAAGTCCTACCCTTTGAAACTCCTTGAAGATAATATTTTCTGATTTTTATTGAGAATTCTATTAGGTGACTTTGGTCATTTAAATGTCATTAACTATAGAGGCTTGCCCTTAAAGGAAGCATGTACGAACCAAGCTTAATATAAACCGTATTTAATCCTTTTTATTAAATTGGGAAACTTGTCGGCAAATATAAAGGTTTCGCAGACCAAACGGATGTCATATATTCCTTAGTTTATTTGATCGAGTCTCATCCTTAACTCTTGTGTTTGTCCTTCAAAATAGATACAGGATTTGACGTACAATGCTCTTTCATTTAAACTATAAAAAATATGGGGTCAGTTTGCTTTCATATTTTTCTAAAACTAAATATATATGTAAATTAAAAAGTCCTTCTGAAGCGGGCGATAAGATTTTGATTCCGGTGACCGACACCTTCTTACGGGCAACTCCTCAAACCAAAAATAGAGCAGACAGTTTCTGGCAACTCCAATGGGGACAAGCTTTTCTCTCCATACAATTCAAGAAAAATTATTTTCACACATCGGTAATGTGTCGGTCCCTCTTAGACCAAATTACCCTTCTTCTACTGGCATACTTTACTCAATTCTGTCTTTGGAAGGTACAGTCAACTCTTTGGACTTCAGGACTAGATGTTCAACCATCTTTGAACAAAGGGGTTCAAAAGGCGATTAAGGAATCTTTAAATTTTCATGTGAGGTCGGACCTCCTAATAGGTGTTTTGGTGGACTAGTTCCACTGGACATTTTCTGCCACTAAATAGGTTACCCACTGGGTCCTAAAATACTTCACATCTCCCATCCGAATTTAATTTGTTTTTCCGCAAATTAAACTAAATTGTGTTGTGTTGCACGCACTTTAAATTTTTTTTACATTAATTAAATTTTAAATAAAATTTTAAAATACCCATAAATTAAGACCCGCCCGGTCTACAGATCAACCTCTTCTTTCAGTGCTTGCACTAAAAAATATGCGGTTTTTGGCCATATAGCTAACCCTGAAACTTTCTGTTTTCAAGCCTGCTGCAATGGCCTACCCAACGCTAACCTTTTGCTGCAACCTATCACCGAGCCAAGAAGCCCGTAACCTCACTCCTACCATCAAATTTGGATAAAGATCTTGAGGTCATCCTCGGAAAAGCTACGTTCATGGTAAGGAAGATTGCCGCTCCAAAAATACAGGAGTCATTTGTAGAATTCAACTTGAACTGCCTTCAAGACTTCCCTACCTGCAAGAAGTCTAAAACTACTGTCGTCGCGACACCCGCCAAACCTACTAGGCCCGCAACTGCTAAGGGGAAAGAAGTGATGATTATTGAGGATTCAACCGAGGCATTAACTATCCCACCACCTGTGTTTGAAATCAGATCAAGTTCGAGGACTGTACCATTGACCCAAACTTAAGGGAGGAACCATAACCAAAAAGTTTGGAGAGCCATTAAAGCACAGACTCCCAAGGAGACACCCGTTGAGGAGGAGCTTTATCAAGTTGAAGAAGTGTTACCAGAAATTTATCTGCTCCTGCGAGGAAGTAGATTCCATCCTCTGACAAATACCAAGGGATATGAGAGTATCCAAAGGATGACTATTGCCTTACCATCACTTCATGGACACGGTGAGGCGAGAAAGAAGTTCACCCATATCACTCGAGTTAGTGCAGTTTTCAGAAGGCTTGCTACCATAGAAGGATGTTCGGTTAGTGAGTTACTTAAACGAGTGGGAGATGCAATTTCTCCTCGCAGGAAAAAGGAAATTTTAAAGGGCGTCGAATCCTCCAGACAGTCCCACAAGACAATTGGAGTGCAACCTACTCGCATCCCCGTTTGGTTTTGTTCAAGGAAGAGATTTGATACCACAGTAATTACTAATGAACTGCCACCATGACTAAGGGCCAATGACTGGTTAAGTCAAGACTGGGTCTGAAAATTTTACCTGTCACCCATCATGGAGACATTCCTACAATCCCAAAAAAATTGACAAGATGACTACTTGGCACTGTAGCCGGTTTACACCACGGGGGGCATACTTTCCCTCGACATACTGATGTTTCTATTAAGACACTCCATCCCAAGACATCATCGCCGAAAAAGAAAAAGTTATGGGTACCTAAGGTCGCTGCAATGATACAGTTCAGTGAGCCCACAGGACAGGAACTGAAACCAGTGTCTGTAATAGCTAACATCATCGCAAAAATAGCCAGCAAGATGGAGGAACAAATAGAGGATGTCCATCAAGGTCCTCTGGACCTTAAAGCGATAAAGGAATTGATAATTGAGGAGAAAGTTGAGAAACTCAAGATCGAGATTTCCAATTTAGCTCGAGAACAAGGAGTTTCCGTCGATAGAGATAATAAAAATTTTGATTACAATGATTACTTGGAGAAGGATTTCTTGGATGTCCATGTGATCGAAACTAGAGCCACAAAATCTACGCGCGAGGCTCAACCTCACACCAAACAGAATGCTGTTGATGAGCTATGTAGGGTTATCCTTCTAATGGAGGAGCAAGTTAGTCTACTGAAGGAAATAATAGAAGAGATGACTACATCTATTGACCGCCATAGCCACCATTCAAGGGCAATCACAAGCACCGCAATTGGTTTCTCCAGAGATTAATCAACAAGAAATCCTACACATTATAGATGAAAGAAGAGAGGCTACTTCAGTAAACAAAGACGAACAATCGAAGAAAGATTCTCCATCAAGTGCCATGCCAGAAAAGGAGTTCAAGTAAATAGTTGTACAAGTGCGGGACACCTTAGCCCAATCCAAGGGCGGTGCATAAATTTTGAAGGGTAGACCTTACCCGGATGAGTTCGATGTCATGCCTTTCCCCAAGAATTTTGTGGCCCCAAACTTCAAGATATTTGATGGCACTGGAAATCCCAGACAACACATAGCAAATTTCGAGCCAGTTGTGGCAAAACAAGAAATAATGAAGCTCTACTCTATCAGCAATTCGTCAGCAACATTTTAGCAATTACTTTCAACTGGTACACTGACTTGCCCAACGGTTTAGTTAAAACAATTTCTGAATTAGAACATTTATTTGTGAAAATATTTGCCAGGGCACAACACCATGTGTCAATTGGAGAGCTCATGATAGAAAAGCAAAAGCCTAGCAAAACCATGGTAGACTATATTTTGAGGTAGAGAAACCTTAGCATGAAATGTGAACCTCAACTACAAGAACATCATGCAATTGAAATTCTACTCAAGAGCATTCATGGGCCAATAGCTTTCATACTTAAGGGATCACCATCAAGTCCTTCGAGAAGCTACTCAGTAAAGCTAGCAGTCTTCAAGAAGAAATAAAGCACATGGAGCCACATGAAAAGGCTAAGGGGACCAGAGTGTTCGAAAAAAAATCAGGAGTAGTATCGACCGTAGAGAAAGGAAAGCAGCCAATAAAGATATATGCAGAAGAGCATCGCTAGTCTTCATCATAGTACTCTCAGAAACATAAAAGTCAATATAACCAGCGGCCGCCTCAAGAGGGATCACCTCGAATAGGTTTTAAAAGAATATCCCTGTCGTAGTGACGGAAAATTATGTATTGTTTCAAGGATGACGCTATACCTAAAATATAAAGGAGTCTGATGAAGAAGCCAGAATTCAAACTACAAGATCCAAAGAAGCTCGAAGATGTGGATAAGAAGAATGAACTATGTTATTGCCCATACCACCGGTTGCTCAGGCACACTATTGAAAAATGTATCATCTTTAAAGACTAGCTTGAGAGAAACCTCAAGGAAGAGAACATAACAATCTTGAAAGAATATTTAAAAGAGCCTGAAAAAGGTTCCATAAACATGATTTCTGCTGAGCCAATCTCCCCAATTGATCTGTATGTCAGAATAGATGGATAGAGTACAACTTTGGATGAACTCAAGAGCGTCCTTAATAAAATTCATGATTCATCGAAACAAGCTTCAATGGATACCAAAGAAGGAAAGAATGAGTTCTGAAGGAGATCATCCAAGAAAATACTGAAAAAGATTAAGCCTGCATCAATACAAGCCTCCATTCAGAGTCTGCATCATACCTAGCCTGAGATGAAGGTTTTGTCAGGAGATCCATCATCTTCAAAGATAAAGAAGAAGAAGAAAAGCGTCACTACAAAGATTGATAGCACGGGGGGTAGGATAGGGGCTACCTCTACTAGATTGATTATCTCATATTCGGGGAAGAAAATCCTCAATCCCTTAACTTTGTATGATTATCTTTTTCTACCTCTGGGATCTTATGTCTATAATGATTGTGATTTCGGCTATATTTTAATTGTTTTGGTGATAACGTAACTGATTATGACCGATCTAGCTTCAATCTCGATCCCCAAAATGATCCTCAAATCGTACTCAAGTTCGATGAACTCATTGTCAAGTCCAAAGAAGTCATCAATAATATCGCTTACGGCAGCACCAATAACGAGAAGCTAATTCTCGAGCATCATGGTACACCGCTTGCCATCAACTTAGATCTTTTTGACAAATAGGAAAAGACACCGGAAGATTCAACAATATGTCAAGAAGAAGAAATCACAAAAGTTAACTTAAGAAGCGAAAAATTGTTACAACCATGAACAGCTCCAACAGACAAAGGAAAACAGATAGTGACTCGAGAAGAGATACCCCCACCTCCACCAGTGGAAGAACCACATGATCAAGATAAAATCTATGGATCATATAAAGTAGACTACAACGTGCTAGCACATCTTAGGAAGTTGTCGGCCCGATTAAGTTGGCCAACACATCTTAGATCTTTTTAACGCTCTGATCCTTTCAAAAGAGATGAGAGAGTCTCTGGTTACAGCTTTGCTTGACCCATAAATTTGCTTAGCTCAGTTGGCCAACACATCCTCAAATGAAGTTTGCTCATTGAAAGAATCGTCAGGGGTAACGTTCACAGATGAAGAATTGCTAATCGGTACCACCGACCACAACCATCTACTCTACATCTCCATTAACATTGACAGATCTGTGTTATCCAGAGTTTTAGTGGATCCTGGAACACCTCTTAACTTGATGAGCCTACAGACATTGGCCTATTTGGATATTGAAGCTCAAGAGCTTACGACCAATAAGATGATTTTAAGAGGATTCAACCAAAAGGGAGAAAGAGCCCTCAGATCAATTACATTACTTATGAAGGTTATAGAACTCGTGATAACCACTAAATTTCATATCATCATCGTCGAGACCTCTTTTAAAACTATTGGGTTGACTGTGGATTCATGAGCACAATAAGGTTCCATCATCTTTACACCAGTGCATCAAATACCGCAAAGATGGTCAAGAAAATTGCATCAAGGGAGACCTACAATCATTTTCAGTGCATGAAGTGGTGTCCATGAAGATGCTGTCTACTACGCGCCTCCAAAGAAGAATGTCTTCTCTCATGAAGTTATCACAAATAAAGATGAAGATTCAGAAGAATCACAAAGAGGAGGCCATTCAACTCCTCTTGAGCGATCTTCCACCACTCCCTTATAATGAGATGTTGAAAGGGTCTTTTAGTTCGCACAACCGAGGTCAAGGCCAGGGACGTGGACGAGGAAGGATCAATTTATTATTGAACAGACTAGGCCAAATATCAACATTGGTGATGAAGACGGTTCTGAAGACAAAATAATGATGACAAGACAGAAGAGACATCAGTACGAGATATCCCTAGAAGATACATAAAAGAATGAATATGAAACAATTTATGATCAGATAAATCACTATGTGAATACTATGACCCTCACTCTGATTCTCCCTCAAAAGTTCAAGAGTTTAAAGGTCAAGGAAGTCCGTAGTGCTGGTTTAAAGCCGATCAAATTTTACCGTGCTTCTACCTCTACTGAGCTTGAAAAACTATAAATTTGGATGATGATTCTAATGAATTAATGGAATTGTCTTTTGGTTACTTCTCGCCTTGTGTTCAAAAGTTAATTCAACAGGGACACTTACCAAAATAAATGCCAAAAGATAAATTTCAACTTTTTGAAAAAATATGGAACGGTAAAAGTTGAACTCCAAATTCAAAAGAGGGTCTCGAATTTGGTACAGTCGCACCAGTTGATGATTATGATTTTTACATGGTTGTTACTAGTGAGTCAGAAGGGGATTGCCTCAATATAGAGGAAGACTCTACTGATCAACCAATAGAAGATGTTCCGCCAGAATTTGAGGAGGAAATTAAATCTACTGTTGATGAATTAAAAGAGATTAACTTCGGGATTGAACAATGACCCCTACCTACATTTATACGTTCTCTATTTAATGACAAATAATCTGCAAAATTGATCAAACTAATAGAATTCAAAGATTTTTTTGCATGGAGCTACGACGAAATGTCAGTATTGTCAGTAGAGGTTGCAGTCCATAATCTTGGGGTGGACAAGAATATAACCCCAGTAAAACAAGCTTGCAAGAGAATGTGCCTCAAAATAGAACAACAAGTCATAGCCGAGGTGAAGAAATTGATAGACGCCAACTTTGTTAAAAAGGAGCAGTACCCCATATGGTTGGCTAATATTATACATGTTAAAAGGAAAAATGGATAGATCTGTGTTTGTGTTGACTTAAGAGATTTGAACAAGACATGTCCAAAAGACGAGTTTCCACTAAATACACTAGAGATGATGGTGGATATTACTTCAACACATGAAATTTTCTCCTTCAGGGATGAATTGTCAGGATACAACCAAATCAAGATGGCTCCCGAGGATGCAGCACTTACGGCCTTCAAAACACCGATTGGAATTTTTTGCTACACAGTGATGTCGTTTGGCCTAAAGAATGCTGGAGCAACATATCAGCGTGTAATGACGAAGATTTTTTACGACCTCTTTCACAACAAGGTAGAATGCTACGTGGATGATTTGGTCATCAAACATAAAAAAAATGGACCATTTCTACGATTTAAGGATTGTGTTCGAACGGTTATGGCGATACAACCTTAAAATGAATCCCTTAAAGTGCGCCTTTGGTGTTACCTTCGGGAAATTTCTAGGATTCATTGTCCGTCATCGGGGAATCAAGATCGACCCGGATAAGATTAAAGCTAACTTGGAAATGCCTCCCCATAAAACCTTGAAACAACTACATTACTTCCAAGGGAAGTGGGCATATCTGAGACGCTTTATTTCTAAACTCTTAGGTAGGTGTCAGCATTTCTTGACATTAATTAAAAAGGATGTCAAATTTATTTGGGAAGAGATATGCCAGTAGGCCATTGAGGATGTTAAACAATATTTAATGTCAACTCCTGTCTTGGTAGCCCCTATCCCAGGGAAACCATTGATACTTTATACTGCGACTTTAGATGACTCTCTCAGAGCCCTCTTAGCGCAAGTCAATGATGAGGGTAAGGAAAATGCGCTCTACTACTTGGGTCGTCGCCTAATACCAACAAATATAAGGTATCCACCTATTGAGAAGCAATGTTTGACATTAATTTTTGCTGCCCAAAAGCTTAGACATTACATGCTTTCTCATAAGACTACCCTGATCTCAAAAGTTAATCCATTGCAATATTTGATGACCCGACCAACACTCTCATGACGTCTAGCAAGATGGTCAATGGTCTTATTGCAATTTGATATAACTTTTGTTCCCCTCCGTGCTATCAAGGGACAGATATTAGCAGACTTTCTCGCTGCACACCCATTGCCAGCTGAGTCCTCTCTCAACGACAAGTTACCAGACGAGAAAATATTGCAAATGGAATTATCCAGTGTGCAACACTGGAAGATGTACTTTGATGGCGCTTCGTCAGCCAAAAAAGAGAAAGAATCAGACATAGTTATACTAGGTAAAGCAGGAATTGATTTGATCTTTCTCACACCAGATAAGGATATGATGAGGTTCTCATACCACTTGACAGAGTCATGCACCAACATTGAAGCAGAATATGAAGCATTAATCACCAGGTTGGAAATGGCAATCTCAATGGATATAACAAACATTTTCATTTATGGCGACTCCTAACTCGTCATCCAACAAGTCATTGGAGAATATAAAATTTTGAAACCAAGATTAGCAGAATACCATCAATACTTGATGAAGCTTTTGGAACAGATTCCTGTTGTAATTTTCTACCAGATTCCTAGGGTAGATAATGCCCATGCCGACGCTCTAACAAAACTCACTAAGGAAATGGCATGTCCCTCGAAGGATTCCATTGAAGTCACAGTGCAAGGAATACGAGTCTTATCTCAGATTGACTTCAAAACTCTACACAAGATTGGAAAAGAAGAAACAATAAATACAGTCGCAGACAACAATGAAGGTTGACACAAACCATTAATAGAATATTTGCATATTGAAAAGCTGTCATAAGACAAGTTTGAGGCGCACCACATCACAAGAAGGGCTATGTCTTACGCATTGATTAAAAATGTTCTCTATAGAAGATCAGTCGACCAGATGTGGCTATAGTGTTTGAGCAGAGCTGAAGCACAGAATATTGTCAAAGAGGTACATGTCGGATTGTGTGGCACTCACCAGTAAGGGCCGAAATGAAGATGAAGATCAAAAGACTCGAGTATTTTTGGCCAGCAATGATGTCCGATTGCATGGATACAACCAAAAGATGTCACCAATGCCAAGTGCATGGAGTAGTCTTACACCAGCCTCCGAATGTGCTACACCCAACTGTTGCCTCGTGACCATTCGAGTGTTGGGGCATGGAGATAATAGGTCCAATAGACCCTCCATCCTCTAGAGGATACAAGTTTATACTTAACGCTACAGATTACTTGACCAAATGGGCAGAGGCAGTACCGTTACGTGAGGTTACGACACCATATGTCCTTCAAATTTTCAAACGCCACGTCTACCGTTTAAGAGTACTACGAAGAATAATTTTCGATAATGAAATAGCTTTCAGAAGTACAAAGATCAACAATTTTTCCAAAAGACATGGGATAGATTGGAGATACTCTACGATTTACTATCTCAGAGCAAATGGTCTGGTTGAGGCTTTCAATAAAGCTCTGGTACAAATTTTGAAGAAAACACTGGATGAAAATAGAAGGGATTGACAAAACAAACTTTTAGAAGCATTGTGGGTCTACTGAATGACTTTTAGGACTCCCACTCAGTGTACACCCTATATGCTCATGTACAGAGCCAAGGTCGGGGTACCGCTAGAAATCCAGACACCATCTCTTAGAGTCGTAGTTGCCAACCAACTGACAACGGAATAAAGCGCAAAACTCAGACTTGAAGAACTGGAGAGTCTCGAGGGAAAATGACTAGAAGCACTATAACACTTAGAGCTTTACCAAGCAAAGATGGTACAAGCCCATGACAAATTGGTTCATCCAAGGACATTCAAAGTTGGTGACCTCGTACTTGTGCTCAAAAGGCCTATTCTTGCATGCCCCAAAATAGGTGGAAAATTCGAGTCAAATTGAGAGGGACCTTTTGTGATTGAAAAGGTCTATATAGGAGGAGGCTACCAGTTAGTGGACTTCCAAGGAGAAATACCCATGTTACCAATAAACGGACGATATCTAAAAACTTATTACGCAACCTGACTCCGCTTGCCTCTGCTTGCTTTGAAACTTTGGAAACTTTGATTGTTTTTGGGTTATCTATGTGGCCAAATGTCTATGCCCGGGTCCAAATTTTGTAATTTACCTCAATATAATGAAAATTTTGAAAAAAAAAATTTAACTTAATTTTTCTCCTTTCTACTTTTGAACTTAATATTCTACTAAACAAACCAAATTTCTTTGAAAATCAATCAATTAAAATTAAAACTTTAAAGACATATTTTAAAAAATTAAATGTGATAAAAAAAACATGAAAAGGAAACAAATCTATTGAGTGGATTCTCTCATTTTCGTAGTTTCTTCTTTGTGCGCGCAACACAATAATCTTTATCTGCATTAACTCTCCTCATCTCAGCAGAATTTTTCATTCTGCACAAAACCCCACAAAGCTTTAGAAATCTTCTTCAACAAAATCAACCTTTCCATATGACACATTTCTGCAAATTCAACACCACAAGCTCTTTGTAAATTTCAAATCTCATTTTCGAGTCAGTACCTAAATTCTGATTCTCATCTTTCGAGGTCGATACCTAAATTTTGACTCTCTTCCCGGAATTGATACCAAAATTTTAATTCTCCTTTTGAGTAAGTACCTAAATTATGATTCTCATCTTTCAAGGTCGATACCTAAATTTCGAGTCTCTTCTCTGAATTGATACCTAAATTTTAATCCTCCTTTCGAGTCAGTACCTAAGTTCTGATTCTAATCTTTTGAGGCTGATATCTAAAATTTGACTCTCTTCTCAGAATTGATACCAAAATTTCAATTCTCCTTTCAAGTCAGTACCTAAATTATGATTCTAATCTTTTGAGTCGATACCTAAATTTTAACTCTCTTCTCAGAATAGATCCTAAATTTCAATTCTCCTTTCAAGTTAGTACCTACATTCTGATTCTCATCTTTCGAGGTTGATACCTAAATTTCGACTATCTCCTTGAGATTGATTCCTAAATTTCAATTCTCACATTTTTGAGTCATTACCTAAATTCTGATTCTCATTTTTCGAGGTCGATACCTAAATTTCAACTCTCTTCTCGGAATTGATACCTAAATTTTGATTCTCCGTTCGAGTCAGTACCTAAATTCTGATTCTCATCTTTTGAAGTCGATACGTAAATTTCGACTCTCTTCTCGGAATTCATACCTAATTTTCAATTCTCCTTTCAAGTCCGTACCTAAATTCTAATTCTCATCCTTCAAGGTTGATAGCTAAATTTTGACTCTCTTCTCGGAATTGATACTTAAATTTCAATCCTCCTTTCGAGTCAGTACCTAAATTCTGATTCTCATCTTTCGAGGTCGATACCTAAATTTTAACTCTTTACTTGAGATTGATACCTAAATTTCAATTCTCACATTTTTGAATCAGTACCTAAATTCTGATTTTCATCTTTCGAGGTCTATACCTAAATTTTGACT
>NEWO01000309.1:439166-463038 GCA_003013225.1 Phalaenopsis aphrodite
ATGGGTCCAAGTGGGTCAATTTTGCTTAAAGTGGGTTTGGGTTACGCTATCCATGAATTTGAGCCAAATTTATTGATCAAAATGGTGTGGATGATTGTAATGAGGATTTTTGGTGAAGGATTAAAATGATTTTGAGTTCAATTGGGGGTTCTAATTGAAGGATTTTGGAAATTTGGTCACTTTGGACATGTTGGGCTAGACTTGAGTCTAGATTGGGCTAGACTTGGGCTAAGTCCAAATTGATTATTTAAACTGGTCAACAAGAATGTAATGAAGATTTTTAAACATAAATTAGGTGCCAATTTTTGGGCTAAGGCAGTCAATTTTGTGGAATTTGGAGACAGCCAATTTGGGGCAAAACTCGGGATTTTTGTATTTGGGTTGAAATTAAATAAAATTGAAGCCTCACCAAGGCCAATATAAGGTCAATGTTGATGTGTAGGAATGTTATGAAGACTTTAGGATTCAAATTAAGGCCAATTGAGTAGGTTATAGGGTTCAATTTGGTGGAAGCAAGTCATAGGGCCAAAGTTTGGGTACTTAGATCAAAATTGGGCTCAAAGCATGGGCCAAGTGAGCTTAGATTAGGTTTAAATTAGTTATTTTAAATGTGAATTTTAGCTTAGGATTGAAATTGAGGAAAATTGGGACCAATTTGATGGGCATTTGAGGTAAATTTGGGGAAATTGGGCCTTTAAAGGCAATTTGGGGGTTTTGGTTAAAATGATCAAATTGGTCAAATTGGGTCAAATTGAGGGGTCCAAATGAGTTTTGGAAACATTTGGAGTGATTTTGGAGGTTTTGGGAAAGTTTGGGGTGCCAAAGGTATTTTTGTAATTTTGGCAATTTTGGGGTTATTTTGGTTAATTTGGAATTTTTGGGTAGTTATGGGTTATTTAGGTATTTTCGAAAGGTTTAAAATGATTTTTGTGCAAATTTGGATAATTTGGATAAATTTGGGAATTTTGGCCATATTTAGGATCCCAAGGGTATTTAGGTAATTTGGGGGATTTTGGGGCAAAAGGCCAAATTATGTATTTTTGGATAGTATTGGGGAGCTAACCACCATAAATGAGCTATGGACCAATGGTAACCCCGTTTTAGTCCTACATGCATTGGTCGTATCTAAACCCTAGTCTGGAGCTAATAGGCCATCTACATGAGTCTCCCAAAGGATCTAGGGACGAAAGTCAAGAAAATTTGGGCTAAGGGTTGTGAGTAATTATGGGTGAGAGTGAGTGCAAGTGAGTGCCTTAGCTTTATACAAACACTTGGGGTCGACCCTAAGGTCATGCAGTCCTATGGGAACTCTCCTTGAGCTCCCCCATGATGACCCGGCCTACTAAGCGCTAGAGGTTAGGACCAATATGTGGAACCTCAAGTTGAGCCAAGAAGGAGTGTAGACTTACTAATGGCGATGGCTCCTTTTCTAGTTTTTTAGGAATAGTCAACAGGAAATTCTTATGTCGAGACCTTAGGCTACTAAAGAGCGAAACTAAACCTCAACTAAAAGTGAGGTCAATAATTTTTATTAAGGTTAATTAGTTGCTTACTTTATTTACATAAATCTAAAATGACAAAAAGAATCAAATTTTCATTCCTATTATAGCCTCGTAAGTTTAAGTAAAAATATTTTGAAAAGTAGATTTTTGTCATCTAAACTTTCTAATTTTCTAAAGTGCATATTATTATTCTCCTTGTGGGTTCGATATTCATGTCTTAATCAAAAAGTTCTATATTACTTGATAGTGATACGTATATTTGTGTATTATCCCATATTTAAATATTATAATTGTATTGTTATTTGTGTCATAGTGGAAAAATTACTTAGCTTTTGCTTTGGATCATATTTTTGACTTTGTTGCAAATTAAGAATAACTATTAAGGAAATTAAACATATAATCACATACATCGCATTTTACATCTATATTGAAAGTCAAGATCACATGGCAATGAGTTGGCTTGGCTAGTTCACTAAGGTTCAAAGGTTAAGATGTGGAATTCGGGTAAGGGTCCATATACCCTCCCTTTCATGATGGCTTTTGGTCTTGGTCAAAATTGGTTGCTCCCTTGAATTTTAAATAGGGTTAATGGTTCAACCCTACAGTGATGAATAACTTTAGGTCTTGGGTAAACCGATTAACGATGGGCCTTCAGTTTGTGCTTCTATGGGCTTGGGCTTGGTTTTTGATGTATGGGATTGGGCCATGATCTTAGGATCCTAACTTATGCTTAAGAAGTCTTAATTACGTTATTTTTAATTAAGTAATTTATTAATTAAGAGAATTAAAAATTTGACCAAAAGACCATGAATTGACCATGACAGTATAAGGTTGACCATGGTGGTCTAAGGTTGACCAAATGGTCAATGTGGTGACCATTGGGTCTGGAGTTGACCAAATGGCCAATGTGGCCAATAATAGTTCAAATTAGGTCCCACCATCACAAACTTAGCTTGTCTAAGGTATCACTTAATTTTGAGGTAAAAGGAGGACACATTAGGGTTTGGTCCAAAGTTTAGGGTTTGGGGACCCCTGATGGGTTTAAGGAGTCGGTGTTAGTAGACTTATTTTCTAAGAGGTATTTGATGATCACAATGTTCTTAGGAGTTGTAGAAGAATCATTGGGATCCTTAGTTGATTTTGGTGGTTAAGAATATACCATAATCTTGGTTTTTGGTTTAGGATAGCTCCTCATAAAAGTAAGGTCAAATCTGCCCATAGAAAATAAACACGCTGCCTCGTGTTTCTGCCAAGCATTACCTATGACATTGTATAGTTACAGTTGCCACTGTGATCAATACTGCTACCACCTCCCTAAAACCTGTAGAATGTAGGCCCATCAAGTCACATCATGATCTGAGAGTACCACTATCACCGTACGTGAAGAACCCCGAGGTTAGCAAAATGGCACGAGGTCACTCATTTCTTTAGCTGGTCCGCACATTAGGGACCACTCTTCATCCCAACATACTAATTTTACCAATTAGTCATACCATCTCAAAACATTAGTATCAAAGGAGAAGGGTTGGAGAACTAATGTTGTTGAACCAATACTTTCAAAAAAGAAAGAAGACCATCTCCTTACAATGGATTCTAAGTTTGATGTTTCGACTGATGATGCCTAAACTATGTCAGAGTCTAACTCAGGAGATAATTTTTTAGGAAACTCAGGTAGTCCTTAAAGTTTTCAAAGGAAAGTTGATTGAAGTATTCTTGGTTAAGCTTAGAGCTGACATCAAACAAATATCCAAAGAAATAAAGTTAGGCATCAATGATGAAGATTAGGACCTGATAGGTTATATGGAAGAAGATTTTGCTGATGTCAATGCCATTGAAACTAGAGCCTTGTCATCCGTACAAGAAGATCGGTTGCCAATTGATGAGGACACCGCTGAGATGCTGTAAAAAGTCATTCAACATAAAGATGAGCATAGCATTTGTATGGAAAAAAAAGGATGGAGGAAATTATAATTGTCATGACCACGCTTGAAAGTCAGCCTCAATCACTAAAGATAGTATCTCTATAGGTAAAATTAACAAGAGGCCAAGCAAACCATTATGAAAAGAAGGAATTCACTCCTACCAGTAGAGATGAGCGACCAAGGAGGGATTTTGTTTAGAGTTTGATACCAGAAAAAGACATCATACAAATGGTAGAACAACAGGTAAGAGAAGCCCAGACTCAGTCTAAAGAACGAGCATTTATTTTGAAAGGTAGACCTTACCGAGAGGAATTTGATGTAATACGAAATCCCAAATTATTTTTACCACTATGTTTCAAGAATTTTGATGGACCCAGAAACCCTAGATTGCATGTTCCGCACATTCGAGTAAGTTGCTTCAGCACAGGGTAGTGATGCTTTGGGACCACTCAACAATGATGTTAGCTTACAAGAAAAAGTAAAAAAAGTAAAATTTCTGGAGAAAGCTGAGAGGTTGAAACCAGTAAAAATCTTTGAGAAGTCTGGGATTATGGTAGTTGTGGAACAAGGCATGCAGCCAATACAAATAAAAATAGCAGTCTCCGCAGAGCTATCAGCCTTCTCAACACCACAACTAGCAGTCATTTTGAAAATGACCATATCACAAAGATGAAAGATTACCTTTAACAATAGAAAAAAGATTAAACAAAAAATGTCCATTCTAAAATGAGTGAGTCGTAAAGATGCTCCTAAATTTGATAAAACAAAATTAAGAGTTCAAGTTGCCAAACCTGATAAAGCAAGATGAGGTTGATAAGAAATATCACCGCAAGTACTACCCATACCATAGAATGTTCATACACAACATAGAGACCGCAAAACTATCAGTCGGGTTCAATCTAATGACAACTCAAGAACTTTTGTCATTGGACGGGGTCATGAAAGATATAGAGTCCAGTGTCATCAAGCATACAATGAGATTGATTGATGTCTACCTCATCACTTTCTATTGCGCTCTACCAAAAGAGGATAATGCACTTAAGAGATGCGAGCATTAAATGTAGTAAAAGAAGAATTACATAAAAGGAAGGAGAACACCAAAAAAAAAAGACATACACGACTAACTTATTGTAGCTCAACGAGAAGGTAAAAACTCCTTCATAACATGCATCCAAGGTCAAGACTAGAAATGAGGATGACAGAGAGGAAATCTGATCATTAGAAAAGTGGAAAAACTATGGAGGCAATCAAGTAGTGAAAGGAGACTACCCCTAACAAGGATGTTAGACTTGTAGAGACCTTTTCCGTGTTAAGGGATAATAAGTTTCATCTTTTGATTGCTATCGTTGGTGAAAAGATACATCAACAAAATTATTGTTAGTTTGTCTCAAACCTCCCACCACAAAAAAAATAAGAAAAAGAAAATGAGCTTGTTTTTTTATAGATTTCAATTAGTGTTCAAAAAGTTTTCTAAAAAGGGATATACAATATGTTGCCCAGATTCTACAGATAATTTCACATCAAATGAAGAGGAAATTTTTGGAAACAGAGAAACTAATTTGGACATTCAAGAAAGGATTTTTTCAAGATAAAGATTATGGTGTTTTAATAAAATAATGACTCAAGGGGAGAATGATATTAATGACTTAATAACTAAGTCCTTCACTTTAAAGAAGTTTTACCTAGTCCTATATAAATTTTAGAATAAAATGGGTGTGATAAAAATACAACTAATGGATTGAGGATATTTCAAGCCTTTTACTTTTTCTACTAAATAATTGAGTCCCAACTTTTGAATGAGCTCTAATACTCAGATTACATATTAAGAAATATTTGTGAATTTTTAATTAGGGGAGTTCAGACATTCAAACTCCTTAAAATGTTTTATACCAGATATAGTAATTGTTGACCTCATTTTTGGTGAGGTCTAAATTCTTCTCTTAAAGCTTAGGTTATAGCCATAAGATTTTTCTATAGACCATCCTAACAGAATTGTGAGGAAACCCACCCAACTTAGAAGCTCAATACACCTCTTGGCTCTTTTATGAAGTCTCACATGGATGGTATCAAGCCCTCAGCTCTTGGTTGAGATGACTAGGACCAATATGTTTATGTTCAAAAAATGAGTTCCTAGAATATTATCAGGCCTTAGGGATTTTGCCATTCACGCCCACATACCTCACCCTGTGCACGTCCACATTCAACACATACACATTCATACACCGCACACAATTCACATGCATGATCCCAAAATTTTTTTGGTATAGTTAAGAAAAATATATAAAGTTGACTCTGCTATGTGATGGTGCCAAAACTTGATGCTTTAAATATAATTAAGAAATTAGGATTCTATACAAGTATACACATCATTATCAATTAATAAAAGGACTTTCTATTTAAACCTCAAATATTGATCCCTCGGGGAAGGTTTAAATTTAAGATGATAAATTTACTAGGAAATTCAAAGAAAGTAAAACAAAATTACTCTCACTAATTCCTAATGCTGAGATATTATCAAAACTAAATTAATTAATAATTATTAAAATTGAAATGCAAAGTTTAAAATAGTGACTACTAAGCTATTTAACTATGTTTATATTATGAAGATTTCTTATGTGAAAAAACATATTTTCCACTACAATGAGATTTTGGTAAAATGAGATGAGATAAATGGTTTACTATGTATTGTGCCAAATAGGTACAGCTTTAATTCTCTACCCTGATACAATGTTATAGAATATCATTGGCTAATCTCACGTTTAGTCCCTAAATTTGTGGCTAAGCTAGAAGGATGCTGGCTCCCACTCCAGAGCTCTCACTTTCCTTCACCTCAAAGCTAACTCTTGTTTTAGTTCTTAAACACTAAGATCGAATTGGGGCTTTTAGTCTGTCACCCTAAAATCTACAATTCTACACCCAACAAAGTATATTTCCTTATTTATTTGCACTTAATCCCATGAGCAAAATTCTCCTTCAAGAAATCAAATGTGATCCTCACTCTGTTGTAGAACTCATACTCCATTTCCTAGATCATATGTTTCACAACACATTCTAACAATTCAATTGGTCAGATAAAAAAGAATTAATTTTCAATTTAAGAAATCATCACAAATAATTTTTTATTTTAACATTGGCACATTCATATTATCTCTTCATTTCACCAAATCTCAAATTAGAGAGAAAGATAAAGAAAACTACTCAAACTGCATGAGAAAGATACAAAAAAACACAAACTTCATATACAAAAGAAAGTTCATAAAAAACTAATAAACAAATAAAACTCATCTGAAAACTCTTTCTCAAAGCAAATCCCTTGTAGCCTCTCCTAGAAAATGTAGGAAGAGGAAATCTCTCACTTTTTTCCTTCTCCAACACTTTTAGAAAAGAATTCACAATTAATCTCACCCCAAAAACTCTAAACTCTTAAATAAAAATCACTAATAGACTCCTGAATGGTGGTGGAATGAAGATGGATAAAGTGTATGGAGGCGAGGTGTGGCAAAAAAAGCAAGGAGGAATGAGGAGGAGCCCTTTTTCTGGTCAATTTTGGCCCCAAATATAGCCTAGAGTCGGTTCTCCAATAGTTGCATCTAAAAACTCTTCAAAAAGCATCCAGATGTGGAATCCTTTAGAAATGAGGGTTGAACCGGAATTAGTGTCGTTGACGCCTATTCTAGCACCATCACGCCAGTGTTCTTCAATTAATTTTGCTATTCTCTGTCAAATGACACTATCAGCTCCCAGTCTGATGCCATCGGCGCTGAACAAATCTCTAACTTCTCCATTTTGATTCCAAATTTCATCATTTTTGTTTCCTTTTTTGCTCCAAGTCCTAAAAATCAACAACCTGCAAGAAACATAAAAATGCCTTCCATTAAAGTGCAATATCACAAAAAAAGAGTATAAAATATATTTTTGGTGTATCAAAATCCTTAAACTTACATGTTACTTGCCCTCAAGTAACTCCTTTACTACATAAATAAATATGATTTATGGTAATGAATTTAACTTCTAAATTTCCATAGTTTAGTCCATTAAATAGAATAACATAAGTTAAGAAAAATTCAAACAACTATAGTTAATATTAAAGGTATAAGAATATTTAGTAGACAAGTCTAAGATTTTTGATTCTCTATTATTTTCAAGGAAAATTACAAATCATTCATATTAAAGCCACTTAGAATTTTTATATAAAAAAGAACTTCATGAAACTTTACTATTAAAAAGTTAAGATTCAAATATAAGTTTAGAAAATGTAGCCAAGTCTTGTTCTTTAAGTTGATTCAAGTGAAGCCAATTTTTAATTAGGCCTCTCCTCAAGCTTCTCACTACATAACTTTCTCTTTTCTTTTTGCTTTCTTTTGAGAATATTTTTCAATCCTTTTTCTTTTCCTTTCTTTTCTTTTTTTAATGAGGATTACTGTATCTGGATAAACTTTAATGATTTTGAACTTCACCATCCTCTTCTTAAAGTCAAAAACTTTTCACATTTCTTCACTTAACAAATTTAGATTAGCTTAAAAATTTTATAAAGTTTAATTCTTTTCCTCTTACATGAATCTCTAAGATGTTTAGTACTTCACAAATACAAATTTTTTTATTTAAAATAGAAAAACATAGTCTTATTCTCTTTTACCAAATATCTTAATCTCTAAAATTAACCTTAATTATTGAAAATTTTTACTCAAACTTACTATATATTTAGAAACATAAATATAATTATCTATAGCTAACCACTAATACCAAATGTCATGTTAAATTTAAAAATTTTAAAAATATAGCTAAGTGAGGACAAATAAAATTAAGTTTCTTTCTTTTAAAAAGAATTTTCTTCCCTCCCCCTCAAACTTAAATTTTTAAAAGATTTGCATGAAGAACTTAAAAAAAATGGTGAATGAAAACATTAAATACATAAAGAAAAGACCTACCTTTAAAGGTTCTAATTTGAAACTTATCTCTGAAATATTGCAGGTGCTAATATGCAAAGCTACAAGACTTAAAAAATTAAATTGCACATAATACATATAAAATCTGCTGAGAATGAGTTAATTACAATACATCTAACAAAACACTAAAACTAATAAAAAAAAACTAATTGAATTTCAAATAACAAACAGTTTTACAATCTATACTTCATAATACAACAAAACAGAGTCTCACAGTTTAACGATAAACTATCTCAACAATATAACAAAAATAAACTACAACACAATAATGTACAATCAAACATAAACTAAAAGAATAGATCAAACTAACATATCATCATTCTTTGTTTTCTTCTTCTTCTTCTTCTTTTTCCACATTCAAACTCTGCTGCTGATATGGAGTAAAGACAGGTTGAGTTGGAAACTGAACTAAATGATCACCATTCATGTATCTCACCATTGCATCATCATAAGCAGCATCATATTTTAACTTTTGTCAAATCAAATCATCAATGTAAAAATTTTTGTCCTCCATGTTTTTCATTCTATGATCCATCCTCAAGATATCCCTCTGTTGGATCATCATCTGTTCCAACATTTCTAGGTTGGTGGGATCACTAGAAGTAGGGGTCCTCAAAATAGAAGGAACATCTATGGTATTACTTCTTGATCTCCATCCAACATGAGTTTCATATGTCTTAATATTGGAAGGCTCAATAGGTTTTAGAGGCTCAATCCTCTTTACTTCTAGTCTAAAATCAACTCCTGCCTATTTACAAAGTTAGAAGATAAGTGCAGGGTATGCCAATCCACCAGTGGCCTCTCCAAAAGCAATAGATTGAGTGTTCATATAAATAATAGAGCCTACATTTATCCTCATCAATTGTTGGATACATAAGTTTAGGATATCTCTATCCTTTGTAACCTCACTATGATGATTTCTCGGTATCATTCTTCTAAAAAACTAAATAGTGACAGGCCTTAGATACGAAATTAAGCATAGAAAGAGGAAAGTTTACTTTAACTCCATTTTTCACTCTCTAGTTTCCTCTTCCATCAGTAAGAAAAGAAATAACGTCACCCAAAACTTCATTCGTAGCAGAAAATGATTTGTTCTAACAACTACTAACATCTTCCAACCGATAAAACTCATTTATTTTTTTTGGAGAAAACTCCACCTTTTTCCCACGAACAAAAAAAAAATCATCAGAAGTCTCTTTAAAATTGGCATAAAATTCCATCACTACACCAATGATCGTCTCGGCAGTAAAATAACAAAAAATTTCAACTGCCGAGCACTGATTAATTGCTCAACTTCACCACCTAGATTTTTAAATCCATGATCCAGAATCACTTTTTTATTTTCAAGTAGACTATGGAAACGAGCACTAGCTTTGAAGCTAGCAAATTTTTGTTTGTCATAGTCCACTTTTCTTTTTCCTTTGCTCATTCGAGGTGCAACGGTAAATCTATAAAAATTTGATAAAAAATTGAATAAATCCCAAAATTCTGAAAACACAATGTAAAACACTTCAAAATCAAATCTACTAAGTAAGAGTTCTTCACCAAATGATTTTCTCAAAAGCTCTAAGAAAATTCCAACATTTTTGGATCTCGGTAATGTGAGATAAATTCTTGATGAAAAACAAAAAAAATTAATTCAAAGTATAGCTCTTACCTAGAGAAGAATAAATTTGAAGTTCCATTACCTTGAAATTTCTCGAAATCCCAGTAAATGCGAGCCCTAAGTGCTAAAACTGGAGGTTGAAGGTGACTCAAGAGGTAAAAATGGAGTTTTACGGTACAAATTGTGAATTTTAAGCGGTTTAGGCAATTCTTTGGTGAAGGGCGCTGTCGGCGCCCATGCCAGCGCCGTCGGCGCTAAAGGTCTAAAATTTCTTTTTTGTTTTTTTTTTTTGAAATTTTTAATTTCATTTTAATTTCCTCCAAACTCTTTTAGTATTTTTACACACAAATTTTTATTTAACAATATTTCACAAATAATCATATTCACAAACAACAACAAACTAACTTTTATATATGAAAATACAATTTTACAAATACATTTTCTAATCACACTTTCACACATCTTAAGCAAACTAAATTATAAATCAGCGTCAAATTTAAGCCACAACACAAAATGTTGATACAAAACTAAACATACAATCAATGTTTAGTTATCTAAAACAAATCAAACTAAATCAAATCCAGACAATTACATTAAATACATAGGTATTTAAAACTAATAAAGAGTCCAAATTCTTCAATTATTCTGCCTCTTCTGCAGTGCTTTATCCCCCTCTAATATCTCCCATAGACCGGTAATGAACATACAAATTATAAAAAGGTCAGTACGGGAATTGATCAGTCAAATTTTCTTTGATCCATCGTTTTTCCTTGAACATCCGTAGTAATCCTGCTTCAAATGTTCCAGTATGATCAAAATTTTCCTTTATCCTCCAATCTAGGTGATCAAAAATGTATTTAAGATCTCCTATTTCAATCCTAATACTCTGAAGTTCTTTTTCAATTTTCTTCAATTTCTTTTCCAAAGCAAGTTAACTTCCAACAGTTGGTGGCATCAATGAAGTTGAAGCATGCAATGAATGATCTAAAATAGTATCTAATGTTTCATTCCCAATCCTAACATAATTATCATCAATAGGAATCATGGGCTCCCAAAGTAATAAAACTTTTTCTTAACTTTCATATGGAACTTGAGATTGACTGCAAAGTAAGAAAATTATCTAAGGATGCCCAAGTCCATAAATTCGCCCATTGATAATAATACCCATAATAGATTTAAAAATGATAGATCCTACATCAATGGGCTTTTTCATTTGAATGAAGTAATTTAAGATTACACTTTGTTTGGTGACTCTATTAATCTTAATAGTGTGGAGTAATTTTGAAGAAATGAAGAAATGCGAACTCATCGATATTGGATTAAGTAATGAAGCAAGGAAACTAACATATCCTTCATCCCACATTTCACAAATATCACTTTCATCCGTCAGAAAGTTATAGACATCTTGCATCAAATCTCTCATAGGGATGAAATTTGTATCATGACAGATTGGAATGCTTTCTATCATATACAGTCATTAATTTGTGCCGGAGTAAATGGTACAGTCTTACCGTGTATGAAGACAATTTGTTGGGTAATTCCATATAAGTTAGCTTAGATTTCCTTCACCAATGGTACAACAACTGTAGTGGTAGTGTAGCACAAAACTTCCCATCTTCTTTGTATAATGATTTTATTAATCAGAGAACTTGGATTTATCAATCCATGATTGACAAAGCCTCTCTCCTTGATCAATCTCTTCTTCGTAATAACCTTGTCGTATAATATCTGCGTGTCAAAACTGATAAACTTCTATCTATTAAAAACTCCATACTTGGAAGTACTTCTTGAATTAGAAGCCACGAAATTCAAAAATAGGAAGTTTCTGATCATTCAAGGCAGTTTTTAGGACTTTAAAAACACCCTTCGGTGGTTATTACAGAGAGAAATCTCGTAATAGTCCGTCAAAATCATCCTGAACTGTCAAACCGCTATCGGCAGCGTAGGCACTTCCGAAGGTGTTGTCAGCATCTTAGCTCGTGTATACGGGCGTCGTCGGTACCCGTTCTGGAGTCATCTGTGCTAGAGGCTAAAATCACTTCTTTTATTTTTTATTTTTGTTCAATTCAATTCCAAATTATCGTTCAATGCCAATATTTGTATTAATTTATAATATATAAAATTGTGTAGGATTATTATCTACTAATATATAAAACAGTTATCACATGTAATAGTAATATATATATATATATATATATATATATATATACACATATATGGGTTGCCTCCCACAAAGCGCTTGGTTTAACGTCATCAGCTGGACATACCATTTGTTTAGTTGGGTTGAATTAACATAATAAATTCTTTAGATTGCAATATGTACCCTAAATAATCATATTTCAATCGATGCCCACTAACTATAAATATCCTTCCAGTGTAAGGATCTTTAATAACAATAGTTCTATAATGATAGATTTTAATCACTTTAAATGGTCCTAACCATCTAGATTTCAGTTTTCATGAAAATAATCACAATCTTGTATTATATTATAAAACTTATTATCCGGGTTCAAACTTCTTCTTAATAATCTTCTGATCATGTCATATTTTCATTTTCTCTTTATAGATTTTTGTATAGTCATATGCTTCATTTCTAATCTCCTCAAGTTCATTAAATTGCAATAATCTTTTCTCACCAACATCCTTTAGATTAAAATTAAACTATTCAATAGCCCAAAATGCTTTATGCTCTAATTCTACTTGTAGGTGGCATGTTTTTCCAAAAATAAGTCTATATGGGGACATTCTTATAGAAGTCCTATAAGCAGTTTTATATGCTCATAATGCAGTATCTAGTCTACTGGACGAGTCCAATTTATAAGGATTTACAGCTTTTTATAAAATTTATTTTCTTTCACGATTTGATATCTTTGCTAGAGTGCTAGTCTGAGGATGATAAGCAGAGAAAATCTATGCATAATATCATATTACTTAATTAATTTCTCAATTCTCCTATTACTAAAATGAGATCCTCCATAAGTAATAATTACTCTCAGCATTCCATATCTTGTAAAAATATTCTTAATTAAAAATTAAAAAACACTTTGGGCATCACATCAAGGTACAACAATAGTTTCAATCCTTTTGGACATATAATGAACAAGAAGTAATATATATATTATTCCAAATGTAGGCATTAATGGTGCCGTAAAATTTAATCCCCACACATAAAAAATTTAAACTTCTAATGTGTAAGTAAGAGGCATTTAATTTCTTCTAAGAATAATTTTTACTCGCTGACATCAATCACATATTTTAATATATTCATTAACATCTCTAAAAATGGTAAGCCAACAAAATCCAGCTTGCAAAATCTTGTATGCAGTTCTATTTATTCTAAAATATCCTCCAAATTCAGAATCATGACATCTTTCAATTATTTGTTGAGTTTCTTCATAAGGCACACACCTTCTAATAATTAAATCTTTACATTGTTTATATGAATATGGTTCATCCCAAAAATAGAATTTTGAATCATAAATAAATTTCTTTAGTTGTGGATTCTTAATATCAGGTGGTAGAATATCACTTACAATATAGTTTACTATATTTTCATACTTAGTTACATTTATTTAATCAATACTATATAATTGTTGATCAGGGAAATTTTCTAAAATTTTATTTACAAAATTAGTCAATATTTATATTTCTAATCTAGACAAATGATCAGCTATTTGATTATCATTTCCCTTTCAATCAACTATGGTAAAATCAAACTCCTGCAAAAGAAGTATCTATCTAATTAATCTTGGTTTAGCATCCTTCTTCTGCATCAAGTATTTAATAGCAGAATGATCAGCATGCACTATAAATTTAGTTAAAATTAAATAAGATCTAAATTTATCAAATGCTTAAATAATAGCTAATAACTCTCTTTCAGTAGTAGTGTAATTAATTTGAGCATCATTTAGAGTTTTACTAGCATAATATATTACTTTAAGAACTTTATTGTGCCTTTGTCCTAGAACAGCCCCAATAGCATAATCACTAGCATCGTACAATATTTCAAATGGTTTTTTTTTTCAATCTGGTGGTACTATAATAGGTGCAGTGATTAATTTTTATTTCAATAATACAAATGCTTTTACGCATTCTTCATTAAAATCTAATTTTGTGTCTTTTTCTAAAAGTTAGTATAATTGCTTAGTTTTTTTTTAAAAAAAATTTATGTAACGCCTTTAGAGTCTAGCATGTCTTATAAAACTTCTTACCCCTCTTACATTAGTAGGTGGTGGTAATTTTTCAATAACTTAAATTTTTGCAGGAACTACTTCCATTACCATTTTCAGAAATTTTATGCCCAAGTACAATTCCTCCAGCAAAAATAAACTGAATTTTTTCCCAATTTAGTACTAGGTTGATTCTTTCACATACTTTCAGAACTTTTTCAAAATTATTTAAACATAATTCAAATGAAATTCCAAATATAGAAAAATCATCCATAAACAATTTCATTCCATTTTCAATAAAATTTCTAAAAATTGACATCATACATCTTTGAAATGTTGCAGGTGCATTCATAATCGAAAAGACATTCTATGAAAAGCAAATGTTCCATGTGGGCTTGTAAATGTTGTTTTCTCTTGATTCTCTCGAGCAATTAGAATTTGGTGATAACCGGTATATCCATCTAAAAAGCAATAATATTTGTATTCAGCGAATCTATCCAACATTTGGTCTTGAAAGGGTAAAGGAAAGTGATCTTTCCTGGGGGCCATATTCAATTTTCTATAGTCAATACAAATTTTCCAACCAGTAACTTTTCTTGTTAGAATAAATTCATTTTTCTCATTTTCTTCAACCTGTCACTCCTCCTTTATTTGGAAGACAGTGAATTAGACTTACCCAAGCACTGTCTGAAATATAATATATAGTTACAACATCTAACCATTTTAAAACTTCATTTTTAATAGCTTCTTTCATTACTAGATTTAATCTCCTCCGAGGATCAGCTTTAGGCTCATATTGTTCATCTAACAAAATTCTGTGGATAAAAATAGGATGACTAATTCCTTTAATATCTCTTAAATTCCATCCAAAAGCCTTTTTATATCTTTTCAACATCTCTATTAATTTTTATTTTGAATTTCAGTTAACTCTGAACATACAATAATAGGCAATGTAGATGACTCTCCCAAAAATACATATTTTAAATGACAAGTAATATTTTTAGTTCAAGTTCAGGCGGTAGCATACTTGAATAAATAAGATTTTTATTATTGTTTTCCAACAATTCTAACATTTAAAATTTTCCCTTAAAATAATCCAAATCTTCTTCTTTTATCTTGTCCTTATTTTCAAAAATTTCTTCTTGCCTTAATTTATCTTCAAACTTATTCTTAAATTGCACATTACTCAGACAATCAGTTACTTCCATCCTGAAACATTAACTATCTTTTTCTATTACAGGATATTTCATAGCTTTTGCTATATTAAATGGTACTTCTTGATCATTAACTCTCATTATTAATTCTTCATTTGACACATGTATATTAGCTCTCCATGTTGTAAGAAATGGTCTCCATAAAACAATAAGAATTTTTATCTTCCTCCTTATCCAATACTATAAAGTCTACAGGTAAAATAAATTTATCCACTTTTACTAACACATATTCTATAACTCTTTTTGGATAAGTTATTGATCATTCAAAAAAATGAAGAGTTACTATAGTAAGGGGAATCTCTCCCAAATCTAAGCGTTTGAAAGTAGATAAAGGCATAAGATTGATATTCGCTTCTAAATCACATAAAGCTTTTCTTAAAAACTTTTCACCAATAGCTCAATATATAGTAAAACAATCAGGATCTTTTAGTTTTTCAGTAAGCTTTTTCTGAATAATAGCACCACACTCTTCACTGAGTGCAATAGTCTCATGATCTGTAAACTCCCTTCTTTTATTTATTATATCCTTCATAAATTTCACATAACTTGGCATTTGTTCCAAAGCTTCAACAAAAGGAATTTTTATCACTAACTTCTAAAGGTATTCTAAAAATTTGGCAATATATTTATCTTTATTCTTCTTCTTCAGTCTTTGAGGAAACAAAGGTAATGATTTTTCTAAAGGAAGAATATTTATCTTAACTTCCACAGTACTCGAAAGAATTTCTAAAGGTCTGTTACTAAGTGCAGTAGCAATATGTCCTAATTGATTTTCAATATTTCTAATAGCTGCCCCTTGATTCTGTATTTGATTTCTAATGTTCAACATTACTTCTTCCATTGTCAACTTCTTTTCCTTAACTGGTGGGTTAAGGTTAGAGTTAAATCTAGGAGGATAATAAGGCTAATCAATAGGATTTCCTTGATTTTTAAAATTTCCAGAAGGATTCACCAAATTGCTATAATTATTCCAACAACAATTAGGGTGATTTTCCCATCCAGGGTTATAATAATTAGATTAAGGATTCTTATTTTGATTATTTATAGCATTTAAAGTTTCATAAGTTGGTTGAGTATCAATTATCTACTCTAGTGAATTTTCTTCTAATATTGGGAGTATTTGAGAATAGTTCACTCCAATTTGGTCAATCTTTTTCAAAATAGCAGTAAATTGAGATGTTGCATCAGAATCATGAATACTAGCTACTCTCTTAGGATTTACCCTTTCAAAGGGCCATTAAAATTGTTAGTAGTCATTTTTATGATTAAAGAGTATGATTCATCAAAAGGTTTTAACATTAGTGATCTACCTACAGCAGTATCTATAAAAGATCTTAGCGATCCTACTAATCGATTGGAAGAAGTTTGAATTATTAACCAATCTAGAAAAGCATGGTGTGGACATTTTCTAAGGAGATCTTTAAATCTTTCCCAAGCTTCATATATCGATTCCCCTTCAAACTGGCAAATAGATGAAATAATATTTCTATGCTTAGCGATTTTCAAGGGTGGAAAATATGTAGCCAAGAATCTTGGTGATAGTTCTTCCCAAGTTTTGATAGATCCATTTGCTAATCAATTTAACCAAGCTTTGGCTTTATCACTAAATGAAAAAGGAAAATTTTTAAGCCTAACAACATCATTAGACACTCCATCATATTTAAAAATAGTACAAATCTCAAGAAAACTAGCAAGATATATGTTAGGATCTTCAATAGGTGTTCATCCAAACTGATTATTTTATATCATTTGGATAGTAGAAGGTTTAAGCTCAAAAAAATTAGCAGCAATATCAGAATTTTTAAAAGTCAAGTGAAGTTCATCTGTCGTAGGTTTAACATAATCTTCTAAAGGTCTTTGTCAATTTTCATTAATATTTCACATAAACAAATATGTTAACAAAGAATAATATCTTAAATGTACTCTTAAATAAAAATATATTTCTTTTTTGGATTTTTTGATTTTTTAATTTTTTTTAAATTTTTATATGTATTGTGCCAACTTTCGCTATAATTATTCAGTAAAATGAGATGAGATAAATGGTTTAATATGTATTGTGCTAAATAGAAGCATTTTTAATTCTTTACCCTGATACAGTGTTATAGAACATTATTGGCTAATCCTAGGTTTAGTCCCAAAGTATGTTGCCAGGCTAGGAGGATACTGACTCCCACTCCAAAGTTCCCACTTCTTTCACGTGAAAGCTAACTCTTGTTTTAGTTTTTAAACACTAAGACTGAATTAGAGATTTTAGTCTGTCACCCTAAAATCTCCAATTTTACACCCAACAAAGTATATTTCCCTATTTATTTTCACTTAATCCTATAAACAAAATTCTGTTTCATGAAATCAAATTTGATCCTTACTCTGTTGTAGAACTCATACTCCATTTCCCGAATCATGTGTTTCACAACGCATTTTAACAATTCACTTGGCCAGATCGAAAAGTAAATTAAGTTCCGAGTTAAAAATCTTAACAATTAATTTTATATTTTAACATTGGCACATCCATATTATCTTTTCATTTCACCAAATCTCAAAGTAGGGATAAAGATAAAGAAAGCTACTCAGACTTCATGAGAAAGATACAACAAAACAAAAATTTTATATATAAAAGAAAGTTCATACAACACTAATAAACAAATAACACTCATCTGAAAAATTTTTCTAAAAGTAAATCCCTTGTAGCCTCTCCTAGGAAATGTAGGAAGAAGAAATCTCTCACTTTTCTCTATCTCCAACACTCTTAAAAAAGAACTCACACTTAATCTCAACACGAAAACACTAAACTCTTAAAGATAACTCACGAATAAACTCCTAAATTGTGGTGGAATGAAGATAGAAAACATGTATGGAGGCGAGGTGTGGCAGTTAAATGCAAGGAGGATTAAGGAGGAGCCCATTTTCTGGTCAATTTCGGCCCCAAATATAGTCTAGTGTCGGTTCTCCAATAGATGCGTCTAACAACTGTTCAAAAAGCATCTAGAATCATCAAATCTTCAAGAAATAATGGCTGAATCGATATTTGGGCCATCGGCGCTAATTTTGGCGACGTGTCTGCCAGTGTTTTTCAATTAATTTTGTTGTTTTCTGTCAAACGGTGTCGTCGGTGCCCAGTCTGGCACCGTCGGCACTGAAAAACTCTCTAACTTCTCCATTTTGACTCCAAATGTCATCATTTTGCTTCCTTTTTGCTCCAAGTCCTAAAATTCAATAACATGCAAGAAAACATAAACATACCTTCCATTAATGCGCAACATCACCAAAAATAAGTAAAAAATATGGGTCTAAAAATGCACATATTTTCGGTGTATCAATACACCACATCACATGCCCTATACATAGTTCACACACAATCTACACATCACAAACCTCAGCACCGTAATGCACCAACATTCACATTACACCCACATACATCTTTCAACGAAACCACTATAGCCCTAATCCACCAAATTCACCAACACGATAATACACACATATACATCACATTCACATTGATATCACCCCCACACTGCACATAATTCTACCCCACTTATCAAACTCTCTTAAACCAAACTCAATATCAATTAGACCCCCACCCCTTTGACAAAAAATTTTAACCCACTTTTAAATTAAAAATTTATGACCAATTGGGCTACACTTCATGATCGATATCCTCACAACATTTTGCCTCACGCATAATCTCAATTTGAATTGACCATGAACCAAATTGAAGCTCAACATTTACCCATCATGACATCTTCTAAAAGCTCACCAATCCAAAGCCTACCTCTTAAACTTCCTAAACCCAAGCCCACATGAAAAAATAACATTCCCCCTTCCCCCACCCCTCATCATCATGCTAAACTTTGACTTATCCTTAGGTATGAAATGACATGATTAATCAACTAAAATAGAACTCATGCAAACACTTCAATACTTGAACTTGTCACCCACCTCCTTTAATTCAAAGCAAGTAGTCCATGAATGAGCCATGGGCAAGCCACTTAGCTTCATCCAAGTCATATAGAACAGATGAAGCCATGAACAAGCCTCATCTAAGCCATCATGCCATTTATGGCTAAAGAAGGACCTATTTTCCACACTTAGAAAAAACACTTAAACACTCTCATAGTTACCTAAACTCATGCCTAGCCCTAATCCCCATGATTGGGACTTGTCCATGCTGACCATCAGCCTTAGCCACCATAGAGAGTGAGCCGAGCCTATTTTCACTAGTCAAATTTAAGCCAAAGACAATTTGACCCAAACCACTTTTCTTTTAATTCAACACATCTACGCATGCTCCAAACAAATAGGCTTCACCAACCTCCAGCACAGACTTCCCAAAGTCAGATAGTGACTACCCAAGCACCAACCACCGCAACATGATTGGCGACAAGCCCAAACTTGAGAGCCATCCAAAGGTGGAAAACTCAAAATTGAGCCCATCCAATGTGGCTCTCCCTCATTAAACCATTACCTCTACCTCCTCTCAACATAGGCGGCCTTTGACCAACCAATTGAAGCCCTAACTCTCTTCAATTATCAAGCTTTTAAATGGACCACCCCCACAACCAATTTGAACAAGTGCAAAAACCTTCCTGAAGCCCTGTAAAATTTAGAGTGTACCACTCCTACACTCATATGAAGCTCATCCTTGTTGTTCTTAAACCTCCAAACAGACCACAAATCCCTAATTTTGCCATTAAAAACTATGAATTTTTTGAACATCTCATCAAACTTCAAAAAACACCAAAGTGATCATTCCAACAGCTTCCCACACTCCAAAATTACTTCACCAATCAAAATCCCCCTCTTCTGTAGCATCTACCATAGTGCTAGACCAAACTCAATCCAACTTTTGTTCTCACTGAAACATAGCCAATCAAAAAATCAATCCAACACTTGAAGGAAGTTTGTGGTGTCAAGGAAAAGCATCTCAATCAATCCAATTGAGGCCTCACCTCTAAAAAAAAAAAAAAAACCCAAAAAATCCTAAAATTAACCCCAATTTGGCCTTTAAGAAAGAAACAAAAAAACCAAGACCCCCCTCGCAAAAAAAAAGGGGTGGCCCAATGAAAAGAAACCATTAAAAAAAAACCCATAAAATTAGTTTAGAATCAAGCGAGATCTTAACCTTAGATCATGGACGATTCTCGAGTTGTATTTCATTCAAGATGATGACCCGATGTCATCCAATCTCGTGTATTAGAAAAGGATTGCTCAGATCATTGAGTATGATGGATAATACTGATACAAGGCTCCAAATAGTGGGTTTATAATCTCAATAATTTGTGTGTGCTTTGTGTGTAATTACTTTATTTTCAAATCCAGACAACAGCGGCAAAAAACTTGACTCACATAGCTCATGTGTGCTTGTAGTCTTATGACCTAGCTGAGTGATATTTACCAAATAATTCTCATTTTTCTCGAAAATTCAATTTTACACACTAAAGATATTACGCAAGTGCATGTGTCATTTACGAAATATAGAACTTTCTTTCAGAAATTCGTCTTAGCCTGAAATTTCTGAAAGTTTGATTTTTTTAAATTCACTATTTTTACTCTAAAATAAAATTAAACTAAATTAAATAAATATCTAATCTATGGAGGTTGGTTAAATCTAGGAGAGATCTTAAATAATCAAACTCCCTTCCGTCTTGTAATGAAGATATTGGCATAAGAAGTAGAAGAATTTATAAAATTATGTACTAATTTTTTTTGCCAACAAAGAACATATGTCTACCTACCCTTATTTGAGTGTATAGGTAACCTTAGTATTCGACAAGGTTATCATAACTAGCAGAAATGTGAAGGTGGTTAAAAAGCCTTACAACTCATGGTAAGAAACCCATTCACTTACATTAATTGTCACCTTAAAGCTCCTAAAAGAAAAATATCATGAAGTATATTTTCTTAGAAGGTTCCATTGATGTCTGACTACTTCATCATAGCCAACTGGATGATGTGAGTGCACACATGTTGTGATGTCACCTCTCTTTTGAGTATCAGTCTCAACTTACAAAAGATTTTAACATAACCTATGTCTAGTATGTTTTGTCAATGAAGCAAAGGAGATTTTACTCATCATATAGAAATTAAAAGTTTTCTATCATAAAAAAAAATTTCCTACTCATGCAACTACTTCTTAACAAGAGGAAAGAGTAAGGAATACTACTCACTAGGCATGGATAAAAAACATGGATTTTTCATGACAAAGAACATTGAAATTATTCAACTATATTGCAATTATTCAAAGCAAATACAAAAAGAATACAAGACTTGTCTTTATAGAAGATTCATGTCATCCTTGCATAGAAAAAAATAATACCATACACTCCACTACAATCTCTTAAAGATAAATACTAGAAATGTATAAATCTCTCAATTCCCCCCTTTCTCTCTTCTTCCTAAATAAAAACTCCAAAAGACACTTCCCAACGAAGAGACAAAGAACCCCTTCATTTTTTCCTTCTCTTTTAATTCCCTTCAAAATCCCAAGAGTCACTTCAGATACCCCTTTAAAAATCATTTGAACACATTACATTTTAAGAAAAAACTGATTCTAGCACCTAGGCGTCTAATCATGGCGCTTACATGCCAGTCTTCTATAAGCACAAGATAACTAAATTGCGCCTATGTGCCAGTCCTAATGCCATGGAACTGGGCTCTCTCTTCCACATACATGGTCTAGCATGAAGGTGCAAGAAGCTGGCGCCTAGGCACCGGTTCACATTATGCTCATTTGCTCCATTTGGCCCCGTTTTGCTCTATTCTGCTCCTTCTTTTCAACTTCTTAACCTATTGTACCTGTAATCAATAACACAAAAATTCCTTCATTTAAAATTCAATATCGCTAATAATAAACATTAAATGTATATAAAAATAAGACCTTTTCAGGCATGTCAAAATCTTCCAAATTTAAACATTAATTATTCTCAAGTAACACTACTAGTTTTAAAAGCTAAAATATGTTGATTTATGTTAGTGGGTTTCTTTAAGATGAGCTAAGAATTTCTTCTAAAAATGTTATAGTCCAACCTAAAAGAAGTTCCAATAAATAGTTGATGTATAAAGTATTATAATATTTAGTATTAAACATAGGAATATTGATTTTCTATTTAATTCAAAATATATAAAAGTTTTCCGAACTTTGGATTCTTAGAAAAATATAAATTTTAGAATTAAGAACACTATATTGAAAGGAATACTAATACCATTTGAAAATAAATCAAGTTCAGAATTGTTACTTAGTCTCTTTCTCCAGAAAGATTCAAGTGAAATGAATTTTTTATTAGCTCCTAATCCTCAAGCTTCTCCTCCCTTTTTCATACTCTTACTTCTCTTTTCTTTTTCTTTTTTAGGATCCTTTTAATCCTTTACTTTCTTTTTTAAGTGACGATTACTATATTTGGATAGCTCTTTCATAAATTTGAATTACACTACCCCTTTTCTAAAGTAAAAAACTTATTCTCTAACTTTAACTTAAAATGAAGCATTACTTTTTGAAAGGATTCTAATAGAGTCTGAATTCTTCAAAAAGTATTGTCCTAAAAACCCTTAATTTTTCAAAAATTTTAATTTTTCCTACAATAAATAGTAAACTTGTTTTACTTCTCTTCTCTACTAAATATCTTAGCTCTAATTTCATCCTTTTCATTAAAATTTTCTATTAAGTTTTCCTATTCCATTTCTATAGTTTATAATTTAGTATTCTTAAGATAACTCCACAAAACAAAAAAGAAATTTCAAATTAAATTTATTAGTAGTCTCTTTAATGATAAATAAAGTTTAACTTTGAAATTCATTTTTCTTCCTCCCCCAAATTTGATTTTTAACTATTTTACAATCATTACAGATAAATTTAGTTGGAAGAAAAATTAAAATTCATAAATTCATACAGAAAATTGAACTAAACTAAAATGGAAGCACAATCCTTAGTATATGTAATAAAAATAAAAGTAGACATGTATAACATTCTAGTTTGTGATCCCGATTGAATTATAGTTGTATAAAATATATAAAGTTGACTCCGCTATGTAACGGCGCCAAAAACTTGATGCTTTATATATAATTAATAAATTGAAGAAATTAATGTTGGGATTCTACGCAAGTATATGTATCATTATTAAGGAATAAAAGACTTTCTATTTAAGCCCCAAATATCGATCCCACTTGGAAGGTTTAAGTTCGAAATGATAAATTAACTAAGAAATTCATAGAAAGTAAAAAAAAATATTATCACTAATTTTGAATGTTTATATATTTTCAGAACTAAATTATTTAACTACTAGCAAAACTGAAATGCAAAGTTTAAACGATAACTACTAAACTATTAAATTATGTTTATGTGATGAAGATTTCTTATAAGATAAAACATCTTTCTCACTACAACAAGATTTTGGTAAAAATAGATGAGATAAATGATAATAATATGTATTGTGCAAAATAGGAGCAGTTTTAATTCTCTACCCTAATACAGTTATAGAGAAAATCATTAGCTAATCCTAGGTTTAGCCCCAAAATCTGTG
>NEWO01000309.1:465853-480275 GCA_003013225.1 Phalaenopsis aphrodite
TAGTTTGTTCAAATTTTTGAAGGGATTCACTTAATTGTTATAATTATTTCAACTAAAATTAGGATGATTTTTCCATCGAGGGTTATAATAATTAGAATAAGGATTGTTATTTTGATTATTTATAGCATTTAAAGTTTCAGAAGATGATTGAGAATCAATTATCTGCCCTAGTAAATTTTCTTATAATACTGGGGGTAATTTAGAATAGTTCACTCCAATTTGATCATTCTTTTTCGAAATAGCAGCAATTTGAGATGCCAAAATGGAATTTTCATCAAATTCAGGATTACTAGCTCCTTTCTTAGGATTTACCCTTTCAGAGGGCCATTGAAAAATGTTAGTAGCCATTTCTTCAATTAAAGAGTATGCTTCATCCGAAGGATTTGACATTAGTGATCCATCAGCAGCAGCATCTATTATAAATCTAAGTGACTCTACTAATCCATTGTAAAATGTTTGAATTATTAACCAATCTGGTAAAGCATGGTGTGGACATTTTCAAAGAAGATCTTTTATTCTTTCCTAAGCTTCATATATTGATTCCCCTTCAAACAGACAAAAAGATGTAATATCATTTCTAAGTTTAGCGGTTTTCGAGGGTGAAAATTATTTAGCCAAGAATCTTTCTAATAGTTCTCCCCAATTTCTGATAGATCGTTGTGCTAATGAATTTATCCAAGCTTTGGCTTTATCCCTTAATGAAAAAGGAAAAATTCTAAGCCTAACAACATCATTAGACACTCCGTCATATTTAAAAGTAGCAAAAATTTGAAGAAAACTAGAAAGATGTAAGTAAGTTAGGATGTTCAATAGGTGTTCCTCCAAAGTGATTATTTTTATCATTTGGATAATAACAGGTTTAAGCTCAAATGATTTAGCAGCAACATCAGGATTTTGAATAGTCAAGTGAAGTTCATCTGCTATTGGATTAGCATAGCATTTTAAAGGTCTTTGTTGATTTTCGTTTATTTGATTATCTAAGTTATTCGCCATATCACTTAAATTTTTTATTTCTTTATGTTCTAATTTTGAATCTTAAGGTACTACACCTTCAAATACAATATTTTGCAAAAACAAATATAATAAGCAAAGAACAATTTCTTAAAAATAACTCTTAAATAAAAATGTATTTCTTTTTGGACTTTTGATTTTTTAATTTTTTTTAATTCTAAATTTTTAATAGTTATATTATCTCTAAATTTCATAATTTACCAAATTTATTTAATTTACTATTACATCACCGGCAATGGCGCCAAAAACTTGATCACTATTGAATTGTGGTTAAAATACATAAAGTTAACTTTGCTATGTAATGGCGCTAAAAACTTGATGCTCTAAATATAATTAAGAAATTTAATCTATTAATATTGGGATTCTATGCAAGTATACGTATCATTATCAAGTGAAAAAGAACTTTTTATTTAAGCCCCAAATACTGATTCCACAGGGAAGGTTTAAGTTTGAAATGACAAATTAACTAGGAAATTCACAGGAAGTAAAATGAAATTACTGTCACTAATTTTGAATGTTGAGATATTATTAGAACTAAATTATTTAACTACTAGCAAAACTGAAATGCAAAGTTTAAACAATAACTACTAAACTACTAAACTATGTTTATGTGATGAAGATTTCTTATGTGAGAAAGCATCTTTCCCACTACAATGAAATTTTTGGTAAAATAAGACGAGATAAATGTTAATAATATGTTTTGTGCCAGATAGGAGCATTTTTAATTCTCTACCCTGATATAGTGTTGTAGAAAATCATTGGCTAATCCCAGGTTTAGTCCCTAAATTTGTGGCTAGGCTAGAAGGATATTGGCTCCCACTCCAGAGCTCCCACTTCCCTTCATCTGAAGGCTAATTCTCAATTTAGTTCTTAAACACTAAGACCAAATTAGGGATTTTAGTACGTCACCCTGAAATCTACAACTCTACACCCAACAATGTATGTTTTTTTATTTATTTGCACTTAATTCCATGAATAAAGTTATCCTTCATAGAATCAAATGTGATCATCACTCTGTTATAGAACTCATACTCCATTTTTTGGATCATATGTTTCACAATAAATTTTAACAATTCAATTGTTCAGATCAAAAAGTAAATTAAGTTCAGAGTTAAAAAATCATCACAATTTATCTTAATTTTAACATTGGCACATCCATATTATCTCTTCATTTCACCATTTCTCAGAGTAGAGAGAAAGATAAAGAAAAATACACAGACTTCTTGAGAAAGATACAACAAAACACAAATTTCATATATAAGAAAAACTTCAAACAATACTATTAAACAAACAACACTTATCTGAAAATCTTTCTCAAAGAAAATCCTTTGTAGTCACTCCTAGGAAATGTTGGAAGAAGAAATCTTTCAATTTTCTCCTTCTCCAACAACTCTTAGAGAAAGATTAATACTTAATCTTAACACAAAAGCTCTAAATTATAATAATAATGGACTCTAAATGGTTGCGAAATGAAAATGAAAGAGTATGTGCAATGTAGGAGGTTGAATCTTAGACAATGAAATGACATGAAGAGTCATTTTTCTGATCAATTTCAACCCCAAAGAAAGCCTAGAGTTTGTTCTCCAATAGGTGCTTTCAAAATCTCTTCAAAAAGCATCCAAATTCAGCGAATCTTTTAGAAACAAGGTCTGCACCGACATTGACACCATCTTCGCCAGTGGACTATAATTGAATTTGTTGTTCTCTGTCAAATGACACCATCAGCGACCAGTCTGGCACCGTCGACGCTGAACAAATCTTCATATTCTCTATTTTGAGTTCAAGTTTCATCTTTTTTAGTTGTTTTTTTCTCCATGTCCTATAATTCAATACCCTGCAAGAAAACAATAAAAATAACTTCCATTAAAGTGCAATATCACAAAAAATGAGTAGAAAATATGGGTGTAAAAATTCATATCTTTTTGGTATATCGGTTTGCATTTTAATATTGAGAATTATTATATATTAATAAGGCAAGATTATAAAGAATGTTTAATTACAACATAAATCCAATTTCATTCCATAAAAATAATGATACAAACACAGTTCAAACACATAAACTTGTTCATTAGTTCTAAGAAAACAAACAAACATAAATCCTACATAAATCGATAAGCAGATACAAACAAAAAAACTAACAAATAGACAGACACCTACAAATCAGAGTTCAACACATAATAACCACTACTAGTTGTTGATGCTCCTTAAAATTACCTATTTTTATAGTAATTTTCTTGCCCATTTTATGCACATTTTTAATTTTATTACACTTTAAGGGAAGGTACATTGTATATTTCTTGCTTTAGTTACAGGAAATAAACTTTTGGAGGAAAGGAAGCAAAAATGGTGCAATCTGGAGTTAAAATGAGCAAGAAAGAAAATTCTAACCTGACACATTTTGATATGTTTTCCTATGCATAATCTCTTTTACACTTCTCACATTTTTTTGAATGAAATTACACTTTAAAGATAGGTTATTTTCATGCTTATCTTGTAGGTAGATCTATTAGATGTGAAATATAAATGGAACAGGGCAATAAGGAGCTGAAATAGAGCTAAACAGTTAAGCTGCCATAGGGTGGCACCAGTTGCAGCAAAATCTAAAGATCAGATTCCAGAGGCACTAGATCGGCACTAAAAGAGCCAAAATCTAGAGAACCGGAGCCAGAGGCACCAGAAAATGGCGTCTGAGGTGCCAACTACAGGTTTTGATGTAGTTTTGGCGGTTTTTGACAATTTTGAGATGTTTTAGAAGGCTCTAAGTGAATCAAATGCCCAATTTAGTGTTTTAATGAATCTAGACACTTGGGAAAAGAACATGAATGAAAAGATATGTCTCTTGGATGAATTGATTTATCTCTTGGAATGAAAAATGTCTCTTTTGGAAAAAAAGAAAGAATTTTGTGTCTCTTTAAAATAAAAAGGCTGACACCTCTCATGGATGATGGTAGTCGTATGTATCAGGAAAAAATCATGAGGAATTCTTAAGGATATTAGAGTAGGAGTATAAATGTAGATTTCTTTCTTTTTTTGAGAGATTGAAGAGTGGGTTTTGAGAGAATTTGTAAGGAATTGTACTAGCATTGAATGGATCAGTGGGAGACTTTGTGGGAGAGATTTTGATCTTTCTTCCAAGGGAAAAAATCTAAGTATTGTGTTCTTCATTATAAAAACTTATCTAGTGGATTTAATTTAATGTAATGAATTCTTTCATTGAGTTTTCTTCATGCTTTGTGAATAGTTTTTTCTTACTCATTCTTCTTGTTTGGTTATAAGGGCATAAGAAGATTATGTCATTTTTTGTATTTTATTTTCTTTTGTAATGAGTAGGATTCATGTGTAGGACTTTGGGATGCATGTTAGTATTAAATTTAATTATAATGGTGATGGTTTTTACTTGAACTTCATTTACATTACAATTTAGGCCAGTTGTAATGTTAAAATTTGTTGAGAAATATAAGATATGAAAGAGCTATGATTTCTACAACAATGTAAGAATCACCTTCAATTTCATGGATGAAAATGTAGTCCATAGAGTTAAGTTCAAAAAATAGGGAAATATGCTTTGATGGGAGCATAATTGGAGATTTTAGGGTGACAGACTAAAATCCTCAATTTGGACCAGTTTCTTGGAAACTAAACTGAGATTGTTAGCTCTCAGTCGAGGGAGAAGTGGGAGCTCTGGAGTGGCAGTTGGTATCCTCTCAACCTAACCACATATTTAGGGACAAAACTTTAGATTTTTCAATGTTCTTTATGAACTCTCAAAGGTTAAAGAATAAGATTGGTCTTATTTCACACATACAATATTTAATGTATCTCATTATTATACAATACCCAATTCACAACATAAGAAAAGAAATTTTTAACATCTCAAAATTCTACAAACCAATTCATCTAACATCTCAAAATTCTCCAAACCAATTCATCCAAAAATGGTTATCTTGAAAATTAATATTTTCATTTTGGAGTAGCTGTTTGTTGATTCAAAATTAATACTTACCTTTAGGAGTACTTGCTAGTAAAACCACTTAAATAGACCTTCCAAACTAAGGACTGAGAGTAGTAGACTAGAATTGGCCTTGAGGATTTCTTACCTCGCTTCTCTGTGGGATCGATACTAGGGTTTTTAAAGAAAGCTCAAATTTCATGAAGCGATACTTGCACTTGTATAGAACTACTAGTATGTGAACTAATTTATATATTTTATAACATTCTGATTTTGCACAATAACTACTTACTATAAATTGGGTCAGGTTCTTGCAATATTTTTTAAAGAAAAATTACTGCGTAAATTTTTGGATGGGTCAAGTTTTTAGCATTTTTACTAGGGATTTAAAGTAACATAAAATAAGTAGAAAAATATCACACAATAGGGGCACATCAAGTTTTCGTCATCGTTTTTAGGGAAGCTTATGTGAGAACTTTAGGAAAATTTTAGATAATTTGTAAGACTTAGATTTAGAAATTATAGTATTATTTTATAATGTGTTTAATTATTGTGTTTATTTTATAAAAAAATCCAAAATACCAAAAATATTTTTCATATCTATCCTATTAGTTAAGTCATTAGAATTTTGTATTTAGTTCGAGAGCTGCAGATCATGAATTTTGCAAGTCAAATTTAGAGAGAACTTTTGGGAGGATGATGAATCAGAAAAGACTCCATGAACTTAATGTATAAATGGTAGATCAACTATATAATGAATATTCATATTTGGAATATACAGCTAGTAGCTTTGTAAGAGAAAACCCCAAGTGTGGAAAATTTTCCAGAAATTCAATTACTTTTTTAATTTCTTAGGTTACAGATATTGAGAAAAAGTTAGATCAATACATAGAAAGTTATCCTCAAGGACAACCAGTTATTAAGGACAATTTATTTGGACAATTGATTGAACCTAACTATATTGAAACTAGCCATCACATATACAATCCTTATTTTGATTTTTATAACCCAAGTTGGGAAAATCATTTAAATTTTAACTGTAATAATAATTTTGGAGGAGAAGACCAATTTTTGGAATATAATTAATTTAATTAGATATGTAACTGAAATGATCACGACTATTATAACGATGAACTCTCTTAACCTCATAATTTTAACTTCAAACCCCAAAATGAGGAGAAGGAGACACTGTTAGAAGAGGATTAGATTCAATTGTTGGGTCTGTTCAAAAGTCAAAAGAGTGAGTTAAAAATTAAAATGTCGTAATAAAGAATATATAAAACCAACTAGGGCAGATTATTAATGCAATTAGCAGTTACCCCCTAGTGACTTTACCAAGTGACCCTAAGATAAACCCTAAGGAGATGAATGGTGAGCAATATAAACTTATCAAACTAATATTTAGAAGAAAATTTGAGGATATGTTTCTAAAGAACTTTGAGTTAAGAGATGGGGATAAAGAGATTGAAAGAACAACGAAAAAAATTCCTAAGGAATTACAAAAACCTATTTCCTCAACTAAATAAAAATAGAAAGACCATCTCTACCATTTACTTAGTACCAAGGGGAAGAATTAAAAGACAACCTCAAACAAAAGAGTAACATAGAAGAATTTGATCCAGAATTTAAATTATCTAGAGGTAATCCCATCAAAAATTTGGGAGATCTTGAAGTATCATATAAAGATCCATTTCTTATAAATTTCAAGTATGATATTAATATGAAAATTGAGAAAATTACTAGAAGATTATTAGATCTAGAAAGAAATATGAGGATTAATGATATGAATCAATATGAAAATAAAGAGCTGAATAAAAAAATTTAAATTTGAGAACTTTTTAGGAATCCTCGAAACAAGAAAAGATTTGGTGATTGATCAAGGATTACTTAAATGGAATTTTGATCCAAAGGGAATCATTTGTCGGGGCTGGTGACGTTAAACCAAGCGCTTTATGGGAGGCAACACATAGTTATTAGTGTGGTTTGATCTAGTGTGCTTGAGAGTTATGATTGTTAGTGTTGTATTATGTTTGCTTTAGTGTGGATTGATCAATTTGATTGATGATTGGTAAATTTTTGAATTATTAGTGGTTTGATTTGATCTTTGTATGCCATGAGGGAGGTGATTCCTTAACTTCTTATTATGGCTAAACTTGTTTGTTCTCTTGTAGCAGTTGGATTTACAAGTCCACTACGGCTCAGGTCTCCCATGGACTTGAGTTTTACAAAAGTTATTATGAATTTTAACAATGACAGTTCATTCTTCATTTTGTTACTTCCTCTCTTTGACATTATTTTTATTTGGTAGGAGTTATGAACCTATTCGATGAGTAACATGTGGTCGATCTTACACTATCCTTATAACTATTACAGGTGCTTAATTAAAAGGATATGATGATGTTTAGGCTTGGTACTTGAGAGACAGTATATCAAGGATAATCCTATCTATGAGATTAGACTTTATAGAATCATTTAGAAGTACCTAATATATCTTTGTAGTGATTCCATTGGAAATTATAATTAAGTTATGGAAATGTAATGAGTTAAAGGAAGAATTAACCTCATTTAGCATTTGTGTTGTGTTTATGTTTTATGTTTTTTTGTATTACAACTTTATATAAAACTCAAAGAACATATTTATATTCCTATGTCAATACCTATTATGCTAGTTAAACTTTTATTTAGTCAATTTCATTCATGCATGTTTAGTTTAGATTTACTTTTTACTACATGATTTCTATCTTGATTAACAATTATAGATGTTTCTGATAGGCATGTGTGGCAGATAGAATTTCTTAACTCTTTGTTTTCGTGCTTATATTTTTTATACTAAATGCTATACATGTTAAAAATCAATTTTAGGGTAGGAGAAAAAATAAATTTTAAAGTTACTATACTTCCTTTTAGTTTAATATTATTGCAAGCATGTTTTATGCTAGATTTACTTTATTATGCAGTCATTCTATCTTGATTATGCATGCACATAAATTTGATAGGATGTTGTAGTAGCTAGTGATTCAACTTTCACTTTTTCTTCATGCTACATTTTATGAACTTGATTGCAAATTATTCAGAAATTTAAGTTTGATGGGAGGAAGAAAAATAAATTTCAAAGTTAAACTTTGTTTGTCTTCATAGAAACTACAAATTAATTTTATTTTGATTTTTTTTTGGGTGGAGTTATTTTAAGATTATTAAAATTTTAACTATAGAAATGCAATAAATAAGCTTAGTAAAGACTTTAGTAAAAATGATGAAACTAAAGTTAAGATGTTTAGTAGAGAATTGTAGAAAAAAGATTTTACTATTTATTAAAGGAAAAATTGATGTTTTTAAATATTAAGAGTTTTTAGAATAATGTTATTTAAAGAATTTAGAATCCATTAAAAACTCTTTTTCTAAGACTACATTTTAAGTTAAGGAAAGAAAATAAGTTTTTAACTTTTGAAAAGGGATAGTGAAATTAAAAATCATTAAAGTCTATCCACATATAGTAATCTTCACCAAGAAAAAGAGAATGAAAGGAAAAACAAAAGGTAAAAGATGAAAAAAAAAAGAAAGAAAGAAAGAAAACAAAAGGTTTGGAAAAGGGAGGAGAAGCTTGAGGATCAATACATAATTAAAAATTAATTTCACTTGAATCTTTCTGAGGAAGAAAACTTAGGATCAATCCTAAGCTTAATTTCAGAAACTATTATTAAAATTATTTTTTTAGATGTCATAAAGTCTAAAATTAATATTTTTCTAAGAATCCAAAGTTTGGAAAAATTTCAATTATTTCTGAATTAAATAGAAAACCAGGATTCCTATAGTTTAATACTAAATATTTTGATACCTTAGATATCATCTAAATTACTGTAAATTCTTCTAAGTTAGACTATAAAATTTCAAGAAAAAAATTTTAGTTCTTCTTAAAGAAAGCCACTAACATAAATCAACATATTTTTAAAGTTATAACTTTACTTGATTAGAAGTAGCGTTTAAGTTTGGGAGAATTAATGTACCTAAAAATTACCTATTTTTAGAGTACATTATATGCTCATTTTTTCCACATTTTTAATGATATTACACTTTAAAAGAAGGTATTTTGTATATTTTTGGCTTCAGGTACAAGAAATGGAGTTTTGGAGAAAAGGAAGCAAAAGTGGTGCAATTTAAAGTAGAAAACGAGCAAGAAAGAAAATTTTAACCTGATACATTTCAATATCTCTTTCTATGCTTAATCTAACTTTAACTTCTCACAAGTTTTTGAATGAAATTACACTTTAAAGAATTTTTTTTCCATGCCTATCTTGTAGGTAAATTTATTAGGAGTGAAACACAACTGAAACGAGGCAAAATCGAGTTGAAACAAAGCCAAACAGAGCAAAAGGGTGGACCTACTGTAGAGGGGAGCCAGAGGCGCCAGAACTAGTTCCAGAGGCATCAGAATCCAAAGAATATGTGATAGAGGAGCGAGAATGGCCCTAAAAGCTCCAAAATTTAGAGAACTAGTGTCGGAGGCACTAGTGGCAGGTTTTGATGTATTTTTGGTGGTTTTTTACTAATTTGAGATGTTCTAGAAGGATCTAAGTTAATCAAACACCCCATGGAGGGGTTCAATGAATCTAGACACTTGGGAAAGGCTCTTAAAAGAAGCGATATGTCTTTTGGATGAAGAGATTTGTCTCTTGAACTGAAAAGATGTCTTTTTTGTTAAAAAAGAGAAATTTTGTCTCCATAAAATAGAGGTGTTGGTGCCTCTCACAGATGAAGGTAGTCATATGTATGAAGAAAAATTTGAGAGGAATGCTTAAGGATATTAAAATATGAGTAGAAATTTAGATTTCTCCCTTTTATAGATAGATGTGAGAGGGGATTTTGAGAGAATTTGTAAGGAATTGTACTAGCATTGCATGGATCAATGAGAGACTTTGTAGGAGAGATTTTCATCTTTTTCTCAAGGGGAAAAGCTAAGTATTGTGTTCTTAATTATCTTATGATTTTGTAAACACTTATCTAGTCGATTTTCTTTAATGTAATTAAGTTTTTTGTTGTGTTTTCTTTGTGCTTTGTTAGTACTTTTCTTACTCTTTCTTCTTGTTGGAAACAGTGGCATGAGAAGATTAAGTCATTATTTTAAATTTTTTTTTTCTTTTGCAATAAGTTGGATTCACGTGTATGCTTTTTTGATGCATGTTAGAATGCAATTTAATTATAAATGTGATGGTTTTTACTTGAACTTCTTTTGTATTATAATTTAGGCCTATTGTAATTTTAAAATTTGTTGAAAAATATAATATCCAAAAAGGGTCATGATTTCTACAACAAAGTAAGAATCACATTCAATTTCATGGATGAGAATGTAGTACATGGGGTTGAGTGCAAATAAATTGAGCAATATTCTTTTATGGGGGCAGAATTAGAGATTTTAGGGTGACAGGCAAAAATTCCTAATTCAGTCCAGTTGGTTGGAAATTAAAGTGAGACTATTAGCCCTCAAGCTGAGGAGAAGGGGGAGCTATGGAGTGGCAGACAATATCTTCTCAACCTAATTATGGATTCAGGGACCAAACTGTAGATTAGTCAAGTTCTATATGCACTCTCAAAGGGTAAAGAATATGATTGCTTCTATTTGACACATATAATATTTAATGTATCGCATTCCTATACATTATCTAATTTACTACTTAAGAATAGTAGTTTTTAACATCTTAAAACTCTCCAAACCAATTCATCCTAAAAAAGGTAATCTTTAAAATTAATATTTTCATTTAGGAGTAGTTGTTTGTTTCTTTAAACTTAATACTTACCTTTAGGAGTACTTGTTTGAAAAACCACTTAAATCGATCTTCCAAAATAAGGACTAATAATAGTTGACTAGAACTAGCCTAAGAGATCTCTTACCTCGCTTCTCTGTAGAATAAATACTAGAGGTTTTAAAGAAAGCCCTATATTACTTGAAGTAATACGTGCACTTGCATAGAACTACTAGTGTGTGAACTATTTATATATTTTATAAAATTTGATTTTGCACATTAACTACTTAATATAAATTGGGATAAGTTTTTGGGACGGGTCAAGTATTTATCATTATTATTGAGGATTTAAATTGACGTAAAATGTGCAAAATAATAACTCACACTATAGGGGCATCATCTGTTATCAGCGACATTATCCTCTTTCATATTCTCATCCAGTAGGACTCATTCTCACTCAATAACCACACAACCATAAAAATTTATAGCAATAGACATCATAAATCAATCCACTCGAATAACCATAAGTTGGCTCCTACGAAGCATTTTGTTTAAAGTTGTCAGCTTGATGTATCCACTATTTACTTTGGTTGACCCAACATCCAAATTTCATTTACCTTGGACCTATTGCTACCTTTATAAAGTTTAAGTCTTTGCCTATTCACTTTAAACACTGTTAGTTTTTTTATCTTTGATATCCACAACACCAAATGGATAGTCTGTTACACATTTAATGCCCCGACCACCTGGACTTAAGTTTTCAGGAAAATAAATTTAATCTCGTATTATATAATAAAATCTCTTATCCAAGTTTAAATTTCATTCTGAGAATCTTTCTATCATGAAAATTTTCCATCTTTTCCTTATAAATTTTAGCATTTCATAAGATTAACGTCTAATCTCCTCTTTAGCTCATGTGATTCAATCTTATTTTTCAAAATTTTCTTAGAAATTGTTATTAATTAAATAATCCATTATCTCCATTTGGAAACATTCATCATCTTTTCCCTTAGCTCGTTATTTTATATACTTTAGTATATTAAAAGTGATTTCTTGGTCATTGACTCTCGTAGTCAACTCACATTTTTGTACATCTATCATAGCTCATCAAGTAGTAAGGAATGGTCTTCCTAAAATATTGGTATTTCTCTATCTTCCTTCATTTCTAATACAATAAAATCTACAGGGAAAATTTATCCACCTTCATTAATACATCTTCTATAACCCCTTTTGGACAAGTGATCAAATGATCAGCTAACTGAAGGATTGATTGTTGACATCACTTTTGGTTAAGGTCTAGTTTTCCTCTTTAGTAACCTAGGGTCTAGCTATAGGCATTTCATGTTGACTATTCCTAGAAAACTAAAAAAGGAACTATCACCATTAGAAATTCCAAACTCCTCTTTACTCAACTTTAAGTTCCACATAGTGGTCCTAACCTCTAGCACTTATGGGGGAGCTTAAGGTGAGTTTTCATAGGATTGCTTGCCCTTAGGGTTGACTCTCGGTGTTGGTCTAGAGCTAAGGTACTCACCTCACTCCCAATCACTCACAATCACTCACAAATATAAACCCAAAATTTCTTGACTTTGATCCCTTAATCCTTTGAGAGACTCATGTAGATGGTCCTCTAAACCTACTAGCCCTAGGCTGGGGTTTTGCTAAGACCAATACATAGAGGACCCAAATGGGGTTTCCATTGGTCCATAGCTCATTTAGGGTGGTTGGCACTCCATATCTAGCAGAAATACTCAACTTGGTCATTTGCCCCAAAATTCCCCAAATTACCTAAGTACCCTTGAAACCCTAAAATTGGCCAAAATTCCCAAATTTACCCAAAATACCAAATTTTGTTCGAAAATCATTTCAAAACTTTTGAAAATATCCATATTACCCAAAATCACCAAAAAATTGTCAAATTACCAAATTGCCCCTCCTTAGCCTAAAATTCCAAAACTTTCAAAAAATCCCAAAAATTCTTAAAACCTTCCAAATATTCATAATTTCATTTTTCTTAACTTCCACATGACCAAATTTGACCACTTTTACCAAAGCCCCAAAATTGCCTTTAAAGGAAAAATTTTCCCCAAATTTACCTCATATGTCCATCAATTTGGGCCCAATGCCCCCTAATTTCAAAAAATTCACCTTTCCTATGGCCAATCTAAACCAAATTCATGCTCAATTGGCCCATGTTTTGATCCCAATTTTGATCCAAGTCAAACACCCCAATTTTGGACCTATGACTTGGTTCCACAAAATTGAACCCCATGACCTACTCCATTGGTCTCAATTTTCTTCCTAAACTCTTTGTAACACTCATAATAAATCAAACTTAACCTTCAATTGACCTTGGTGAAGCCTCAATTTCATTTAATCTCAAGCCAAATCCAAAAATCCCCAATTTTACTCTAAATTGGCCATGCCTCAAAATTCCACCAAATTGATTGCCTTAACCCAAAAATTCGCACCCAATTCATGTTAAAAACTCTTCATCACATTCATATTGACCATTCTCAACAATTAATTTGGACTTAGCCCAAGCCTAGCCCAATCTAGACCCAAGTTTAGCCCAACATGCCCAAGTTGACCAAAATCCTAAAATCCTTCAAATTGAGCCGACAATGAAACTCTAAATCATTTCAAGACTTCACCAAAAATCTTCATGAAAATCATCTACACGATGTTGATCAATTAATTCAGCTCAAGGTCATTGTTAGCCTAGTTCAAACCCATGCTTTGGCCAAATTGACCTACATGGACCCCTTCACCAAAAATTAACCTGACCATGTCAAATTGGCTAGCCAAAGATCACCACAATTATTAAGCCCTTTTTTTAGACCAGGATAAACCTTAAAAAACCCACCAAACCAAGCTATGGACCAATCGGTCCCTAAATTAAGGGATTTATGCCCATATTTGGGTCTTAAGCCAAAATCCACACAGTTATGACTAACCCTTCGGGGTAAGTGATAATTGAACGTCCCCCTCGCTCACCAAACTCCTTGGCCAGCTCCCCTAACCTTGCCGGCCGGCTTAGTTGCTGAAAATGTCAAACCAAGAGCCACCCCCATGGAATCAAACCCAATTCAAACCTTGAGGCCACCTCATCCAATTTTAAGTTTAGAGTCTCTCTGTCCTCCACATAGGTAGCACATTTCACGGTTCAATAGACCCATAGAGCCACCCTTGGACATTTTTTATAAAAGCTCACCTCCATAGCTAAGAAGAGAGGTGCTGAAATTTTCTCAAAGGGAGACCGCCAATATTAACCCACAACCTCTTCGAGTCCTACTCAGCTCAAGCCAACCATTTTCCCCCACTGATCCACACTATGGATCTCAATTTTGAACTCAAACTTCTGCCAAAAGTAGGATAGAACTCCCCATAGCTCCAAAGTCCACCAAACTAATTAAAATCTCTCACACCATCACCATAATGAAAGAAGAAGAAGCCCCATCAAATCCCCCTCATACAGATTCCCTAGCATAGCTCTAGACCAACACCTGAAATTGAGCTTGGTCGAATTCATACCTAGACCTTTCACCACAGCAAGAGGCTCAATCTCTAACCTCTTTGGACCTCAAAAAAAATGTCGAGCACCTCAGATTGAAGCTTCCCTTCTCAGAGCAAAGGTATTAAACTTCCCCTCTTCCCGAGCCTATTTTGATTCTCCATTTAATTAAGGTTAGTTTCATGGCATGTTTACCTTATGAATATGTTC
>NEWO01000309.1:493237-551611 GCA_003013225.1 Phalaenopsis aphrodite
TTTTCCCCAAATTTACCTCAAATGTCCATCAATTTGGGCTCAATCTCCCCCAATTTCAATTATAAACTCAAATTCACCTTTCATATCACTAATATAAACCAAATCAAACCTCAACCAGCCCATTCTTTGAGCCAAATTGTGATCCAAGTCAAACCCCCAATTTTCACCCTATGACTTGGTTCCACCAAATTAAACCCCATGGCCTGCTCAATTGGTTTCAATTTACATCCTGCACTCTTTATAACTCCTAGAAATCAAGATTAACCTTAAATTGGCCATGGTGAAGACTAAATTTCATTTAATTTCAACCCAAATCTAAAAATCCCCAATTTTGCCCTAAATTGGCCACACTTCAAAATTCCACCAAATTGAATGCCTTAAACACAAAATTGTCACCCAGTTCATTTTGAAAACTCTTCATCACATTCCTATTGACCATTCTTAACAATCATTTTAGTCTTAGCCCAAGCCTAGCCAAATCTAGACCCAAGTCTAGCCCAACATGCCCAAATTGACCAAAATCCCAAAATCCTTCAAATTGCGCCCCCAATTGAACTCAAAATCATTTCAAGTCTTGACCAAAAATATTCATGACAATAATATGCACAATTTTGATCAATTAATTGGGCTCAAGGGCATGGCTTGCCTATCCCAAGCCCAAGCCTTGGCCAAACTGACCTACATGGACGCCTTCACCAAAAATTAACCTAGCCATGTCAAAATGGCCAACCAAGTATCACCACAACCACTAAGTCCTTCCATTGGACCAGGCTAAATCTTACAAAACCCAAAAAACCAAACTATGGACCAAAGGATCCCTAAATTAAAGGATGTATGCCCATATTTGGGTCTCAAGCCAAAATCTTCACTATTATGACTAACCTTTGAGGGTAAGTGATAATTGAACCTCACCCTGGCTCACATGACCCCTTGGTCAGCTCCCGTATCCTTGCAGGCCATCCTAGTTGCCATAAAATAGCCAAACTAAGAGCCACCCCAATGGAATAAAACCCAATTCAAACCTTGAGGCCACCTCATCCAATTTTAAGCTTAGAGCCTCTTTGCCCTCCACATAGGCAACACTTTGTACCCTTCAATTGACCCATAGAGACACCCTTGGCCAGTTTTATAAAATCTCACCTCCATGGCCAAGTAGAGGTGCTGAAATTTTCTCAAAGAGAGACCTCCAAATTGATACCACAGCCTCTTTAAGTCCTCCTCAGCTCAAGCCAACCATTTTCCTCCACTGATCCCCACTGTCAAAGATCAATTTAGAGCTTAAACATATGCCATAACTAGGATAAAACTCATCATAGCTCTACCATCCACCAAAATCTAATTAAAAGCACCGAAACCATAACCACTATGAAAGAAGAAGAAGCCCCATAAAATCCCCCTCATACAAGGCCCCTAGCATAGCTCTAGACCAACACCTGAAATCAAGCTTGATCAAATTGATACCTAGACCTTTCACCACAGTAGAAAGCTCCATCACTAGCCTCTTTGGACCTCCACTAATGTATCGAGAACCTCTGATGGAAGCTTCCCTTCTCAAAGTAAAGTTATTGAACTTCCCCTCTTCCTGAGCCTATTTTGATTCTCCATTTGATTAGGGTTAGTTTCATGGCATGTTTACAGTATGGATGATATGTTCTTAACACTTAGACGAGTCCATAAGATCAAACTTGAGGTCATTTGGCGGATAAATGAGTGAGATCTTAAGGTTTTAGTGTTAACAGTCATGGGTTAGCCTATTTAGGGATGATGACAAGGAGTCATCTGATCGTGCGTTCATCTCATCAACGGACGAGATATGGCTGGATGAACTCTCGTTGCGTGAACTGCGGGGTGCGTGGCTGCCACGCTGCATGGTGATGCCAAACTTAGAAAAGAAGTGTGGAGCTTCGAAGACGCCGAGGATGAGGTGGTGTCGGCGCTTAAATAGAAAAATATGGGTTTTTTATTAAAATAAATAGCCCTAACTTCAAAAATTTATATCTTGTTGTAGAAAAATCATGAAAATAAAATAAAAATACCCTCTTACTCAGTGAATAGAGGAGAATAATGTGAAAATTGTTTGAAGTTCATTTGATGCATATTTTTTTAATTAATAAAATACTATTTTGAGTCTTTTGATTCTTCATGCATGCAAATATTTCACCATGGCTTGAACTTTTGGCTTATTGTTGCCTCTCTCTAAGGGAACATTCTCTGATTTTTGCAAAGTTAGAGAAGATCTCTACACAGAGATCCATATTTTTCAAGTATATGTCTACTCTTTGCATAAATTAATCATACTAATTAGCATATTGCTTAGAAATTTCCAAGAAAATTTCGGAAGGTCTGTCATGATCAAAGAACCCTTTGGAAAATGTTTTTATAAGTCAAGTCATTGAAAATACACTTAATTTTCACAAACCCTAAGACACAAAGAAAATCAATTTTGGGAAACATAAACATCTGAATGAATTGATTTTAACTCTTCATTGAAACTAGAAGTTAAGAGAACTCTCCATAAAAATTTCAAAATATCTAGAGCTCATTTGATAACTCAAATTGATTTTCTATGTTAAGTGTCATTTAAACACTAAAATGTTTTTTATTAATTAAATTATAACTCATAAAATTATAAAAATTAGTTTTTAAAGTTCTCTGTGATGAGAGGAATTTTCTAAAAATAAAATGATAATTAAAATAAAAACTTCATTTTTAGCCTATTTTTAATATTTAAATAATTAAAAAATGATAAAAATCACAAATATAATAAGATTCATGAAAAAGTTCTAAATTGTTTCCTAAGAACTTAGCAACAATTAGAATAGTTCTTTTTATTTTATAAGTGAAGATATTGAAATTTTAAGCTTAAAATAATTTTTGTTAAAGGCTAAAAATGGTTTTTCACTAAAATAATTCTAACAATTCAAAGGAAAATCAGAAAAATGTGCAATTTTTTTCTCTAGTTTCCTTGACCTTAGAAACATTTAATAAAAATATAAAACTTAATTTTCCATGTTCAAAAAATTTTATAATTAGTAAATGTTCCAAAATTTTAAATAATTCTTTAAATTCAAAGAGAACTCAATAAATCAAGAAATTTGGTCCTAACAGTTCTCTAGTTTAAGTCTACCTCCAGTAAAAATTTCAAGGGATTAAGCTTTGCCTTGGTCAAGTTATGAATTTTTGCTTAAAGAAACCTATTTTTGCAAAAAAATAAATAATAAAATAAATTAAAATTTGAAAAATTGCATTTCTCCTCTGATTTCTTAATTGACCCATGAGTAAAGTAGGATAAAAACTCCAAAAGCATTTGAATTCTATGAAGCCATAAGTGCGAAAGAATACTACAAAATAAGGAAAGTAGGCGAAAGGGACTTTGAATTCTATGAAGAAGTGTAAGAGAGGTTCATCAATATGTTAGAGGGATTGAAATTATACACCAGAGTCTTCTTAGAAAGTGATGAACGAAACATTATCAACTCCATTTTTGACCAGAGAGATAGAGGTCGAGCCTGCCTGTTTATGGAAAAAACCTATTCCAAGCCAAGAAGTGGATGCGAGAGGATTATTATCCAGTCCGGCTGCAGCAATAACTTTACCAACGATAGACAAGGAAATCCTCCTAGGATTCTCAGACACAATCAGGTGGATCCACTACCTCTAATGATAAATTAGATGATTAAAAGAATGGTCAGATGGAGTATACTGCCAGCTAACTGCATCCCTAACAGTTGCATCATCAACATATACGATGAAGGAGACTGCATACCTCCACACATTGATCATCATGACCTTGTGAGACCTTTCTGTGCGGTCTCATTCATGAGCAAAAGCAACATTCTGTTTAGAAAATAAATAGATATTATNGTGGATCCACTACCTCCAATGATAAATTAGATGATTAAAAGAATGGTCAGATGGAGTATACTGCCAGCTAACTGCATCCCTAACAGTTGCATCATTAACATATACGTTGAAGGAGACTGCATACCTCCACACATTGATCATCATGACCTTGTGAGACATTTCTGTACGGTCTCATTCATGAGAAAAAGCAACATTCTGTTTAGAAAATAAATAGATATTATCGGCCGTCGCGAATTAAGAGGAGCTATAGAAATTTTGTTGACTGTTGGTTTAGTGTTAGTCCTTAAAGGAAATGGGGCAGACATCGCCAAACACTGTATTCCAGGGGTGCAACACCTTAGGGTGTCCGTGACCTATTTTTGGAAAAAAAATAAATATGTAAATTAAATTAAAATTTGAAAAATTGCATTTTCTCCTTGATTTCTTAATTGAGCCATTAGTAAAGTAACATAAAAACTCCAAAGTCATTTGAATTAAATTTGACAAATTATGAAGTGATAGGGCCTTAGGGGCAAATGTGTAATTTTGGAAATTTGGCCTTAATTAAAATTTAGGCTAATTAAAGAAAGGGGAATGGTTAACCTTTAATCATAATCAACATATTTGGATGATTAAAACATAAGGGATTATATGGTAGAAACCATTCTCACTTTTATTAATTAAAAGGATAAATTTACAATTTCTTTAAAATATTAAAATTTGGAAGTTTAGTCAATTAAATGATCCTAAACTTAGGAGTATAGTTTTGGGTGTTAATAACTCACCAATTTAATACCCCTATTTAATGATTCAAATGATTTTTTAAAATTTTGATGATGAATCATCATCACCTAAAAATTCAATCTCTTTTAAAATATAACTAAGACATCTATCAAAAGTCTAAAGGGCTAAGTAGTGACCTAAGCTAAATCAAATCTGATTAAATGAGGATTAGAAAAGTAAATATAATTAAAAATTGAACACCATTAACACATCATAAGCCCAAATTAAGAAGTTGGCTAAGTGCCTTGATAGCATTAACTTGCCCCTTTAAAGGGTCTTGACCTACATAATTCTCAAATTAAATTTTAAGTGATAATTAACCTACTTCTAGGGATAACTGAAACATCAATGTTCACTGAGCATTAAAGGTATTTACAGGATGAGTTATTAAGTAGCATAATAAGTTTGAATGAGCTCGAGACTTTTCACCAGGTAGTGAGAGGGAAGCATGGGCCTGCTTCTTTCTCTAGAGCTGTTGGATACCTCGGAGGTCTACTAAACTTAATATGTTTTGCTTAGCAAAAATCATTCTTGATCAAATTAATAGAGACCCACCAAGATATGACATAAGGTTGGTTAAATCACCAAAACCTTACTTTTTTGCTTTATATAAAGTGCTCTCACATGTATATTGAGTTTCAGGTGGTGGAACTAGAAGACTCGCCAGGTATGCTTTTTATAGTTTACAGTGTCATCTTTCTTGTACTTTCATATTGTACTTTTTATGCTTATAAAACTTGCATGCTAAATAAAAATGTCACCCTGCATGAAAACCAAAACTGTTATGATAGCCACAAAAAAAAAACCAAGAACCATAATTCAAATCAACCAAGATAAAAATAACCTCCACAACTTTCAAAGTATAAGACAACTCAAAATTTAATCCCAAAAATCACAAAAAAACCACAACTATAACTAAATTAAGACATCTCTATCGGATGATCAGGAATCCCTTATAGGAGGTAACCTACGGTTGCTAACGAGGCTTCTGACAGTCTAAATGAAAGTATGGAACTCACTAACTTGAGTTTAGTAAATTCATTTGGACTAAGTGAATCCAATAGAAAATAGTGGTGCTGGAACGAAGGAACTATAGGATCCTAACCGGTGTCGCTCTAATCAAATTTAAGATGCCCCCATAAAATTTAAAGAACTACAACCATAGGGCCACCTAATTTGACATCATAACTTGACACCCTAGAAAACTCAAACTCTTCACCACTATTTTGGAGCATGGAGCTAAAATGGTGGGAAGCACGACCATCTTCAACAAAAAAACATGTATTCACAAGCTAAGCCAATTCTTTCCTTAGAATAAAACAACCAAGACATAACACTTCGAGGTTGTTTGCTTATGTAACATAAATCTTCAACTTATCTTTAAGCCTTTGCACAATCATGTTGTGGAATCTAAGCCCTAACTCGCCTTAGGATTCGAATGTTTTCATCCGTCACGACCTAAATCCTCACATCTTCCAGGCTATTTGTGTGGTCATTTAACGCAAGTGTAAGCCCCAACAAATAAAATATGCAAGTTGAAACACCTAAATACTTCTCCTCAAAACCAAAGCCAAGCCGTAGGATAGACTAGAAAGTCACCAAGATTTTCCTCTGAATTTATGACATCCTTTAGATCTTCCTCCTTTGGATTTTACAAAAAATGTTCCAAATTTGAACCATTCCCTTTTCAAACAACTATGTTTGATCTGGTTGAAAAGTCTTATCCTTTTGAAATCCTTGAACAGAATATTTCCTAATTTTTATCAAGATTTTTCTTAGATGACTTCAGTCATTTAGGATGTAATTAACTATAGAGGCTTCCTCTTATAAGAAGCTCATCCGAACCCAGCTTAATATAAATCTTATTTAATTCTTCATATTAAATTAGGTAAATAATCGACAAATAAAACAGTTTTACAGACTAAACATGCGTCATATATTTCTCAGTTTATTTGATCGAGCGTCATCCTCAAGTCTTATGTTTATCCTTTGGGATAGATAGAGGGTTTGAGGTACAACACTCTTTCATTTAAACAATGAAAAATATGGGTTCAGGTTTATTTCATATTTTTCTAAACATTAAAATGACCTTCCAAAGCAGGCGACGAGATTTCAATTTTGGTGACTGACAGCTTCTTACGGGCAACTCCTCCAACCAAAATAGTGTCGACATTCATGTTGTGGGAGAAATCTACTTTAAGCCAAAACTTTGGAAATTTGATAAGGGCATGAGGTTAATTCTTTCACCCAAATCCCATAAGCTTTTCCTATAAATCTTTCTTCGATTGCATAAGGGTTAGTAAAGCTACAAGGATCTTTAATTTTTTTTTTGATGTATAGCATTGCCCTCATCACTTATTGAAACTGCCTCATTATCCCCTAATTTCCTTTTTCTTGTTTAATATACCCTTCATAAACTTAACATAACTCGACATCTTTTCCAAAGCTTCAGTGAAATGAATATTTATCGTTAATTTTTTGAATGCTTCAAGGAACTTTAAATATTATCTATCCAACTTATGTTGTCTAAGTCTTTGAGGGAATGGAGGTGGTGGTCTTTCTTAATTCATTTTAGTTGGACATATTGATTTTTCTAGATCATTAGAAATGCTTTCTTTAGATTCATCAATTTCGTTTGTTTCTCTCTCAACTGCCTTTTCTTTTTGAACTACATCCTCCATTTAACCTCCACTTCTTAATTGGAAGTGCTTTTTTTAGGGTTTATCTTAGTGTTACTAGGAAGAGCTCCTAGGGGCTTATTGCAAAGTGTGTTAGCACTTTGTCCTAGTTGATTCTCTAAACTTCTTATCACCGCATTTTAACTTTTCAATTGGTTTTCCATTCTATAGGCTACTTCTTCTCCTTAAATTATTGATTATTGTTAAAGCCTGTCAGTTACAAAGGTCTATAATTTCGTTTCCCTAGTTATTCCAATTTTAAATAAGATTTTCTTGATTAATTTCTCATGATTGGTTTCTACCCTAGAATTATTATTCTAGTTAAATTTGGGATGGTTCTTTCAACCTGGATTATAAAAGACGGAGTACAGGTTTTTTGACCTACTATTAATGACAATGAAAGTCTCTAATGATAAATTATAGTCAATCATATGTCTTAGGAAACTTTCTTCAAGTACCAGAGTAGTTTTAGGTTGGTTCATTCTAATTTGATCAAACTTCCTTAAAATTGTTGTAACCTGAGATGAAAGAATTGCAATCACATTAGTGTCATAAATGTAGACTACTGATGTGAGTAGATTTAGTGTGTAAATTTTAAAAATATTTTTGAATATTACAAAATACACACGGCTGATACAATAATAAATATGCAATGTAACCGCAACAAAAATACCTTTTATGAAAATAGTTTATCATTAAACATCTTTTTAAACTGGCAAATCATCTTTAAAATCAACGCGAGTATACGTATCACTCAAGTAAGAAATCGCTTTAACAAAGTCCTAGATATCGATCCCACTAGGAAGTTGTAAGAATCTACAAGTAAATTCTTAAAATTATTTTATAACTTAAGAAAATACAAAAATAAATGTAAATTGCAAACTTTGAATATTAACTACTAAAGTGGATGCTACATAAGTTGCAGCTTAAAATCAAAGTTAACTAACGAAAAACTATACTTTCAAAAGTAAAATTACAAAAACTAAACAAAGTTCTTTTTTGATGGAAGGTTCAAATTTAAGAAAGTAACCTTCCCTTTACAATGAGTATATGGATTGTGAATAAATTAAAATCATTTAAAAATATATATAAAAACTGTTTTGTGTTAAATAGGAGCAATCCTATTATTTACCCTCTTCCAAGTGTTTTAAAGAACATTGACTAATCCAAAGTTTTGTCCCTAATTTTGTGGTTAGGTTGGGAGGATACCGGCTGCCACTCTAGAACTTTCACTACTCCCTCAGCTTAGGGATAAAGATCTCGCATCAGATTCTAATCAAGTGGACCAAATTAGGGATTTTAATCTGTCACCTTAAAATCCCCAATTTTGCATCCAACAAAGTATATTTCTCTATTTATTTGCACCCAAGTCCATGGATGAAATACTCACCATGAAATCAAATGTGATTCTCCCTATGTTGTAGAAATAAAAGCCCTTTTGGAACAAACATTTCTCAACACATTTTAATAATTCAATTGGCCAGATCAAAATGTAAATGAAGATTATAATTCAAATCATAAAAAAATATTAACATTTAAAATCATATAAAACAAAATCAATTCTTCACAAAATCTTATCTCAAAGTAGGGAGAAGGATAAAGAAGATTACTCAAAATTCATGAGAAGTATATGACAAAACACAGATCTCATATATAAACACAAGTTTACAAATCAAAAGAAATAAAAGACAACTTTTCTCACAATCCTTCACAAGCAAATCTCTAGAAGTTCTCTTCAAGCTTTTCTCTCCTTTCAAGCACACTCAAATCTCTCATAGAAGTGTAATGAAGAAGACATCTCTCACCTTCCCTCTCCTCTTAAAACCCTACGAGAAAATCTCCTCTTCTCTTCCTTGCCTTTCACGGCACACCCACTTTCTTGTCTTTTTCATCCCCCTTCACCACCTCCTTGAATTTTTTGAAATCTTCTTCTTTTATTAAGGGTTGCCTCCTTTCAAAAGGAATACAAAATTCCCTCAAAAAGTCAACTCTTTTGAATTTAAAAGATGTGTCATTTGATTTAAGAGACATATCCCTTCATAAAAGAGCCTTTCAAAGTATTTAGATGTATTGAATCACTCCAATAACTGTGTAAAACAAGTGTCCCTTGGAAAATTTGCGTAAAATTCATCTCAAACTGCCTTAATCTGCAAAAAGTCATCTCTGGCACATCATGCACCGGTTTTGGTGTATCATGCATCAGTTCTAGTGCATTGTGTGCCAAGCCTCTGTCAAACGACGCATCATGCGCTAATCTGGCACTTCATGCACGAGAATCCCAAAATTCATTATTTTGGCATCAAATTTTGACATTTTTGTCATTTTTTCTCCAAATGCCTAAAAATATTATACCTACAAAAAAACATGAAAATACCCTTGTTTAAAGTGCAATATCACCAACAATAAGCATAAAATATGTACTTAAAGCATTATATTATTTTGGTGTATCAGCTACCTCTTTAGGATTCACCCGTTCAAAGGGCCATCGAAAGTTATTTGTCGCCATATCTTCAATTAACAAGTATGCTTCATCAAATGGTTTTGACATGAGTGATTCACCAACAATAGCGTAAACGATAGATCTAAGAGATCCTACTGACCCATTCTAAAAATTTTAAATGATTAAACAATCGGGTAGTGCATAATGTGGACACTTCCTAAGGAGTTCCTTAATCCTTTCCCAAACTTTATATATTGATTCTCATTCATATTAGCAAAATGAAGTAATGGTATTTCCATGTTTAACAGTTTTTTAAGGTTGAAAGTACATAGGTATGAATTTCTGAGTTAATTCCCCCCAATTTCAGTAAGAGTCAGGTGCTAATGTGTTTAACTTCATTTTAGCTTTGTCCATTAGTGAAAAAGATAAATCCTTAGTCAAACACATCATTTAACACACAGTTATAACAAAATGAGGCAAAAGTTCTAGAAAACTTGCTAAGTGTAGGTTTGGATCTTTTGATGGAGCTCCCCCAAACTGGTTATTATGCACCATTTGGATAACATTTGGTTCTAATTCAAATCTATTAGCTTTTATAGTAGAGGTTTAAATAATTAAGTGAATCTCATNTTAACAGTTTTTTAAGGTTGAAAGTACATAGGTATGAATTTCTGAGTTAATTCCCCCCAATTTCAGTAAGAGTCAGGTGCTAATGTGTTTAACTTCATTTTAGCTTTGTCCATTAGTGAAAAAGATAAATCCTTAGTCAAACACATCATTTAACACACAGTTATAACAAAATGAGGCAAGAGTTCTAGAAAACTTGCTAAGTGTAGGTTTGGATCTTTTGATGGAGCTCCCCCAAACTGGTTATTATGCACCATTTGGATAACATTTGGTTCTAATTCAAATCTATTAGCTTCTATAGTAGAGGTTTATATAATTAAGTGAATCTCATGTGTTGTAGGGTTTGCATAATCTTCTAAAGGTTTTTGTATGTGATGATGTTCATTTTCAACAATTTGATTGTATAAGTTGTCATGTCATGTGTTCACCATTTCTTCTAAATTGTGAAGTTCTATTTATTTTCAATTTTTTTCCAGTAGTTCATTCTAACTCAAAATTATAATGTACTAAACCTTCAGATCTTGAACTGCGCATACAAAAGTAAAAGTTTAGAAAATATAATTAAAAAAACACTCAAAAATACTTATGTACATATATATATATATATATATATATATATATATATATATATATATATATATATATATATATATATATATATTCCAAAAAGCCCAGCGGCTATATATTAATTAGAAAAGTAGGACAAGTGCAAAATTGGATGTTGTGGCCAAAATTGACCCATACCGTCACCACATTTGAACAAGTATACCCAAAAATAAACCCAAAAGATAAGTCCAGAACATAAGGTGCATCCCCAACGTCGAAGTGTTGCAAATAGTAGAAACAAATTAGATCCCTTCACTTCCCACAATATAGGCGAGAAGAATAATTGCATGGCTTCACAAAAATCAAACGTCGAACTATGAGTAGCATAATGAGTGCCTCCAAACTGAAGCTGCTCGATCCATAACCTCCTCAAATCGTCAAGGCGAGCATTAGTTGAGCCAACGTGTGAGAGAATAGTGTGAGTGTGAAAAAGCTTCTCAAAAGCAATCCAGAAGCTGCCATTAAAAGGTCCCTCTCCCAGTAGTAATAAAGTAGTCCCCTCTACCATCCATCGTAAGGGTTGGATATAACCTATACAATGAGAGAGTATAGAAATTGTTAAGCAAAGTAGCTTGAAGAATAAATGAGGCATTAAAAACAAGGAAGCATGTAACAAAGTAGAAATTAACATGACCAACATAGCAAAATTGAGTCATGAAGAAAAGAAATCAAGAAACCAAAAACTAACCATGCACATAAAAAACATCAAGGACGTCCCCAGTCACCAAATTATGTAACGTATGATCCGGCATAGTTCCAGTGAAGAATATATGTGTTTTAGCGGCTAGACTGGCCAACCAGTTGGCCAGCCTATTTCCCTCTCTAAAAATGAAATTCCACTTGATAACTAAATGTTGCATTAGAGTTTTAATCTTTCATACACAATAACAAATGTTCTATGGGGCATCTCTGCCACCGTTAAGAACGTCAATAAGAAACTTTGAATCTATCTCAATAATATGAAAATGCCAACCGACAACAACAACAGAAGAAACAGCCATTAAAACAGCTCTAGCCTCTATTTTTAGAGGACTATCGGTAAAAAAAGGGTATGAGAAGAAGAGCAGACACTTGTCAGAGAAAATTCCTTACGAAGCCACCAACCCCAGTGGACAATAGATTCCAGCTACCATCAATGTTAATTTTGATCCAAATGATGGGAGGGGGCAACCATCTCACAAAAATTAGGATTATACTTGGCCTCCCACAAACTCCCAAACCTAACGATTCAAAAAAAATTTAACACCAGAAAAGAAGCCATACTCCTTTCACCCAACTTAACTATTCTATTAACATAAGCAGCTATAGGGCCGAAATAATAGATCTAATAATAGATTTACCATAATGCTTAATGTCATTCCACGCCATTCAAATAAACCAACAAACAATGTAAGGATATATTTGTAGAAAATGTTTGTTCCGCCCATCAGGATTAAAAATTTGACAAGTACCAATCAAAGTCATGGAGGGAGTGATGCTAATTCCAAAGCAGTTACCACAATCCCTCCAGATATGTAAAGAAATAGAAAAAGAGAAAAAAAAGATGCTCAATAGTTTCTTCTTCACCTCTACAAAGAAGGCATTGAGAAGTAAGGCACAGACCTTTGAGCTTTAAGATGTCATCACAAGGGATCAAACATTGAATAATCCTCCAAACTAAAAAAGACATAGAGGGAGTTAAAGCCCAACTCTAAATATTGTCACCCCACAATAGAGAAGAGAAATAATGAAGAGCAGCATACAGAGTTTTAGTGATAGAACCATTCATAGCCATCTTAAATAAAGGAGGATCTTTCCTATCCTATTCCATGGGGATCGAAGAGATGTGTTGGGCATTATCATAACCCACTAACCTAGTTAGAAGGAGAACATTCCAAACATCTTGAGATCAATTTTGATATACAAGAAAATTAAAGTGCCTAGGGTCCTCCAACCTAAGGGGAACAGCAAACCAATAGTCCTGCCAAAAGGACAGTTGGCCATGCCCCAACTCCCAAAAAATATACTCTCTAGCCCAATCTCTAACACGCAGAAGCTGCTTCCACACCCCGGAGTCACCAACTCGTTAAGGGACCAAGGAAGGGTTGACATAATGATAATATTTACCATGCATGAAGATCAACCACAGAGAGTCCCCTTTTCTGAAGCTAAGCTAGAGTTTAAAATAAATAATATCAACGATATGATGCAATTGATTAAAACCTAGGCCTCTCGCTTGAAGAGGTTTACAAACATTCTTCCAAGATAGCCACCTCCTTGAGGAGTGGCCACCAGCCCATAAAAAAGTGTTAAAGCATCGCTCGAGGGCAACTTGCATACATTTTTTAATATTAAGGAATTGTAGTGCATATAAAGGTAAACTTTGTAGAATAGTCTTAAGCACAGTCATCCTTTTCCCAAATGAAAAGGAATTGTGTTTCCAATCTTGAATTTTCTTGCGGACTTTATCCACCACCTCATCCATTTGGGTCGGCTTCCTCCTCCCCTTAAGAATGTTGACCCCCAAATATTTTAAAGGAAGAGCAGAAAGCGAAAATCTGACAACAATTTTATATATGCTTAAAAATACAAGAAATTAATATTGTTGCTAGAAGATTTAATTCCTCAACAACGACACCGAAAAATTGATAACGAATATAGATTCAATAAAGATGTATATATAAAATATTCAATAATATCAAAGTCACACTTATCAACGCAAGTATACGTATCACTCAAGTAATACAGGGCTCTAATGGAGTCCTAGATATTGATCCCACAGGGAGTAATATTTGAGGCTACAAACTAAGATTTTAGAAAATAAATTCTTAATCACAACAATATAGTTCAATTTACTTATCTGTCACTAATAGCCAATTGAAATAAATATGTAATTTTGATACCTCTTAAATAACTAATTCTACTAATAAAGTTTTTAATGTGAAATTTAATATATAAGAAAGCATCTATCTCTTTGTCAAGAAATTACAGTGAATGGATAAAGTGAATCGGTTCAAATTGGATTGTGCCAAATAGGAGCATACCTATTCTTTACCCTTTGGTCTAGGCATAAAAACATTGACTAATCTTATGCTTGGTTACTGAATCTGTGGCTAGGCTGGGAGGATACCGACTCTCACTTTGCAGCTCCCACGTTCCCCTAGCCTGAGGGGTAACATCTGCACTTCAACACCCAAACGATATGACCGAATTGATGATTTTAGTCTGTCACTCTAAAATCTCCAATTCTACATCCGATAATTTTATTTTCTTGTTTATTTGCACTTAACTTCCAAGGGCTTTGACCTCCTTGAATCTTGGATGTAATCTTCACATTAGTTGTAAAACTCAACATATTTTCAGAAATCAATTGGGTAGATTGAAAGTAAATTAAGATCAAAGTGAAAATATCATCACAACTTCTTTAACATTTTCAAGGATCAACCAATTCAAATCACCATTTCATAAATCTCAAGACAAGGAGAAAGACATAGAAAACTAATCAGAGCTCTAGGGGAAGATACAACAAAACTCGGAATTTATATATAAAAGAAAAGTCATACAAACTACAACAAGTAAATAACACTTATCTGTAATTTATTCCCTAGCAAACTCCTTGATGTTCCTCTGAATCTCTTCCTTTCTTTACAACACACAAAATTCTTCTTTGAAATGGCAAGGAGGAAGAAATCTCTCACTTTTCCTCCAATCTTACAATCTGTCGAAGAATTCCTCACAATCTAACCCTAAATAAAATTCTCTACAAACTACTGGAACCTCTCCAACCTCCAGGGCTGCCCAAGAGAGTCACAATTATTGGCCAAAATCTTCTTTTCAAGTTGTAGAAGAGTTTTTCTAAGAGTTCCCTATGCATCCCTCCAAAAATCGTCCACATTCAATGCACCTGTTGAGATAACCGCCGATCTTGTTGTCGGCGGCCTCGAAGGCGCCATCGGCGGGCCTTCTAAAATTTTTGATTTAGAGTCTCTAGAAATTCTCGCCTTCGGCACCGTTTGGCTCGCTGTCGACGCCCTAGTTCAAATATTCATATTTTGGTCCTTTTTGCTCTAAATTCGCTCGTTTTTGCATTATTTTTCTCCAATAACCATAATTCATCACACTTGCAACAAAACATCAAAAATACCATTCTTTAAAGTGTAATATCATCAAAAATAGTGTAAAATAGGAATGAAAATCGCAACCTATTTTTCTTTCATCAAAATCCCCCAAACTTAACTATTACTTGTCCTCAAGTAATTTTAGTACTATAGAAAATTTATGATCTTTTGTAGTAAAGTATTACCTAAGAAATACTATAAGTTTGATTTAAATAAATACCATAGTCGGATTTTTAGAAAAAGTTCAAGTAATTAAATTAACTCTATTGGTACAATATTATCTAATCATCAAGTTTAAGAGCTCTAGTTTTCAATTTATTTCAAAAATGACTACATGTGTAATATTAAGTCACTTAGAATATTCAAATGCTAGGAACTTCATGAGAACATTACTAGTAAAGATGCTAATCCATAAATATAAGTTCAGGAATATATTTAGGTTTTCCCTTTAGGTAGGTCCAGTGAAGCCAATTTTTGATTAGACATCTCCTCAGACTTCTCCTCACTTTTATATTTTTTTCTTTTTTTTCATTTGGATTGTTTTCAATCTTATATATATTTCTTTTCTTTTCAGGGATTGTTGTCAATCCTTTCTTTTTTCTTTTTCAAGTGAGGATTACTATATCTGGATAGCCTTTAATGATTTTGAACATCACCTTTCTTTCCCTAAATCTGAAACTCAAAGCATTCATTTAGCTTATAAATATTTCATAGCTTTTACATCATTGAGGCCCAATATTTTCTTCTCAAATGAATTTCCAAGACTCTTAATACTTCAAAAGATAGTTTCTTTACCTTAAATAGTTAACTATAGTCTTATTCTCTTATACTAAACATCTTAATCCAAAAAATTAATTTTTATTACAAAAATATTCCTTTAAATCTACCATAATATTTAAATATCTACAAAATAAAGTTCTCGGAATTAAATTTACTACAAAAAATCATATTAATAATTTTTTAAAATATTTAAATTGAGAACATCTAATAGTTAATTTTTTTCTTCCCTCCCCCAAACTTAAATTTTTCAATATGAAATGATACAAGTGGAAAGAAAAATTCTAAATATAAATCATACCTCAGTATTTTAGGCATTTTCATCATTCAAAATTTCTACTTCACCTGGTACGTACATTAGAAGCTTTCTATACATATAAATCATTAGAAAATTTGCTGGATAATGAAATTTTGAAATAAGTACAAAACTAAACATTATACAAACATAATATTTCACTAACACATCCACAACACTAAACATAAAATAATTACAATTAAAAAGCAAAATGAAAATCACATCACATTACAATTTAACAAATTTCAACTACCACACCAAATAATTATAACAATAATTAAAAATTATCCAATTGCAACATAAAAATAAAAACTAAAGTACAAACACACAAACATTTACCTCTATTATAAAAATTACAAAAACAAAAGTAAAAGTACATCATATACTATCATATGTCAAAATCCCAAACTATATCTTCATCTCCTTGGTCAATAGGTGGATTGGGCTGATACTGAGTATATCGGGGGCATTCAGGAAAAGTAACATCAGGCTCGCATCTATAGTGTTGGGCCTGAGCTTCATAGTAAGCTATCTCAGAGTCCGAATGCCTCTGTAGGTACTCAATATCATAATAATATCTACGTTCTAAACCCCAATTCTTTCATTTATTAGCTCTATTCTCTTTCATTGTAAGGTCAACTCATTCATTAAATCATTGAGGGTAGGGGAACTAGAAGAAGGAAGGTCATAACTAGTAAAGGAGATATCTCTACCAGTAGAAGGCTCTTGACTCCTACTCCCAGTTCTCCATTTTTCATGGGATTCATAAGTCTTTAATTTAGATTTACTAATGGGTTTCATAGGGTAAACCCATTCCTCATCATCTCCAGCTTCCACTCCAGAAAGTTGGCAAAGTGCATAAAAATGCATGGATGTCCCAGACCTCCACTTGTTTCACTCTTTGTCATGGTCGATATATTATTAAAAATGATTCTCCCCACATTAATATTTTGATTATTCTGAATACAAAAATTCATAATAGCTCTATCTCTTATTACCTCACTATGGTGATAGGTAGGTTACAGAGTATAGAAAATAAAATAGTCCCACGCTTTAGATGTGGCATTCAACATGGAAGCAGAAAAATTTACCCGTTCACGTTGCTTTATCTTCCATGTTCCTTTCTTGTTAGTGAGAAAGTTGATCACATCATTCAGCGGGCCTTCTATTGTACTGAAGGTTTCATAATAGCAGCTATAATAGTCTGGGGCTTCAAAAAAGGAGTTAATGCGGGCAATAATAAATTCAATAGAAAATCCCCATACTTAAATGATTCCATCCTCAGATTAGAACATATTGGAATAAAACTCTTTCGCAATATTTGCAACAGCCTTATTGGTGGTATAACAAAAGTTTTCCTACCTCCGTTCGGTAATAACTCGTTCAATTTCTCCTCCCAGACTCTTAAAAACTCGATCTTGTATACATTTCTTCCCTTCAAATACTGAAGTAAACCTCGATTGAGCCTTCACATTGACGAAGTGAGACTAGTCAAACTCAAATAGCCACTTTTGACGTAGATCCATTTCAATCTAATCAAAAATTATAAAGAAATTCCAAAATATACTTCAAATACTCAAATAATGGCTTCTAAGAGTGACTCTAAGAGTTCAAAAATAAATTCCATGAATTTTATCCAAATATTTTCTCCACACTCTCAAATTTTTTTGATCTTCTCAATGTGGAAGAAATTCATGGTGAAAATCATATATTTTTAGTTTAGAGTGAAGCTCTGACCAAGAGATGATCAAATTTGGTGTCTAAATGCTTTGAAATCGCCCCCAAATCTAAGATCATTAAGCCCTAGATCAAAAATTTTTTTTTTAAGAGGAAGGGGATGATGAATAGTGGTGGTTGACTGGTCAAAATTTAGGTTAAAGGTGTTTTTTCAGGATCTCATCATCGGCGTCGTCAGTGAGCTCTATTAAATTAATAACTTAAGTCTCAGGAAAATTCTGCCATCGACGACATCGAGTGCGCCATCGGCGGCATCGAGTGTGTTGTTGGTGAGCTCTATTGAATTGGTTCAATTTCAGGATTTTTGTGATTTCGATCAATTTCAAGCCTCAACGACATCTGTTTAATCATTATAGACATAATTTTTAAGTGATTAAATGATGTACTAACACAAATAAACATTCACAACACAAAACATCGCAATTATATATCAATTTTAAGGGTTATAATACATGACACCCCTATGTTTGGTATTTTCTCAACCTTAATACATCAATTCAGCATCACAATTTAAGCCACAACACTCAAAACGCTGAAAACAAACATCCCATGCTCAATCTCAACTATACTGAGATCTAAAAGCATAATTCTAAACCAAGGCAAACACAAAGTTCAAACCAAATTGCATACATAGACATATAGGTAGCAAGGTAAATCAACTACTCTTCAGTTTCATTGCTTGATTCTCCTCTGAGATCACCCATTGATTGATCATTAACGAAGAGGTTATAGAAGGGTCAGTATGGAAATTCTTCAATGAATCCTCTTCTATTAATTTCATCCTTCTCATCGATCGTTTAAAACTTCCTTCGATATGTCTAGAGTGATTGAAATGTTCTTTCATCCTCTAGTCTAGATGATCAAAAAAATTAGAGATATTGTTAATTGCATTCATAATATTTTGTACCTCTTTCTCCAATTTCTTGATTCTATGCAGGATCACTAGTGTCTTGTCCTGAACTAAATGTTTAATAGGCAGTGAATTTTTAGACGATTGATCCACCATAATAGTCATATCATTTTTATCTTCATTGGTTGGGAATCTCTCAGTTGGGTCCAAAGGCTTCCAAGGTAGAAGTACCTTTTCCCAATTTTCCTAAGATACTTGGAACTGACTGCAAAGTAAGAAAATTGTTGAAAGATGTCCAAGCCCATAAGTTGATCCATGAACAATCAGGCCCAAAATAGGCTTCACAATTATTGAACCAATATTGATTGGCAGTCCCATTTGGATGCAGTAATTCAGAATAGCCCTTTCCTTAGTAACTTTACCAATCTTCATCATCGATAATAGTTTTGCAGAAACAAAGAAGTGCTCGTATTTCAAAAGGGGGTTTAGAAGTGTCACAAAAAAACTAAAATACCCGTTTTCTCTCATTTTTTCGTCTTCAGTTTCGTCCGTTAAATATTGGTAGATCTCATTCATCAGAATTCTTATCAAGACGAAGTTGGAATAATGGCAGACAAGAAAATTCTCGATCATATATATCTCATTAATCCGTACAAGAGTAAAATTTATCCATCTCCCTCGCACATATACAACTCGTTGGTTGATTCCATGCAAATTAACATAAAATTCCTTCACCATAGGAACAACTACGGTGGTTATAGTGTAGCACAACACTTCCCATCTTCATAGCACAATCATCTCTACAATTATCTTCGATGGATTATTCAATCATCTATTCACGAATCCTCTTTCCTTGATCAATCTCTTCTTTATCAATACTTTGTTGAAGATTTGATGCACGTCAACATTAATGAACTTTCTCCAGTTGAACACTCACAATCTATGATTTTCAAGGAAATTGGATGCCATAAGGATGAATTCAGTGGAGTTTCACTTCATTTTTGGGGAAATATGAACCTAGGAATCAAATTTTGAAGTTTAAAAGGAGTAACTCCCGCTTAAAACTGCCAAAAACAGTCCATTCAAACTCCAGAAACCGTCATTCCGCCGGTCTGGCCATCGACGGCGTATATGACGCCGTCGGCGAGCCTTTAGAATTTAATTTCCTAGACTCTCAGGAAAAATCCATCGTTGGCAGCGTCGAGGGCGCCGTCGGCACCCAAGGCAAAATTTACACAGTTTCGCGTTGGTCCAAATGCGTTCCATTTTTTTCTATGGATCCAATTTTTATGATGATTCAAGGGTAAATATGAGTAGTAGAGTTCAATACTACCACAAACTAACAATAATTTCAAATAAAACTACTATAATCACAATAAAAATAAAGGTAACTATGGGTTGCCTCCCATAAAGCGTTTGGTTTAACGTCGTCAGCCGACCTATTCAGGTATTATTCAAGTTGACAGATCATTAAAACCTCTTTAAAATTTGGCCTTTTACCCTCAAAATATGGTTTTAATTTGCGTTCATAAAATTTAAATCTATTCCCAGTCTTTTGATCATCAATTTTGACAGCTCCATAAGTATAAACTTGAGTCACAGTAAAGGGTCCTAACCAACGAGACTTCAATTTCTCAGGGAATAACTTCATCCTTGTATTGTAAAGCAAAACTTCTTCTCCTGCTTCAAAGTTCTTTTTGGTTAATCTTCCAATTATGCCATAACTTTAGTTTCTCCTTTTACCCCCTCTCTGTCGTTATCATAAGATTCATTTCTTCATTCTTTCAATTCATTCAATTGTAGCAATCTCTTCTCACCGGCATTTTTCAAATTATAATTGAATTATTTAATCGCCCAATATGCTTTATGCTCCAATTTTAGTAGTAAGTGACAAGTCTTTCCAAAAATCAGTCTGTAAGGAGTCATTCCAATAGGAGTTTTAAAAGCAGCCCTGTAAGCCCATTATGTGGTATTCAATCTAGTGGACCAATCTATTCTACTAGGGTTTACAGTTTTCACATGTATTTATTTAATCTCTCTATTAAAAACTTCAGCTAACCCACTAGTTTGAGGGTGATATGAAGTAGAGATTCTATGAATAATGTTAAACTTTTCAGACAATCTCTGAATGTATTTATTCCTAAAATGTGATCCTCCGTCAGTGATAATCATTCTAGGCATTGCTTATCTAGTGAAAATATTTTTCATTAAAAATCTTATAACACTTTTAGCGTCACAACGAGGTAAAGCTTGTGCTTCATTCCACTTTAAAATATTGTCTACTACAATTAATATGTATAAGTTCTTAAATGAAGGAATAAATGGTGGCATGAAATCTAATCCCCAAACATCAAAGATCTCAACTTCTAACATGAAATTCAAAGGCATTTTATTTCTTCTAGATATATTGCCTACTCGTTGGCATTGATCGCAATTTTTTATATATCTATAAACATCTCTAAAGATAGTAGGCCAATAGAATCATGCTTGAAAAATTTCATAAGCAGTTTTATCAATCCCAAAATGTCTTCAAAATTCAGAATCATGAAATTTCTGAATGATTAGCTCAGTTTCTTCATATAGTATACATCTTCTCAAAATAAGATCCTTATATTATTTATATAAATAAGGCTCATCCCAAAAATATGCTTTCGCATCATGAATAAATTTTCTTTGTGGTTTCAATGTTAACATAGGTGGCAAAATATCACTTATAATATAATTAACAATATCAACATACCATCGTATTTTTCACTCATTAATATTATAAAGTTGTTCATCAGGGAAACTGTCTGTAATTTCATTGTCGGTGTGAGATAATTCATGATTTTATAATCTCGACAAATGATCACCAATTTGATTATCAGTTTCATTTCTATCAATAATCACAAGATCTAATTCTTGCATTAAAAGTATCCATCTAATTAAACTTGGTTTGGCATCCTTCTTTTGCATCAAATATCTAATAACAGAGTGATCAGTGTGCACAACACATTTAATCCCAATTAAATAAGATCTAAATTTATCTAAAGCATACACAATGGTCATTAACTCTTTTTTTAAAAAAAAGTATAATTAATTTGAGCATCATTAAGAGTTTTACTAGCTTAGTATATAACTTTAAAAATCTTTTCATACATTTGTCCAAGAACAGCTCCAATAGCATAATCACCAGCATCACACATCAGTTCAAATGGTTTCTCCCAGTTAGGTGAAACTATAATAGGGCTGAGATTAATTTTTATTTTAATAACTCAAAGTCATTTAAACAGTTTTCAATAAATTCAAATTTCTTGTCCTTTTCTAAAAATTGGCATAGAGGTTTAGTAATTTGTGAAAAAAGCTTTGATAAAACGCCTGTAAAAACCAACATGTCCAAGAAAACTCTTATCCCCTCTTACATTAATAGGAGGTGTTAATTTAGATATAACTTGAATTTTTGCAGGGTCTGCTTCCATACCATTTTCCAAAATTTTATGGCCTAACACAATTCCTCCTGCAACCATAAATTAACATTTCTCCCAATTTAGAACTAAATTAGTTCTTTCGCATAACTCCAAATCTTTTTCAAGATAATTTAAGCATGCGTCAAATGATGTTCCAAATACAGAGAAATCATCCATAAATACTTCCAATCTATCATGAATTAACTTATTAAATATAGACATCATACATCTCTAGAATGTTGTAGGTGCATTACATAATCCGAAAGGCATTCTTCGAAAAGCAATAATTCCAAAAGGACTAGTAAATGTTGTCTTTTCTTGATCCTCAAGAGCAATAGGAATTTGATGGTAACCAATATATCCCTCTTAAAAATAAAAATATTTGTGCCCAGCAAGTCTATCTACTATTTGGTCTAAAAATCATAAAGGAAAGTGATCTTTCTTAGTGGCAGTGTTTAATTTTCTATAATCAATGCAAATATGCTACCCATTAACTTGTCTGATGGGTATTAATTCATTATTTTCCTTTGTTTCAACAGTCACTCCTTCATTCTTTGGAACACAATGAATTGGACTTACCCAAGCACTGTCTGAAATAGCATATATAATTCCAGTGTCCAACCATTTCAAAATTTCCTTCTTGCCTATTTCTTTCATCATTGGGTTTAATCTCTTTTGTAGATCAACTCTTGGTTTATTTTGTTCATCTAGTATATTTCTGTGCATACAGATCGAACGACTGATTTCTTTAATATCAGCTAAGGTCCAACCAAAGCTTTCTTATATCTTCTTAATGTTTCCAAAAGTCTTTGCTCTTGCAAATTATTTATATCTGAAGATATAATAGTAGGTAGTGTATATGAGTCTCCCAGAAACACATACTTCAAATGTTTAGGCAATATTTTCAACGCAAGTTTAGGTGGTTTTATAATTGATGGAACTATATTCTTATCATCATTTCATGTAATCTAAAACATCTCAAATCTTTCTTGAACATAATCTAATTCTTCATTTTCTATTTCATCCAAAATAACTTCATCACTATCTTCAAATTGTTCTTTCTCTTCAAAATGTTCGTTAAAAAGTTTCTTCAATGAATTTTCACTAATTTCCATGTAAAAAACATTCATTATCTCTTTCAACAACAGAGTATTTCATAGATTTCACAATGTTAAAATTAACTTCTTGATCGTTAACTCTCATAGTTAATTCTCCCTTTTGAACATCTATCATAGCTTTTCCAATAGCTAAAAACAGTCCCCCTAAAATGATAGGTATTTCTTTATCTTCCTCCATATCTAAAATAATGAAATTTACAGGAAAGATAAATTTATCATATTTTACTAACACATCTTCTATAACTCCCTTAGGATATGTAACTGAACAATCTGCTAACTGAAGAGTTATAGAAGTAGGTGAGACTTCTCCTAATCCTAATGTTTTGAAGATTGATAGAGGCATAAGATTAATGCTGGCTCCCAAATCACAAAAAGCTCTTCCATAAAATTTTTCACCAATAGCACAAGGTATAATGAAACTGCCTGGATCTTTTAATTTCTTAGGAAGCTTTTTCTGAATAATTGCACTACACTCTTCACTAAGTGCAACAGTTTCATTATTAGGGCATTTGCTATAAAGCTTCTACAAAGGGAATATTTATTGTTAATTTCTTAAGAATTTCAAAGAACTTGGAAAATTGTTTATTTTGTTTGTGTTGCTTCAATCTTTGAGGAAATGGTGGTAGAGGTTTCTCCACAGTAATTTTCATTGGTGTAAGTGGATATTCTAATTATGGGCATTCATGATCCTTTTCTATTTCTGTATCCACTTTCTCTTTTTCAGTTTCCGTTTCTTTCTGCACTCTTGTTTCCAATTCTTTTCCACTTCGTAATTGTTTCACTTTTATTTGTTCTTTTGCTTGAACTTTAGGATTTGGTTCCACAGTTCTAAGAAAAGTTCTGAATGTTCGATTACTAAGAGCAGTAGTGATATGCCCTAATTGATTTTCAATATTTTTAATAGCATTTCCTTGATTTTGTAATAGATTTCTTTGAATCTGTAATTGATTTCCTTGATTCTACAATTGTTGACCCATGTTTAATATCATCTCTTCCATAGATAACTTATTTTTCTTAAATTGAGTGTTACTGTTAAACCCTAGAAGATAAGAAGGTCTGTAATTAACATTTCCTTGGTTGGATGAATTTCCTAATTGGTTCACTGGATTGTTCGCCCATTGTTGATTTGCAGTAGAATTGTTATTCCAATAAAAATTGGGATGATTTTTCCAACCTGGGTTATAATAGTTTTAATAAGAGTTGTTGGGTCTATTATTATTAACATTTAAAGTCTCATACAAAGGATGAACTTCCACAAATTGCCCAGACGAATTCTCTTCCATCATAGTAGGTGTTGAAGAATAATTCATTCCATAATGATCTAATTTCTTTGATATTGCAGCAGTCTACGGAGCTAACATAGAAATTGCATCAGAATCGTGGATACTAGCTACTCTTTTAGGATTTACCCTTTCAGAGGGCCATTGAAAATTTTTGGTATCCATCTCTTCTCTTAACAGATAAGCCTCATCAAAAGGTTTTAACATTAATAAACCACCAGCTGCAGCATCTATAATCGATCTAAGTGATCCCACTAATCCATTATAAAAAGTTTGAATTATCAACCAATCTGGTAACGAATGATGAGAGCACTTTCTAATAAAATCTTTAAATCTCACCCAAGCTTCATATATCGACTCTCCATCAATCTGACAAAACGATGTTATGTCATTTCTATGTTTAGCAGTTTTAGATGGAGAGAAATATTTGGATAGAAATTTCTGTGAAATTTCTCCCCAAGTTCTAGTAGGTCCAGGTGCTAATAAATTTAACCACATCTTAGCCTTATCTCAAAGTGAAAAAGGAAAAAGTTTAAGTCTGACAACATTATTTGAAACTCTGTCATATTTAAAGGTAGCACAAAGTTCTAAAAAACTACCGAGGTGTAAATTAGGATCTTCATTTGGTGTACCTCCTAATTGATTATTTTTTACCATTTGGATAATAGCAGGTGATGCTCAAATGAATTAGCAGCTACATCAGGATTTTGGATAGATAAGTGAATTTCATCTGTTGTAGGATTTGCATAATCTCGTAGAGGTCTAGGTTGGTGTTAATTTTCTATTCCTTGATTGTTTACGTTGTTTTCCATTATGTCAAGATTTCTAGGTTCTCTTCTTAATCTTCTAATTCGTCTAACAGTGCGTTTTAATTTTGAATCATAGGGTATAAGAATTTCAGGTCCAAATTTACGCATACAATTGAAATCAGTACACAGAAAAATAGTTAACTAAATGTGAAAATAAGGTTTTCTAATAGTCCTAGTTTGTCCATTACTCTAATTAAGATTCTTATTTACTCCCCAGCAACGGCGCCAAAAACTTGACAGCGACTTTATATATGCTTATGAATACAAGAAATTAGTACTGCTGCTAGAAGATTTAATTCCTCGGCAACGACACCAAAAACTTGATAACGGTTATAGATTAAAGATGTATATATATAATATTCAATAATGGTAAAGTCATACTTATCAATGCAAGTATATGTATCGCTCAAGTAATATTGGGCTCTAATGGACTCCTAGATATCAATTCCATAGGGAGTAATATTAGAGGCTACGAACTAATATTTTAGAAAATCAATTCTTAATCACAGCAATATAGTTCAATTTTCTTATTTGTCACTAATAGGAAATTGAAATAAATATGTAATTTTAATAACTCTTAAATAACTAATTATACTAATAAAGCTTCTAATGTGAAATTCAATAAATAAGAAAGCATCCTTCTCCTTGTCAAGAAATTAAAGTGAATGTATAAAGTGAATTAGTTTAAATTAGATTAAGCCAAATAGGAGCATACATATTATTTACCATTTGGCCCATTTATAAAGAACATTGACTAATCCTATGCTTGGTTACTGAATCTGCGGCTAGGCTGGTAGGATACCGGCTCTCACTTCGGAGCTCCCACATTCCACTTGCCTGAGGGCTAACATCTACACTTCAGCACCCACACGATATGACCGAATTGAGGATTTTAGTCTGTCACTCTAAAATCTCCAATTCTACGCCCGATAATTTAATTTACCTATTTTTTTGCACCCAACTTCCAATGGCTTTGACCTCCCAGAATGTTAGATGTAATCTTCACTTTAGTTATAAAACTCAACATATTTTTACAAATCAATTGGTCAGATTGAAAGTAAATTGAAATTGAAGTGAAAAGATCATCACAACTTCTTTAATATTTTAAAAGCTCAACCAATTCAAATCACCATTTCATAAATCTTAATACAAGGAGAAAGATACAGAAAACCACTCAGAACTCATGAGGAAGATACGAAAAACTCGGAATTTATGTATAAAAGCAAAGTCATACAAATTACAACAAGTAAATAACACTTATCTCTAATTCCTCCCCAAGTAAACTCCTTTAAGTTCCTCTGAATCTCTTACTTTCTTTACAACACACAAAATTCTTCTTCAAAATAGGAAGGAGGAAGAAATCTCTCACTTTCCCTCCACTCTTACAATCTCTCAAAGAATTCCTCACAACCTAACCATAAATTAAACTCTTTACACACTACTGGAACCTCTCTAACCTCCAGAGCCATCTAGAAGATTTTTAATTTTCAGCCAAAATCTTCTTTTAAAGTTGTAGAAGAGTGTCAACATTATTTTTAGTTGGAGGAGTTGCCCATAAGAAGCTCTCGGTTCCCGGAATCAAAATTATCGTCCGCTTCGGATGGATGTTATAATTTACACATATATTTAGGTTTAGAAAAAAATGAAATCAAACAAACCCCATATTTTTCAAAGTTTAAATGAAAGAGCGTTGTACCTAAAACCCTGTATGTATCCCGAAGGATAAACACAAGACTTGAGGATGAGGCTCGATCAAATAAACTAAGGAATATATGACATTCGTTTGGTCTGTGCAACATTTATATTTGCCGACAAGTTTGTCTATTTAATATAAAGAATTAAATAGGGTTTCTATTAAGCTGAGTTTGAACATGCTTCTCTATAAGGACAAGCCCCTATAGTTAATTACTTCTTAAATGACCAAAGTCACCTAAGAAGACTCTCGATAAAAATCAGGAAATATTATCTTCAAGGAGCTTCAGATGGTAGGACTTTTCAATGAGATCAGTCGTAGAGGTGTCATAGGGGATTGGTTCAAATTTGGAACATTTTGTCGCAGAGTCCAAAGGAGTAAGAACTAGAGGATGTCATGGATCCAGAAGAGAGCCTCGGTGACTTCCCATGTTATCCTAATGTTTGGCTTCATTTCTGAGGAGAAATATTTAGGTGTTTCATCATGCCAATTTTATTAGTTAGCGCTTACATTCATGTGAAACTATCACACAACTGGCCTGAAAGATGTGAGGATTTAGGTCATGACAAATGACAACCTCGGAATCTTGAGATGAGCTAGGGCTTATATTGTATAGTAGGGTTGTACAAAAGCCTAAAGATAAGGTGAAGATTTACGTTGCATAAGCAAGCAACCTCGAAGTCCTATGGATTTTTTGTTTAAGTTTAATGAAGGAAGATTGGTTTAGCTGGGGAATACAGGTTCTGTTGTTGAAGATGGCCGTGCTGCTCACCGTGCTAGCTCCAAGCTCCTTGCCGTGAAAAGTTTAAGTTCTCTAGTGTGTCAAGTTATGATGTTAAATTAGGTTGCCCTATGGTTAAAGTTAATTAAATTTTATGTGGGCATATTAAAGTTGAATAGAACGACACTCGTTAGGTTCCTATGGTTCCCTCGTTCCGACATCACTATTTTCTATTGGATTCACTTAGTCAAATTGAGCTTACTAAACTCAACTTAAAGAGTACCATAATTTCATTTAGATCGTGGGAAGTCTCGTTAGCAGCCATAGGTTACCTCCTCCGAGGAATTCCTCATCATCCGATAGAGAAGTCTTAATTTAGTTGCAATTGTAGATTTATGTGATCTTTGTTATTAAATTTTGAGTTGTTTTATATTTTGAATATTGTGGCGATGAATTTTATTATAGTTGATTTTAGTTTTTGTTTTGGTTTTCCTTGCAAATTTATATAAGCACAAAATTATGGCATAATAGTACAAAAAAGTTAACGCTGAAAACTGTAAAAGCGTACCTGACGAGTCTTCTCGTTCCCCCACCTGAAATTCAAAAGGCATGTTAAGGAAGTTTATATGAGAGGCAAAAAGTAAGGTTTTCCTAACCCTATGTCAAATCTTGGTGGGTCCTTAGGAGTTTAATTATAGTTGATTTTGTCAAGCAAAACATATTAAGTTTAGTAAATCTCCAAGATATCCAATAGATATAGAGAAAGAAGCAGGTACGTACTACTCTCTCGCTGCCTAGTGGAAAATCCCGAGTTCTTTTAAACTTATTATGTTGCTTGATAATTCATCCTGTAAATACCTTTAATGCTCAATTAACACTGATGTCTCAATTATCCCTATGAATAGGGTAATTATCACTTGTGATTCAATTTAAGAATTATGTGGGTGAAGATTCTTAAAGAGGCAAGATAGTGTTGTTGGAACACTTGGCCAATTTTTGATATTTAACTGGGCTTCTAGGGTTTGAAAGATGCTCTAATTTTTAATGATATTTACTTTTCTAATCCTCATTTAAATGAAACTTTATTTAGCCTAACTAATAAGCTCTTAAGACCTAAGTGAGTGTCTTGATTTGTTTTGAAAAGGTTAAGCTTTAGGTGATCATGATTCATGCTTTGAATTTTATTTGAAAATCAAAATAGGGGTATTAAATTGATTAATTATTGACGTCAAAATTCATACCCCTAAGTCCTAGGTTCATTTTATTTTAATAAACTTCCAAATTTAACCAATTTAGAAATCTATTAACTTATCTTTTTAATTAGGAAAGTGAGGTTAGTTTCTACTAATGAAACCCTTGTGTTTCAAACATCAAATAAGTTGAATAAGATCAGAGGTTACCCATTTTCCTCCTTGAATTAAGCTTAAATATTAATTAAGGCTAAATTTCTAAAATTACACATTTGCCCCTATGGCTCTATCCCTTCATAATTTATCAAATTTAATCCAAATGACTTTAGAATTTTTATCCTACCTCATTCATGGGTCAATCAAGACAGTAGAGGAAAAAATGTGATTTTTCAAAATTTAATTTAATTTATATAATTATTTTCATGCAAAAATAGGATTTTTCCAAGTAAATTCTTAACTTCACCAACCTAAATCCTAATCCCATGAATTTTTTGCTGGTTGTAACTGTAGACTAGAGAAGACTTTGGACAAAATTTTATTATTTTTTAAAATTTATTTAAATTATTACAATTATTTTAAATTTTGGAGTATTTATTAAATATAAAATATTTTAAATGGCGAAAACTAAGTTTTGCATTTTTGAAAACTCTCCCTAAGGTCAAAGAACCCAGGGAAGCAAATTTTGTCTTTCACTCATTTTTCTTTGATTTATTGGAATTATTTTAGTGGAAATCCATTTTTTAGCCTTTAAAATTATTTTAAGCTTCAAAATACCATATCTTTATTTAGAGAATCAGGAAAAAATATCCCAATTATTTCTAAGTGCTTAGAAATTAATTTAGAACATTTTCATGATTTTTATTATTTTTATGATTTTTATGAATTTTTAATTATTTTAAATATTTAAAAATAGCCTAAAAATAAAGTTATTATTTTAATTATCTTTTAATTTTTATAAAGTACCCCTGATCACAGAGAATTCAAAAAATAAGTTTTTATAAAGTTTTGAGTTATATTTTGATTTTTAAAAACTAATTTAATTGCCAAAAAAGATATTTAACTTGGAAAATCAACTTAGACCTTCAAATGTACTCAAAATGCTTTGAAATTTTTATGGGGAGTTCTCTAGATCTTATAAAATAGTGGATATTAAAAATCAAGTCATTTGGTTGTTTATATTTTCCAAAATTATTTATCTTAGTGATTTAGTGTTTGTGAAAATTAGGTTCATTTAAATGACTTGACTCATGAAAAAATTTCATAAAGGTTCTCTGGTCATATTAAACCTTCCAAAATTTTCTTGAAATTTTCTAAGCAACATGATAATTATTATGATTAAATTAAGCAAATAATGTGCACGTTGTTCTCCTCTGTTCATTGAGCAAGAGGGTATTTTTATTTTATTTTTGTGATTTTTCTATGCAAAGTTATGTATTTTTGAAGTTTTGAGAGTTAAATAAATAAGAAAAAGCCCCAATTTTTCTACTTATCCATGTCAACCTCGTATGGGTCAAATAGGCCATGTGTCACTGCCTGATTGGCACCGCCAGCCAACTCATTCCCGCCCATATCGGACCGCGCTTTGTCCTACGCAATCAGGGCCACTCGATCGATGCGATCAGGGCCACCCGATCGATACACGCTCGATCCGATGGTCACAGGTCATCATCCCTAATGAAATAGACTTGAAAAACATCCATTTTAAAATGTTAATATCTCTCTCTATTCTCAACAAAATTGAGTGAATTATTTTTTTAAATGTTTGTATTAACTAGTAGAACACATCCATACGATTGGTGAACCCTTAAATTGACTTTACATTCATGAATAATTAAAAGAAGCTGATTGGAAGCTTGTAGAAGCTTTATGTGGGTCCCAAGAGCCTAGGGATGGAGCCTTTAGTCATGGAGAAATGCCTAGACCCAAATTCGACCAAGGCCGATTCAGTGGTTTGCATAAATTCCACCTTAGGGTGGTTGGATGATGGGACTTTTGTGGGGTTCTTCTTTTCTTGATGTTGGGAAGGTGTGGTGCAATTAATTTGAATTTGGTGAAGGTTTGGAGGATTTCCTATTTTGACCTTGTAATTGAGCTCCAAAATTGAACTCGAGCAAAGAGGTCTCCAGGAAGCTCTTGAAAAAGTTTTACAGAGTCTCCCCAAGGAATTTCAAGCTCTCTTTTTTTGGTCATGAGGAGGGGGTGGTTAAAATAAAATTTCCTAGGCTGGCAGGGAGGGCCATTTGAGGGGTGCATTTGTTTGCTTAAGTGGAGGGTAAAGAATCTCCATTGAGCAGCTGGGTTGATTTGGCCTTTGGGTTTGAATTGGGTGAAAATACCATGCCTTGTCCATGGTTTTGGCCATTTTTCAGCCACCAAGGTGGCTGGCCAGCCATGCATTGGTCACCTCTTGGCTAAGGGAAGTCAGGCGTGGCTAATGATGATTATCTCCCAAGGGTAAGTGATGATGTTGGAGATATTTCAAGTTAGGTCCAAAAATGGGTAAAATCCCTTAATTTNTTTCCTAGGCTGGCAGGGAGCGCCATTTGAGGAGTGCATTTTTTTGCTTAAGTGGAGGGTAAAGAAGCTCCATTGAGCAGCTGGGTTGATTTGGCCTTTGGGTTTGAATTGGGTGAAAATACCATGCCTTGGCCATGGTTTTGGCCATTTTTCAGCCACCAAAGTGGCTGGCCAGCCATGCATTGGTCACCTCTTGGCTAAGGGAACTCAGGGGTGGCTAATGATGATTATCTCCCAAGGGTAAGTGATGATGTTGGAGATATTTCAAGTTAGGTCCAAAAATGGGTAAAATCCCTTAATTTATGGATCCATTGGTCCATAGCTTGTCATGGTGATTTTAGGAAAGTTTAGCCTGGTCTTTTGGAAGGTTTTGGTGGCTGCAAAATTATTACTTTTTTGGCTTAGACATGGTTAAGTTAATTTTTTATGACACGGTTCAAGTGAGCGCAAATGACCAAAACTTGGGTTTAGACTAGGTTAGACATATCAATTGATTGACCAACATTGTGTAGATGATTGTGATGAAGATTTTTGGTGAAGGGTTAAAGTGATTTTGAGTTCAGTTGGTAGGTCAATTTGAAGGATTTTTGAAATTTGGTCAATTTGGGCATGTTGGGTTAGACATGGGTCTAGGTTGGGTTAGCCTTGGGCTAAGTCCAAATTGACTGTTATAAATGGTCAATAGGGGCCCTATGAAGAGTCTTCAACATGAATTGGATGTCAATTTTGGGTTTAATGCAATCAATTGGGTGAAAATTGGCGACTTAGCCAATTCAGGGCTAAATTTGGGGCTTTTGGACTTAGGTTGAAATCAAATGAATTTGAGGTCTCACCAAGGGAAATTGAATGTCAATTTTGATGTTTAGGGATGTTATGAAGATTTTTCAGCACCAATTGTGGCCAATTGAGTGAGCTATGGGTTTAGATTTGTGAAACCAAGTCATGGGGCCAAAATTGGGGTTTTGATCTAAATCAAAATTGGGATCAAATCATAGACTAATTGAGCTAGGATTTGGTCTAGATTTGTCATATCAAGAGTGAATTTGAGTTTAGAATTGAAGTTAGCGTAAATTGAGACCAATTGGCTAGACATTTGGAGTGATTTGGGGAAAATATCGGCCTTCGAAGGGAAATTTAGGGGTTTTGATCAAATATGGACAAATTGGCCAAATTCAGTCATGTGATAGTTGAGAAGAATGAAATTAGGAATATTTGGAAGGTTTTGGGAATTTTTTAGAATTTTTGAATTTTTTGGAATTTTGGGCTAAAGTGGGGTATTTTGGTAATTTGGCCAATTTTGGGATTTTGAGATGTTTGGGTGTTTTCAAGGTGTTTGAAATGATTTTTGAATCAAGTTGGGTATTTTGGCTAGATTTGGAGATTTTGGCCAAATTTGGGGTCCCAAGAGTATCTAGGTAATTTGGGGGAATTTAGGGGCAAAAGGGTAGGTTGAGTATCATGGTAGAGTTGGAGTGCCAACCACCATCAATAAGTCATGGACCAATGGAAACCCTATTTTGGGTCCTATATGTAGTGTTCTTAGCTAAACCCTAGCCTAGAGCTNTGGGTTAGACATGGGTCTAGGTTGGGTTAGCCTTGGGCTAAGTCCAAATTGATTGTTGTAAATGGTCAATACGGACCCTATGAAGAGTCTTCAACATGAATTGGATGCCAATTTTGGGGTTAAGGCAATCAATTGGGTGAAAATTGGGGACTTAGCCAATTCGGGGCTAAATTTGGGGCTTTTGGACTTAGGTTGAAATCAAATGAAATTGATGTCTCACCAAGGGCAATTGAATGTCAATTTGGATGTTTAGGGATGTTATGAAGATTTTTTAGCACAAATTGTGGCCAATTGAGTGAGCTATGGGTTTAGATTTGTGAAACCAAGTCATGGGGCCAAAATTGAGGTTTTGATCTAAATCAAAATTGGGTTCAAATCATAAACTAATTGAGCTAGGATTTGGTCTAGATTGGTCATATCAAGAGAGAATTTGAGTTAAGAATTGAAATTAGCGTAAATTGAGACCAATTGGCTAGACATTTGGAGTGATTTGGGGAAAATATCGGCCTTTGAAGGGCAATTTAGTGGTTTTGATCAAAGATGAACAAATTGACCAAATTCGGTCATGTGATAGTTGAGAAGAATGAAATTATGAATATTTGGGAGGTTTTAGGAATTTTTGAGAATTGTTGGAATTTTTGGAATTTTAGGCTAAAGAGGGGTATTTTGGTAATTTGGCCAATTTTGGGATTTTGGGATGTTTGGGTGTTTTCAAGGTGTTTGAAATGATTTTTGAATCAAGTTGGGTATCTTGGCTAGATTTGGAGATTTTGGCCAAATTTGGGGTCCCAAGAGTATCTAGGTAATTTGGGGGAATTTAGGGGCAAGAGGGTAGGTTGAGTATCTTTGTAGAGTTGGAGTGCCAACCACCATCAATATATCATGGACCAATGGAAACCCTATTTTGGGTCCTATATGTAGTGTTCTTAGCTGAACCCTAGCCTAGAGCTAATGGGTTTAGGGAACCACCTACAGGAGTCTCCCAAAAGTATCAAGGGACCAAAGCCTAAAAGTTCTTGGTTTAGGGTAGTGAGTGATTGTGAGTTTCCCCCATAGTGAATGCAAGTGAGTGCCTTAGCCCTAGACCAACACCCAGGGTCAACCCTAAGGTCCAGCAGTCCTAAGGTTGACTCATCTTGAGTTTCCCCCATAGTGACCCCACCTACGAAGTGCTAGAGGTTAGGACATATATGTGGAACTCTAAGTTGAGTAGAGAAGAGTGTAGAATTTCTAATGGTGAGAGTTCCATGTCTAGTTTTTTAAGAATAGTCAGTAGGAAAGTTCTATGGCTAGACCTTAGGCTACTAAAGAGGAAAAACTAAACCTCAACCAAAAGTGAGGTCAACAAATGGACCACCAAAAGGGTGGTGTGATGGGCAAACACACCGCACGTATTGGCGTTGACCGACAAGATCAACAAAAACCAATACAAACTCCTAAGTCAATAGACCCAAAAGTATGTGTAGAGTTGTGTGTGCTATTTTTTTCTATTATAGAATTATCAGGTGATCGTCTGGTTGAAATCTAGGAGTAGGGACTCTCGCTGGGGATCAGAGAGTGAATTTTGAGTTATGAAATTTCAGTTATTTATAATAGATGGGAATCAGTATGTAAGTGTTGACCCTGAGGAGGGAATTGAAATTTGGGTATCAATCCCAAAATAAGAATCAGATGCCATAATCCATTTAAGGTGGCCTTAAAACTGATTTCAAAAGATGAGAATAGGATGCCTTGAATTAATCGAAGGGCTTTTTCCCTCAACCTTAAGAGTATCGTTGAATTTGATTTGAAAGATTGCTATAGGAGGGGTTCCTAAAGCAACGTGGAATCAGACAAAAAATCCTCAACCTCTAGTATGTTGTAGGATTTGATTGGGAAGATTGCAATAGGAGGAGCTCCTAAAGCAACGCGGTATCGGATGTAGAATCTTTAACTTCTAAAATTTAATTTGAAAGATTACAATAGGAGGAGCTCCTACCTTCAACTTCTAGAGATTGATGTGAAAGATGGTAATATGATGATAACCTAAAGCAACGTGGTATCGAATGTGAAATCTTCAACCTTTGGAATTTGATTTGAAAGATTTCTATAAGATGAGCTCCTAAAGCAACGCGGTATCGAATATGAAATATTCAACCTCTAGAATTGATTTGAATGATTGCGATAGGATGAGCTCCTAAAGCAACATGGTATCGAATGTGAAATCCTCAACCTCTAGATTTGATTAGAAAGATTGTGATAGGAGGGGCTCCTAAAGCAATGCGAAATCGGATGTAAAGTCCTCAACCTCTAGAATTTGTTTTAAAAGATTGGGATAGGATGAGCTCCTAAAACAACGCGGTATTGGATGTAGAATCCTCAACCTCTAGAATTTGATTTGAAAGATTGTGATAGGATGAAAACCTAAAGCAACAAGGAATCAGATGTAGAATCCTCAACCTCTAGAATTTGATTTGAAAAATTGCAATAGGATGAAAACCTAAAACAACGCGGAATCTGATGTAGAATTCTCAACCTCTAGATTATATTTGAAAGATTGCGATAGGGTGAGGACCTAAAGCAACGCAGAATCGGATGTGAAATCCTAAACCTCTAGAAATTCATTTAAAAGATTGCAATAGGAGGAGCTCTTAAAGTAACACGGTATCAGATGTGAAATCCTCAACCTCTAGAATTTTATTTAAAAGATTGCAATAGGAGGAGCTCCTAAGGAAACGTGGTATCGGATGTAAAATCTTTAACCTGTTGATTTGATTTGAAAGATTTTCATAGGATGAGAACCTAAAGCAATGTGAAATCAGATGTAGAATCCTCAACCTGTAGAATTTGATTTAAAAGATTGTGATCGGATGAGAACCTAAAGCAACGTGGAATCGGATGTAGAATCCTCAACCTCTAGATTATAGTGCTTTGAATTTGTGGGAAACTAGTAGAATTCGTGAAGATTGACATTGGTGAGGAAAAATTGTGAAACTTTGTGAGATTTTGTGCATAATGTGAAATTTTGCGGGAATGTGAAGAAACGTGGTGCTGACCAAGGTAGTTGCGCTACGTAAGCAAAGAGTAAGAAACATCAAACTCGATAAATTTATCCTTTTATTTTCTTTTCATTAAGATTTGGACCTAGTTTCAGACAAGCAAGACATCTAAGCTTATAAGAATGAGTCTTTGTCCCTGGAACATGGGGCACAGTGTTTCTTGAAGTATCGTCCATTGTCAAATGACAAGTGTAAAAAATAGCCCATCTTTAAGGTACCATCACAACTATATTCCCTTAAGTACACATAACAGTTGTGTTACTTTTAAGAATACCACAGTTGAAGAGGCTATAAGTTCGTAGCTTCATTTGTAGCATTCATCATTTGATTTGTTGCCGATTCTGTAAAGGTTGTTGAAGTTGTCTTTGAGAAGCTTTCTAATGTTCTTCGAGTTGAAGTTAGATTTTTATTTATTGGACACTGAAGGATATGACTTCAGGTTTGAATTTCTATTAACTCCTAATATCATCATCATTTCCTTAATTCTATCTTTTTGAGCCTAAGCAGATTTTAGAATTTTGGTCGTGTGATCAAAACATTTTTCATTTTCCAAAGATATTTCTGAGTCAATTAATAACCGACCAAAAGACTCAAGATCGTTGAACTTTTTCTTGAATATAATATCAGAATAATTTTTTTAAGAGAACATTTTAAGTTTCATTAATCAGGGCAAACTCAGACACAAGTTTTTGATTATACGTCCACCTCAAGCTTCTTCTTAAGGAGACTTTTCCTTTGTTTTAATTTTTCCTTCAAACTTTGCACATAATCCCTTTTTTTTATCTTTTTTATTCTTTTCCCCATGTTTTGTTGAGAATTACTATATCTGGTAGAGCATGATTTAACAATTTTAGATTATAAGCTAACCTCAAGCTTCTTCTCGGGGAATTTTCACTCAATAATTTTTTTTGCTCTCTTTGTTTTCTAAGAATTACTATATCTGGTGCAACATATTTCTTTTAAAAGTTTTGAATGTCTAAGTTCCCCTGACTAATAATCCTCAAATGTTTCTTAATTTGAATTCTGAGGTATTATAACTCGTTTGAAAGTCAGGACCCACTCACATGTCAGGAAATTAAAAGGCTCATGATATCCTGAGTCAATTACTCATATTTAAACCACACTATCTCATTTTGAAATCAACTTAGGACCCAGTCTGATTTCTCTAAAGTGGATGACTCAGTTATTAGTGCATCAATTTCATTCTCCCCTAAAGTCATAGTCTTATCAAAACATCCAATTTTTTCTTTTGAGGTGATCAATTTTTTTTTAAGTATTGCACAATCCTGAACAACAACAAACCCTTTCTTTTTGTTAATTGCGGTGGGAGGAATGAGATAGACTAAAATTGATCATGTTAATTTCTCATTTAAAGAAAAATAGAAATACAATAGTAGCCAAGAGGCATTTCATTCATTGGCAGTTGCAAAGGAATGGGTTGGAACAAACAAATTGACCGAAATCATATTGATAAAACCTCTTCCAGGTTTCTTTCAAATATTCTTCCGGGATTATTACGTCCCCATTCTTGAAATTGTCCTCAAGCAAGTCTTTGAAACTACAACACTCTTCTATGGTATGTCTGATGAATCTGTGGTACAAGAAATATCTCGAATGTCCTTTCTTCTTGGCCTCGTCGGGCTTCTTCGGCTTAGGTAACCTAAACTCAGAATTCTTGATCAGACTACGGAACATCTTTTTTCTTGCTTAATCTTTAAAAGAATATATCCCATTTGATCGAGTCTTCATGATTAAAACTTGTCATTCATATATCTGGTAAGGTCTCTGCTGAGATGATTGTTGAATTTTCTGACGAGGATGTTGGAAGGTTTGTTGACGTTGTTCTGCTTGTATTTGCAATTGTCGTTTTCCCTGTTAACCACAGCAACTGTCCCAAATTTCTTTTTGAATATCTTGGTTATCCTGGACTTCTCGACCTTCTCATGAGAATCCATATGCTTGACTTCTTCTTGCAGATTGCTAGCTTTGCTGAGTTCGAAAGACCTGATAGTGAGTCCCTTAAGCATGAAAGCTATCGGTCCATGGATGTTTTTGAGTAAAATCTCAATTGTATATTGTTCCTGTAGTTGAGGCTCACAGTTCATGCTAATATATGTCAACCTCAAAAATCACCAAAAAATTGCCAAATTACCATAATGCCCCTCCTTAGCCCAAAATTCCAAAATTTCCAAAAAATCTCAAAAATTTCCAAAACCATCCAAATATTCACAATTTCGTTTCTCTCAACTACCACATGACCCAAGTTGACCAATTTGACCATTTTGACCAAAACCCCAAAATTTCCTTTAAAGGCACATTTTTCTCTTAAATTTACCTCAAATGTCCATCAATTTGGGCTCAATTTCCCCCAATTTCAATTATAAACTCAAACTCACCTTTCATATCACTAATATAAACCAAATCCAAGCTCAATCCGCCTAATTGTGATCCAAGTCAAACCCCCAATTTTGACTCTATGCTTGGTTCCACCAAATTAAACCCCATGGCCTTCTCAATTTGTTTCAATTTTCATCCTGAACTCTTTATAACTCCTAAAAACCAAACTTAACCTTAAATTGGCCTTGGTTAAGACTAAATTTCATTTAATTTCAACCCAAATCTAAAAATTCCCAATTTTTCCCAAAATTGGCCATACTTCCAAAATTCCACCAAATTGATTGCCTTAAACCCAAAATTGGCACTGAGTTCATTTTGAAAACTCTCACATTCCTATTGACAATTCTCAACCATCAATTTAGACTTAGCCCAAGTATAGCCCAATCTAGACCCACGTCTAGCCCAACATCCCCAAATTGACCAAAATCCCAAAATCCTTCAAATTGAGCCCCCAATTGAGTCCAAAATCATTTCAAGTCTTGACCAAAAATATTCATGACAATAATATACACAATGTTGATCAATTAATTGGGCTCAAGGGAATGGATTGCCTATCCCAAGCCCAAGCCTTGGCCAAATTGACGTACATGGACGCCTTCACCAAAAATTAACCTAGCCATGTCAAATTGGCCAACCAAAGATCACCACAGCCACTAAGTCCTTCATTTAGACCAAGCTATGGACCAAAGGGTCCCTAAATTAAAGAATTTATGCCCTTATTTGGGTATTAAGCCAAAATCTTCACTATTATGACAAACATTTGAGGGTAAGTGATAATTGAACCTCACCCTGGCTCACCTGACCCCTTGGCCTGCTCCCCTATCCTTGCAGGCCATCCTAGTCACCATAAAATGGGAAAACTGAGAGCCACCCCCATGGAATAAAGCCTAATTCAAACCTTGAAGGCACCTAATCCAATTTTAAGTTTAGAGCCTCTTTTCCCTCCACATAGGCAGCACTTTATACCCTTCAATTGACCCATAGAGACACCCTTGGCCATTTTTATATAAGCTCACCGCCATGGCCAAGGAGAGGTACTAAAATTTTCTCAAAGCGAGACCTCCAAATTGATACCACAACCTCTTTAAGTCCTCCTCAACTCAAGCCAAACATTTTCCTCCACTGATCCCCACAGTTGAAGATCAATTTAGAGCTCAAAATTCTGCCATAATTAAGATAAAACTCCTCATAGCTCCACAGTGCAGCAAACTCCAATTAAACTCACCCATACCATCACCACTATGAAAGAAGAAGAAGCCCCATCAAATACCCCTCATATAGAGCCCCTAGCGTAGCTCTAGATCAACACCTGAAATCAAGCTTGATCAAATTGATACCTAGACCTTTCACCACAGCAGAGGGCTTACTCACTAGCCTCTTTGGACCTCCACAAATGTGTCGAGGACCTCTGATGGAAGCATCCCTTCTCATAGTAAATTTATTGTACTTCTCCTCTTCCTGAGCCTATTTTGATTCTCTATTTGATTATGGTTAGTTTCATGGCATGTTTACGGTATGTATATGTTCTTAACACTTAAATGAGCCCATAGGATCAAAGTTGAGGTCATTTGGTGGATAAATGAGTGAGATCTTAGGGTTTTAGTGTTAACTTTCATGGGTTAGCCTATTTGTGGATGATGATGGGAAGTCGTCTGATCCTGCGTTCATCTCATCAACGGACGAGATCTGGCCTGATGAACTCTCTGTGCGTGAACCACGGGGTGCGTGGCTGCCAAGTTGGATGGTGATGCCAAATTAAGAAAAAAAGTGTGGAGCTTCGGAGACGCCTAGGATGAGGTGGCGCCGCGAGCTTAAATAGAAAAATATGTGTTTTTTTATTAGAATAAATAGCCCTAACTTCAAAAATTTATATCTTGGTGTAGAAAAATCATAAAAATAAAATAAAAATACCCTCTTGCTCAGTGAACAGAGGAGAATAATGTGAAGATTATTTGAAGTTCATTTTATGCAAATTTTTTTACTTAATAAAATACTATTTTGAATATGTTGATTCTCCATGCATGCAAATATTTCACCATGGCTTGAACTTTTGGCTTATTGTTGCCTCTGTCTAAGGGAACATTCTCTTATTTTTCCAATGTTAGAGAAGATCTCTACACAGAGATCCATATTTTACATGTTTATGTCTATTCTTTGCATTAATTAATCATACTAATTAGCATATTGCTTAGAAAATTCCAAGAAAATTTTGGAAGTTCTATCATGATCAAAGAACCCTTTGGAAAATGTTTTTATAAGTCAAGTCATTAAAAATACACTTAATTTTCACAAACCCTAAGACTCAAAGGAAACTGATTTTGGGAAACATAAACATCAAAATGACCTGATTTTAACTCTCCATTCAAATTGAAAGTAAGGAGAACTCCCCATAAAAATTTCAAAATATCTGGAGCTCATTTGATAACTCAAATTGATTTTATATGTTAAGTGTCATTTTAAAAATTAAAAAGATTTTTAATAATTAAATTATAACTCATAAAATTATAAAAATTAATTTTTAGAGTTCTCTCTAATGATAGGAATTTTTTAAAAAAAATGATAATTAAAATAAAAACTTCACTTTTATCCTATTTTTAATATTTAAATAATTAAAGAATGATAAAAATCACAGATTTAATAAGATTCATGAAAATGTTCTAAATTATTTCCTAAGAACTTAGCAACAATTGGAATAGTTCTTTTGATTTTATAAGTGAATATATTGAATTTTGAAGCTTAAAATAATTTTTGTTAAAGGCTAAAAATGGTTTTTCACTAAAATAATTCTAATAATTCAAAGAAAAACAAAAAAAAGGGCAAATTTTTTCCCCAAGTTCCCTGAACCTAAAAAAAATTAAAAAAAATATAAAACTTAATTTTCCATGTTTAAAAAATTTTAAAATTAAAAAATGTTCCAAAAATTTAAACAATACTTTAAATACAAATATAACTCAATAAATCATTAAATTTGGTCCTAAAAGTTCTCTAGTCTAAATCTACCTCCAGTAAAAATTTCAAGGGATTAGGGTTTGCCTTGGTCAAGTTATGATTTTCGCTTTAAAAAAAACTATTTTTGCATAAAAATAAATAAGTAGATTAAATAAAAATTTGAAAAATTGCATTTTCTCCTCTAATTTCTTAATTGACCAATGATTAAAGTAGGATAAAAACTCCAAAGTCATTTGAATTCTATGAAGCCAAAAGACAACAAAAAAACAAAAAAAAAAGAAAAGAAAGCAAAAGGAACTTGAACTCCAAGAAAAAAGGGAAAAAAAGGTCAACAAAAAAATAAAAGGAACGAAAATAAACAACAAGAGCCTCCTAAAAAAGGAAGCAAAAAAAAATAACCAACGCAATTTTGAACCGAAAAAAAAAAGGCCAACAAGCCCACCTAAGGAAAAAAACCAATCCAAACCAAAAAAGGGAAGCCAAAAGAATAACAACCAAGCCCGCCGCAACCAAAAACTTAACAAACAAAAAAAAAGAAAACCCCCCGGGAATCCCAAAAAACAACAAGGGGAACCAACAACCCCAAAGATAAAATAAAAGAATAAAAAAAAGGGCAAAAGGAAGAAAACGCCAACCAAACGGAACCCTAAAAAATGCAACAACAAAAAAAAACAAGAAAGAAAATGCAAAACCCCAAAAAATGAACAACAAGAACTTGGGAAAACCTTCCGGAACGGCCCAATCAAGAACAAAAACAACAATCCCATTAAAAAAAAAAAAAAAATAACCACCCCCCCAAAATCAAGGGAACCGGAAAAAATTTGGTGAACGGTGGGTTAAGGCCAAGCCCTAAAAGAAAAGGGGCCAAAAACCGCAAAAAACGGAATCCAAGGGGGCCAAAACCGAAGGGCCCGGAACCAATTTTGCAAAAAAAAAAAAAAGGAAAATAAAATAAAAATTGAAAAAATGCAATTTCCCCCTCGAATTCCTAAATGAACCAAGAAGAAAAGAAGAAAAAAACCCCAAAGGCAATTGAAATAAAATTGAAAAAATAAGAAAGGAAAAAACCCTAAGGGCAAAAAGAGAAATTTGGAAAATTGGCCCTAAATAAACATTTAGGCTTTATTCAAGAAAGGGGAATGGTTAACCTTTAATCATAATCAACATATTTGGATGATTAAAACATAAGGGATTAATTGATAGAAACCAATCTCACTTTACTTAATTAAAAGAATAAAGTTACAATTTTTTTAAAATAATAAAATTTGGAAGTCTAGTCAATTAAATGATCCTAAACTAAGTGGTATAGTTTTGGGTGTTAATAACTCACCAAATCAATACCCCTATTTAATGATTCAAATGATTTTTTAAAATTTTCATAATGAATCATTATCACCTAAAAATTTAATCTCATTCAAAATATAACTAAGACATCCATCAAAAGTCTAAAGGGCTTAGTAGTGACCTAAGCTAAATCAAATCTGATTAAATGAGGATTAGAAAAGTAAATATAAATAAAAATTGAGCACCATTAACACACCAGAAGCCCAAATTAAAAAGTTGGCTAAGTGCCTTGATAGCATTAACTTGCCCCTTTAAAGGGTCTTCACCTACATAATTCTCAAATTAAATTTTAAGTGATAATTAACCTACTTCTAAGGATAATTGAAACATCAATGTTCACTGAGAATTAAAGGTATTTGTAGGATGAGTTATTATGCAAAATAATAAGTTTGAATGAGCTCGAGACTTTTTACCAGGTAGTGAGAGGGAAGCATGGGCCTACTTCTTTCTCCAGAGCTGTTGGATACCTCAGAAGTCTACTATATGTTTTGCTTAGCAAAAATCATTCTTAATCAAATTAATAGAGACCCACCAAGATATGACATAGGGTTGGGTAGATCACCAAAACCTTACTTTTTTGCTTTATATAAAGTGCTCTCACATGCATATTGAGTTTCAGGTGGTGGAACGAGAAGACTCGTCATGTATGCTTTTTATAGTTTACAGTGTCATCTTTCTTGTACTTTCATGTTGTACTTTTATGCTTATAAAACTTGCATACTAAACAAAAATGTCATCGTGCATGTAGCCACAAAACCAAAACCCAAAACCAAAATTCAAATCAACCAAGATAAAAATCGCCTCCACAACATTCAAAATATAAGACAACTCAAAATTTAATCACAAACATCACAAAAAACCATAACTATAAGTAAATTAAGATGTCTCTATTGAATGATCAGGAATTCCTCATAGGAGGTAACCTAAAGTTGCTAACGAGACTTCTCATGGTCTAAATGAAAGTATGGAACTCACTAACTTGAGTTTAGTAAATTCATTTAGACTAAGTGAATCCAATAGAAAATAGTGGTGTTGGAACGAGGGAACCGTAGGATCCTAACCGGTGTCGCTCTAATTAAATTTAAGATGCCCTCATAAAATTTAAAGAACTACAACCATAGGGCCATCTAATTTAACATCATAACTTGACACCCTAGAAAACTCAAACTCTTCACCATTATTTTGGAGCATGGAGCTAGCATGGTGGGAAGCACGACCATCTTCAACAACAAAACATGTCTTCCCACACTAAACCAATTCTTTAGAATTAAACAACTAAGCCATAATACTTTGAGGTTGTTTGCTTATGCAACATAAATCTTCAATTTATCTTTAGGTCTTGGCACAATCATGTTGTGGAATCTAAGCCCTAACTGACCATAGGATTCGGAGTTTGTCATCCGTCACGACCTAAATCCTCACATCGTCCAGGTTATTTATGTGGTCATTTCACACAAATGTAAGCCCTGACAAATAAAATATGCAAGTTGAAACACCTAAACACTTCTCCTGAAAACCAAAGCCAAACCATAGGATAGACTAGGAAGTTACCGAGATTTTCCTCTAAATCTATGACATCCTCAAGATCTTCATCCTTTGGACTCGACAATAAATGTTCCAAATTTGAACCATTCCCTTTTCAAACCACTTAGTTCGATCTCGTTGAAAAGTCTTATCCTTTTGAAATCCTTGAAGAAAATATTTGTTGATTTTTATCAAGATTTTTCTTGGATGAATTCGGTCATTTAGGATGTAATTAACTGTAGAGGTTTGCTCTTATAGGAAGCTCATCCAAACCTAGCTTAATATAAACCTATTTAATTCTTCATATTGAATAGGGGAAATAATCGGCAAATAAACAGTTTTAGAGACTAAACGGGCGTCATATATTTCTCAGTTTATTTGATTGAGCCTAATCCTCAAGTCTTATGTTTATCCTTTGGAATAGATAGAGGGTTTGAGGTACAACACTCTTTCATATAAACTATGAAAAATATGGGTTCAGGTTGATTTCATATTTTTCTAAACATTAAAATGTCCTTTCAAAGCGGGCGACGAGATTTTGATTCCGGTGACCGACAGCTTCTTACGGTCAACTCCTCCAACCAAAATAGTGTCGACATTAATGTAGTGGGAGAAATCTATATTAAGCCAAAAATTTGGAAATTTTATAAGGGCATGAGGTTAATTCTTTCGCCCAAATCCCATAAGCTTTCCCTACAAATCTTTCTCCGATTGCATAAGGGACAGTAAAGCTACAAGGATCTTTAAGTTTTTTTTGAAGTATAACGTTGCCATCATAACTTATTGAAACTATCTTATAATCCCCTAATTTCCTTTTCTTGTTTAATATACCCTTCATAAACTTCACATAACTTGACATCTATTCCAAAGAATCAGTGAAAGGAATATTTATCGTTAAGTTTTTTGAATGCATCTAGGAACTTTAAATATTGTCTATCCAACTTATGTTGTGTAAGTCTTTGAGAGAATGGAGGTGGTTGTCTTTCTTAATTCATTTTAGTTGGACAAATTGGTTTTTCTATATCCTTAGAAATGCTCTCTTTAGATTCATCAATTTCCTTTGTTTCTCTCTCAACTGCCTTTTCTTTATGAACTACATCTTCCATTTCACCTCCACTTCTTAATTGAAAGTGCTCTTTTTAGGGTTTATCTTAGTGTTACTAGGAAGAGCTCCTAGGGGCTTATTGCTAAGTGTGTTAGCAATTTGTCCTAGTTGATTCACTAAACTTCTTAACGCCGCGTTTTAACTTTTCAATTGGTTTCCCATTTACAATACTACTTCTTCTATAGGCTACTTATTCTCCTTAAATTACTGATTATTGTTAAAGCCTGTCAGATACAAAGGTCTATAATTTTGTTTCCTTTGTTATTCCAATTTTCAATAAGATTTTCTTGATCAATTTCTCATTATCGGTTTCCACCCTAAAATTATTGTTCTAGTTAAAGTTAGGATGGTTCTTTCAACCTGGATTATAAAAGATGGAGTACAGGTTGTTTGACCTGCTATTAATGACATTTAAAGTCTCTAATGATAAATTATAGTCAATCATATGTCTTAGGAAACTTTCCTCGAGTACCGGAGTAGTTTTAGGTTGGTTCATTGAAATTTGATCCAACTTCTTTGAAATTGTTGAAACCTGAGATGAAAGGATTGCAATCACATCAGTGTCATAAATTTAGACTACTGATGTGAGTAGATTTAGTGTGTAAATTTTACAAATATTTTTTAATATTACAAAATACACACGGCTGATACAATAATAAATATGCAATATAATCCCAACAAAAATACCATTTATGAAAATAGTTTATCATTAAACATCTTTTTGAACTGGCAAATCATCTTTAAAATCAACGCAAGTATACGTACCACTCAAGTTATAAATCACTCTAACGAAGTCCTAGATATCGATCCCACTGAGAAGTTGTAAAAACCTACAAGTAAAGTCTTATAATTATTTTATAACTTAAAAAAATACAAAAATAAATGTAAAGTTTGAAGTTTGAATATTAACTACTAAAGTGAATGCTACATAAATTGCAGTTGAAAGTCAAATTTAACTAACGAAAAACTAAACTTTAAAAAGTAAAATTACAAAAACTAAACAAAGTTTTTGTTGATGGAAAGTTCAAATTTAAGAAAGTAACCTTCCCTATACAATGAGTATATGGATTGTGAAGAAACTAAAATCATTTGAAAATAAATATAAAAACTGTTTTGTGCCAAATAGGAGCAATCCTATTCTTTACCCTCTTCCAAATGTTATAAAGAACATTGGCTAATCAAGAGTTTTGTCCCTAATTTCGTGGTTAGGTTGGGAGGATACCGGCTGCCACTCTAGAACTTTCACTACTCCCTTTGCTGAGGGCTAACAATCTCGCATCAGTTTCTAATCAAGTGGACCAAATTAGGGATTTTAATCTGTCACCTTAAAATCCCCAATTTTGCATCCAACAAAGTATATTTCTCTATTTATTTGCACCCAAGTCCATGGATGAAATACTCACCATGAAATCAAATGTGATTCCCTTTTGGAACATACATTTCTCAACACATTTTAATAATTCAATTGGCCATATCAAAATGTAAATGAAGGTTATAATTTAAATCTTCACAAATTATTGACATTAAAAATCATATAAAATAAAATCAATTCTTCACAAAATCTTATCTCAAAGTAGGGAGAAGGATAAAGAAGATTACTCAGAATTCATGAGAAGGATACGAAAAAACACAGATATCATATATAAAAACAAGTTTACAAAAGAAAAGAAATAAAAAACAACTTTTCTCACAATCCTTCCTAAGCAAATCTCTAGAAGTTCTCTTCAAACCTTTCTCTCCTCACAAGGACACTCAAATCTCTCTTAGAAGTGTAATGAAGAAGAAATCTCTCACCTTCCCTCTCCTCTTAACCCTAGGAGAAAATCTCCTCTTCTCTTCCTTGCCTTTCACGACACACTCACTTTCTTGTCTTTTTCATCCCCCTTCACCACCTCCTTGAAGTCTTTGAAATCTTCTTCTTTTATTAGGGGTTGCCTCCTTTCAAAAAAAATACAAAATTCCCTCCAAAAGTCAACTCTTTTGAATTAAAAAGATGCGTTATTTGATTTAAGAGACAAATCCCTTCATAAAAGAGCCTTCCAAAGTGTTTAGATGTATTGAATCACTCCAATAGCTGTGTAAAACAAGTGTCCCTTTGAAAATTTGCATAAAATTCATCTCAAACTGTCTTAATCTGCAAAAAGTCATCTCTGGCACATCATGCACCAGTTTTGATGTATCATGAATTAGTTATAGTGCATTGTCTGCCAAGCCTCTGTCAAACGGCGCATCATGCGCTAATCTGGCACTTCATGCACGAGAATTCCAAAATTCATTGTTTTGGCTTCAAATTTTGACATTTTTGTCATTTTTGCTCCAAATGCCTAAAAATATTATACCTACAACAAAAATATGAAAATACCCTTGTTTAAAGTGCAATATCACCAAGAATAAGCATAAAATATGTACTTACAGCATTATATTATTTTGGTGTATCAGCTACCTCTTCAGGATTCACCCTTTCAAAGGGCCATTGAAAGTTATTTGTAGCCATCTCTTCAATTAACAAGTATGCCTCATCAAATGGTTTTGACATGAGTGATTCACCAACAATAGCGTTAAAGATAGATCTAAGAGATCCTACTGGCCCATTGTAAAAAGTTTAAATGATTAAACAATCAGGTAGTCCATAATGTGGACACTTCCTAAGGAGTTCCTTAATCGTTTCCCAAACTTCATATATCGATTCCCCTTCATATTAGCAAAATGAAGTAATATTATTTCCATGTTTAACAGTATTTTAAGGTCGAAAGTACATAGGTAAGAATTTTTTAGTTAATTCCCCCAATTTCAGTAAGAGTCAGGTGCTAATGAGTGTAACTACATTTTAGCTTTGTCCCTTACTGAAAAAGATAAATCCTTAGTCAAACGCATCATTTAACACACAGTTATAACGAAATGTGGCAAAAGTTCTAGAAAACTTGCTAAGTGTAGGTTTGGATCTTTTGATGGAGCTCCCCCAAACTGGTTATTTTGCACCATTTGGATAACAGTTGGTTTTAATTTAAATCTGTTAGCTTCTACGATAGGGGTTTATATAATTAAGTGAATCTGATGTTTTGTAGGGTTTGCATAATCTCTTAAAGGTTTTTGTATGTGATGATGTTCATTTTCAACAGTTTGATTATATAAGTTGTTATGTCATGTGTTCCCCATTTCTTTTAAATTGTGAAGTTCTATATAATTTAAAAATTTTCCAATAGTTCATTCTAACTCAAAATTGTAATGTACTAAACCTTCAGATCTTGAACTACGCATACAAAAGTAAAAGTTTAGAAAATACAATAAAAAAAACTCAAAAATACTTATATATATATATATATATATATATATATATATATATATATATATATATATATATATATATTCCGAAAAGCCCAACGGCTATATATTAATTAGGAAAGTAGGACAAGTACAAAATTGAATTTTATGGCCAAAATTGACCCATACCAACCGTCACCACATTTGAACAAGTATACCCAAAAATAATCCAAAAAGATAAGTCCAGAACATAAGGTGCATCCCCAACATTGAAGTGTTGCAAATAGTTGAAATAAATTAGATCCCTTCACTTCCCATAATATAGGCGAGAAGAATAATTGCATGGCATCACAAAAATCATACGTCGAACCATGAGTAGCGTAATGAGTGCCTCCAAGCTGAAGCTGCTTGATCCATAACCACCTCAAATTGTCAAGGCGAGCATTAGTCAAGCCAACGTGTGAGAGAATTGTGTGAGCATGAAAAAGCTTCGCAAAAGAAATCCTGAAGCTGTCATTATAAGGTCCCCCTCTACCCAGCAGTAATAAAGTAGTCCCCTCCGACATCCATCGTAAGTGTTGGATATCAACTATACAATGAGTGAGTAAAGAAATTGTTAAGCAAAGTAGCTTGAAGAATAAATGAGGCATTAAAAGCGAGGAAGCATGTAACAAAGTAGAAATTAACATGACCAACATAGCAAAATTGAGTGATGAATAAAAAAAATCAAGCAACCAAAAACTAACCATGCACATAAGGAACATCAAGGGCGTCCCCAGTCACCAAATCATGCAACGTATGATCCGACATAGTACCAGTGAAGAATCTATGTGTTTTAGCGGTTAGACTGGCTAGCCTATTTCCCTCTCTAAAAATGAAATTCCACTTGATAACTAAATGTTGCGTTAGATTTTTAATTTTTCGTACATAATAATGAATGTTCGATGGGGCATCTCTGCCATCATTAAGAATATCAATAAGAAACTTTGAATCTATCTCAATAATATGAAAATGCCAACTGACAACAACAACAATAGAAACAACCATTAAAACAGCTCTAGCCTCTATTTTTAGAGGACTATCGGTAAAACAAGGGGATGAGAAGAAGAGCAGACACTTGCGAGAGAAAATTCCTTACGATGCCACCAACCCCAGTAGACAACGGTTTCCAGCTACCATCAATGTTAATTTTGATTCAATTGATGGGAGGGGGCAACCATCTCAAAAAAATTAGGATTACACTTGGCCTCCCACAAACTCCCAAACCTAACTATTCAAAAAAAAATTAACGCCAAAAAAGAAGTCATACTCCTTTTCACCCAACTTAACTATTCTATTAACATAAGCAGTTATATGGGCCAAAATAATAGATCTAATAATAGATTTACCATAATGATTAATGTAATTCCACACCATTCAAATAAACCAATAAACAATGTAAGGATATATTTGTAGAAAATGTTTGTTCCGCCCATCAGGATTAAAAATTTGACAAGTGTCAATCAAAGTCATGGAGGGAGTGAGGCCAATGCCAAAGCAGTTACCACAATCCCTCTAGACTTGTAAAGAAATAGAAAAAGAGAAAAAAAGATGCTCAATAGATTCTTCTTCACATCTACAAAGACGACATTGAGAAGCAATGCACAGACCTTTGAGCTTTAAGATATCATCACAAGGGATCACACATTGAAAAATCCTCCAAACCAAAAAAACATAGACGGAGTTAAAGCCCAACTCCAAATATTGTCACCCCACTGTAGAGAAGAAAAATAATGAAGAGCAGCATACAGAGTTTTAGTGATAGAACCATTCATAATCATTTTAAATAAAGGAATATCTTTTTTCTTCCTGTTCAAAGGGGATCGAAGAGATAAGCTGGGCATTATCATAACCCACTAACCTAGTTAGAAGGAGAACATTCCAAACATCTTGAGACCAAGTTTGATATACGACAAAATTAAAGTTCCTAGGGTCCTCCAACCTAAGGGGAACAACAGACCAATAGTCCTGCCAAAAGGACAGTTGGCCATGCCCCAACTCCAAAAAAATATACTCCTTAGCCCAATATCTAACACGCAGAAGCTGCTTCCAGACCCTGGAGTCACCAACATGCCAAGGGACCACGAAAGGGTTGACATAATGATAATATTTACCATGCATGAAGATCGCCGACAGAGAGTCCCCTTTCTTAAATCTAAGCCACAGTTTAAAATAAATAATATCAGCGATATGATGCATTTGATTAAAACCTAGCCCTCCTGCTTAAAGAGGTTTTCAAACATTCTTCCATGGTAGCAACCTCCTTAAAGAGTGGCCACCAACCCATAAAAAAGTGTTAAAGCTTCGCTCGAGGGCAGCTTGCATACATTTTTTAATCTTAAGGACTTGTAGTTCATATAAAGGTAAACTTTGTAGAATAGTCTTAAGCATAGTAATCCTTTTCCCAAATGAAAAGGTATTGTGTTTCCAATCTTTAATTTTCTTGCGGACTTTATCCACCACCTCATCCATTTGGGTCTGCTTCCTCCTCCCCTTAAGAATGTTGAACCCCAAATATTTTAAAGGAAGACCGGAAAGCAAAAATCTGACAGCGATTTTATATATGCTTTGAAATATAAGAAATTAATATTGTTGCTAGAAGATTTAATTCCTCAATAACGACACCAAAGAATTGATAATAGTTATAGATTCAATAAAGATGTATATATAAAATATTCAATAATGGCAAAGTCACACTTATCAATGTAAGTATATGTATCGCTCAAGTAATACAGGGCCCTAATGGAGTCCTAGATAGTGATCCCACAGGGAGTAATATTAGAGGCTACAAACTAAGATTTTAGAAAATCAATTCTTAATCACAACAATATAGTTCAATTTGCATATCTATCACTAATAGGCAATTGAAATAAATATGTAATTTTAATAATTCTTAAATAACTAATTCTACTAATAAAGTTTTTAATGTGAAATTCAATATATAAGAAAGCATCATTCTCCTTGTCAAGAAGTTAAAGTGAATCAGTTCAAATTGGATTGTCCCAATTATGAGCATAGTTATTCTTTACCCTTTGGTCTAGGCATAAAGAACATTGACAAATCCTATGCTTAGTTACTGAATCTGCGGCTAGGCTGGGAGGATACTGGCTCTCACTTTGTAGCTCCCACATTCCCCTGGCCTGAGGGGTAACATCTACACTTCAACGCCCAAACAATAGGACCGAATTGAGGATTTTTAGTCTGTCACTCTAAAATCTCCAATTCTACTCCCGATAATTTTATTTCCTTATTTATTTGCATATAACTTCCAAGGGCTTTGACCTCCTTGAATCTTGGATGTAATCTTCACATTAGTTGTAAAAATTAACATATTTTAACAAATCAATTGGCTAGATTGAAAGTAAATTAAGATCGAAGTGAAAAGGTCATCACAACTTCTTTAACATTTTCAAGGATCAACCAATTCAAATAACCATTTCACAAATCTCAAGACAAGGAGAAGGACAGAGAAAACTAATCAGAACTCTAGGGGAAGATACAACAGAACTTGAAATTTATATATAAAAGAAAAGTCATACAAACTACAACAAGTAAATAAGACTTATCTTTAATTGCGCCCCAAGCAAACTCCTTGAAGTTCCTCTAAATCTCTTCCTTTCTTTACAGCACACAGAATTCTTCTTTGAAATGGCAAAGAGGAAGAAATCTCTCACTTTCCCTCCAATCTTACAATCTCTAAAAGAATTCCTCATAATCTATCCCTAAATTTAATTCTCTACAAACTACTCGAACCTCTCCAACCTCCAGAGCCACCCAAGGGAGTCACAATTTTTGGCCAAAATCTTCTTTTAAAGTTGTAGAAGAATTTTTCCAAGAGTTCCCTAAGCATCCCTCCAAAAATCATCCACATTCAATGCACCTATTGAGGTAACCGCCGATCTTGCTGTCGGTGGCCTCAAGGGCTCCATCGGCGGGCCTTCTAAAATATTTGATCTGGAGTCTCGGGAAATTTTCTCCTTCGGCACCGTTTGGCTCGCTGTCGACACCCTAGTTCAAATCTTCATATTTTGGTCCTTTTTGCTCCCAATTCGCTCATTTTTGCATTATTTTGCTCCAATGACCATAATTCATCACACCTGCAATAAAACATCAAAAATACCTTTTATTTAAAGTGTAATATCATCAAAAATAGTGTAAGATAGGAATGAAAATCTCAACATATTTTCCTTTCGTCAAAATCCTCCAAACTTAACTATTACTTGTCCTCAAGTAATTTTAGTACTATATAACATTTATGATCTTTTGTAGTAAAGTCTTACCTCAGAAATACTATAAGTTTAATTTAAATAAATATCATAGTGAGATTTTTAGAAAAAATTCAAGTAACTAAATTAACTCTATTGGTACAAGATTATCTAGTCATCAAGTTTAAGAGTTCTAGTTTTCTATTCATTTCAAAAATGACTACATGTGTAATATTAAGTCGCTTAGAATATTCAAATGATAGGAACTTCATGATAACACTACTAGTAAATATGTTAATCCATTAATATAAGTTCAGGAATGTATTTAGGTTTTCCCTTTAGGTAGGTCCAGTGAAGCTAATTTTTGATTAGGCATCTCCTCACTTTTATATTTTTTTTTCTTTTTTTTTTTCATTCGGATTGCTTTCAATCTTATATATTTTTCTTTTCTTTTAAGGGATTGTTGGCAATCTTTTTTTTTTCCTTTTTCAAGTGAGGATTACTATATCTGGATAGCCTTTAATGATTTTGAACATCACTTTTCTTTCCCTAAATCCGAAACTCAAAGTATTCCTTTACCTTTTAAATATTTCATAGCTTTTACCTCATTGAGGCACAATCTTTTTTTCTCAAATGAATTTCCAAGACTCTTAATACTTCAAAATATAGTTTCTTTACCTTAAATAGTTAACTATAGTCTTATTCTCTTATAGTAAATATCTTAATCCACAAAATTAATTTTTATTACAAAAATATTCCCTTAAATCTACCATAATGTTTAAATATCTATAGAATATAGTTCTCTGAATTAAATTCACTACATAAAATCATATTAATAATTTTTTAAAATATTTAAATTGAGAACATCTAATAGTTAATTTTTTTCTTTCCTCACCCAAACTTAAATTTTTCAATATGAAATGATACGAGTGGAAAGAAAAATTCTAAATATAAATCATACCTCAGTATTTTAGGCCTCCCATTGTACTGAAGGTTTCATAATGGCAACTATAATAGTCTAGGACTTCATAAAAGGAGTTAATGCGTGCAGCACTAAATTCAATAGAAAATCCCCGCACTTAAATGATTCCGTCTTGAGATTAGAACACATTGGCATAAAACTCTTTCACAATATTTGCAACAGCCTTATTGGTGGTATAACAGAAGTTTTCCCACCTTCGTTTGGTAATAACTCGTTCAACTTCTCATTCCAGACTCTTAAAAACTCGATCTTGTATACATTTCTTCCCTTCAAATACTGAAGTAAAACTCGATTGAGCCTTCACATTGACAAAGTGAGACTCGTCAAACTCAAGTAGCCTCTTTTGTTGCGGATCCATTTCAATCTAATTAAAATTATAGAAAAATTCCAAAATATACTTAAAATACTCAAATAATGACTTCTAAGAGTGACTCTAAGAGTTCAAAAATAAATTTCATGAATTTCTTCCAAATATTTTCTCCACATTTAAATTTTTTTTGATCTTCTCAATGTGGAGGAAATTCATGGTGAAAATAAAATATTTTTAGTTTGGAATGAAGCTCTTACCAAGAGAATAAAATACCTTTCTTTAAAGTGCAATATCATAAAAAATAGTATAAAATAGGTACGAAAATCTCAACAAATTTTCCTCTGGTCACTTGACCTTTGTTTATGCTGGCACCTCTAACGTTGCTCGTTATGATCTTTGGAACAAAATCAGTGTCATAGGCTCTATGATTCAAGATAACTGGATGATTGGCAGAGATTTTAATATGATTATGCATAACTCTGAGAAATTGGGAGGTAGAAGAGTTAATTAATCCTTGATGGAGAGCTTCAATCAGGTTATGGTTGTTGCTGGCCTTTCTGATTTATTGTTCATTGGTTCTAAGTTCACTTGAAAAATGGGTAAATTGTTTGAGCATCTAAATCAATGTTTTGCTAATCAATCATGGATTAATTCTTATGCTTTTTATCAAGTCCAACATCTTTGTAGTTCTGGCTTTGTCCGTAAACCATTGCTCCTCTCCTTTGATTTCTTTCGCAAGCTTTCCACTTATCACTTCAGATATTTGAATGTTTTAGCTAAACATCAGGATTTCTTAAGAATTGTTGTTGAGAATTGGAAGTGTGCCGATGTGGGGAGTGCTTGGGTTATTCTATGGAAGTTGTATAAGAGAGTTGCTAATGCTTTAGATATTGGAATTGGGTGGTTTAGGGTGATGTTCATGCCAGGATCACCAAGGCTGAAGAATAGGTCAAAACTTTGCAGGTTGTTGATGAATCTACTGATGAGAATATAACCCAACTTCAAAATGTGCACAAGGAATTGTTGGAGGCTTATGCTTCTGAAGAAGAGTTGTTGCAGCAAAAAGCTGGTGACATACACTTTTCTCAAGGAGACCGTAACACAAAATATTTCCATGCATGCATTAAACAACGAAGGGCTAATAACACCATTGACAGAATTAAAAATGACTAGGGAGTTTGGATTACTGAAAATCAGGAGTTGTGGGATAGTGTTGTTCATTATTTCTCTAAAAGCATGGAGTGCCAGGAGACCACAGGCACCTTTAAGGATTTTTTTTAATGATACCAGGCAATACACCAAAGAGTTGGACCTTTGTGGTATCCCTACCGTAGAGGAAATCTTTGTAGCATTATCAAATATTAAAATAGATAAAGCCCTTGGTCCCGATGGCTTCATGTCAAATTTCTAAACAAATGTCGACAAATCGCTAGGGAGGAGGTTGTTAATGCCATCCAAATTTTTTTCAGGGGCAAACCCCTTGGAAACTATTTCTCTGCTGCTTCTATAGTTCTTCTTTGCAAATAGACTCAAAAATCTTGCTGGGAGCATTTTAGACCTATCTCTCTCACTTATATCCTCACTAAATTTATTGGTAAAATCTTGGTCAAACATCTTCAACCTCATTTGCACCATCTTATCTCCCTGAACCAATCTGCTTTTATCCAAGCTCGTGGTATCACTGATAATATTATGCTGGCGCAGGAGTTAATATATGATATTGACAAAAAATGTCGGGGTGGCAATATGGTAACTAAATTGGAAATTAGAAAACCTTATGATTCTCTTAGTTGACATTTCATTATCAAGATTCTTCAAGCAATGGGGTTTACTATGGATTTCTGCAAGATTATTATCAGCTGGTTTCACTGCAATAAGTATAGTATCATGGTTAATGGTAGCTCATAAGGGTTTTTTTACTACTGGAAGAGGGATCAAGTAGGGTGATCTTTTGTCTCCTACTATATTCATTCTAGTGTTTGATTATTTATCCCACTTACTTAATGACCTTTTCAGTCGTTTCCCTAATCTCCAATTTGTCCATAAGTCTAAGGTTAGTGTCTCCCATTTGCCCTATACTGATGATGTCATCCTGTTCCCCAAAGCAAGTAAATCTGCTATTAAGAAAAATAATGATCTTTTAGACAAATTCCAGTCAGTTTCTGGTCTTACTCTCAACTCTAATAAATTTCATATTTTTGTGGGGGAAAACTATAGGTTGGGATAACGCTAATTGGGTCGCGAGGTGTATGGGATTTTGATCAAAGGAAAATATGTTGAGATTTTCATACCTATGTTACACTATTTTTGATGATATTACACTTTAAAGAAATGTATTTTTGATGTTTTGTTATAGGTGTTATGAATTATGGTCATTGGAGCGAAAATATGCAAAAAGGAGAGAATTCGGAGCAAAAAGGGCCAAAATATGAAGAATTGAACTAGGGCGCCGACAGCGAGCCAAATGGCGCTGACGACGAGAATTTCCCGAGACTCTAGATCAAAAAATTTAGAAGGTCCACCGACAACACCCTCGAGGCCGCCGATGGCAAAATCGACAGTTATCTCAATAAGTGCATTGAATGTGGACGACTTTGGAAGGATGCTTAGGCAACTCTTGAAAAAACTCTTTGTTGACCTCACTTTTGGTTGAGATTTAGTTTTTCCTCTTTAGTAGCCTAAGGTCTAGCCATAGGACTTTCCTACTAACTATTCATAAAAAACTAGACATGGAACCCTCACCATTAGAAATTCTTCACTCTTCTCTACTCAACTTGGAGTTCCACATATTGGTCCTAACTTCTAGCACTTAGTAGGTGGGGTCACTACTAGGGAAACTCAAGATGAGTCACCCTTAGGATTGCTGAACCTTAGGGTTGACCTTGGGTGGTTGTTTAGGGCTAAGGCACTCACTTGCAATCACTTGCACTCACGATCACTCACTACCCTAAACCCAGAACTTTTAAGCTTTGGTCCCTTGATACTTTTGGAAGACTCCTGTAGATGGTTACTTAAACCCATTAGCCCTGGGCTAAGAATTAGCTAAGACCACTACATAGAGGACCCGAAATGGGTTTCCATTGGTTTATGGCTTATTTATGGTGATTGACACTCCAACTCTACCAAGATACCCAACCTACCATTTTGCCCCTAAATTCCCCCAAAATACCTGGATACCCTTGAGACCCCAAATTTGGCCAAAATCTCCAAATCTAGCCAAAATACCTAACTTGATTCAAAAATCATTTCAAACACCTTGAAAACACCCAAACTACCCAAAATCCCCAAATTTGCCAAATTATCAAAATACCCCTCTTTAGCCCAAAATTCCAAAAATTCCAAAAAATTCCAAAAATTTCCATAACCTCCCAAATATTCCCAATTTCATTCTTCTCAACTATCACATGACCCAATTAGGCCAATTTGACCATCTTTGATCAAAACCCACAAATTTCCCTTTAAAGGCCCATCTTTTCACCAAACCACTCCAAATGTCTAGCCAATTGGTCTAAATTTACCCTAATTTCAATTCTAAACTCAAATTCCTTCATGATATGACAAATCTAGCATAATCCTAGCTCAATTGGTCCATGATTTGAACCCAATTTTGATTTAGATCAAAACCCCAATTTTTGCCCCATGACTTGGTTTCACAAAATTAACACCATAGCTCACTCAATTGGCCACAATTTGCATTTAAAAATCTTCATAACATCCCCAAACATCAAAATTGACATTCAATTGGCCTTGGTGAGACCTCAACTTCACCTGATTTCAACCTAAGTCCAAAAGCCCAAAATTTAGCCCCAAATTGGCTAAGTCCCCAAATTTGATCAATCAATTCGGTCAATTGACATGGCTAACCAAGCCCAAACCCAAGTTTTGGTCATTTGCCCTCACTTGAACCCTTTGACCAAAAATTAACTAAACCATGTCTAACCCACCAAAGTAATAATTTCACAACCACCAAAACCTTCCAAAAGACCAGGCTAAACCCTCCTAAAATCACCATGACAAGCTATGGACCAACGGATCCCAAAATTAAGTGATTTTACCCATTTTTGGACCTAACTTGAAATATCTCCAACATCATCACTTACACATGGGAGATAATCATCATTAGTCAACCCTGACTTCCCTGAGCCAAGA